>JAODUO010000002.1:600000-682500 GCA_025642075.2 Ridgeia piscesae
GCGGATTACTTACGTCACTATCTCAATTGTTAGCGAAGATTCCGCCAATCTTTGCAATTTTCAACAGTGCCCCAGTGACGTAAACGATTTGGCTTACGTCACTGGCTCATTAGTCTCAAGATGGCAGCGCCCTGAATCTAAGATGATGTAAGACCACAATAAGGTGCTCATCACCCCGTGCGACCAAAGAGTACCATTTAAAAGCAACATTATGCAGGTTGTCTGAATTTCTGTGAGCACATATATAGTGTGGAGTGATTAGACATGGTGTTTTCGTGCAGCGTGGCATCAGAGCTGTCAAATTATGACAGCTGTCAGTCGGTGCATTTCTGCATATTAATACAGTTGTCATTTTGCTTGGTGGTGTAATCAGGAGCAATGTGTGGGTGGTTCAAGCAGAAATGGAGGAGTGTAAGGTTTGAAAGAAGTTTGTAGGAGCCTGAGGTATTAAAAGTTCACGAATCTTTCCCAGAACTTACTTCTGTCAATGGAGGGTAAATATGCTGTGAAATTGTCAATAACAGAGCTCATCAAGATTAGTAGGAAATGATGGAAACGTTATAATGGTCGCCTATGGAAAATGCAAATGTGGTCTGACTCCAGATTACATGTTTCTGATACCATTAAAGTATAACTAATTATTTACTAACGATCTCGATGTACAATTATTAGGCACAACCAATATAGTATACGTATGTAAGTTAATAATGTGAACCTCTCACTGACTGGAGTATCCCCTTAAACAAAGTAAAATCTAAACATATGATTTTTCATGTACCTAGAAAAGAGACGCAAACTCTTACTTTAAAAATAGATAATATAAATATCGAACAAGTGGATGAATTTTATTTTCTAGGATTAACTTCTGGACACAAATCGTACATGAAAAAAATACGTAAATAAAATTACAAATAAATTTTCCACATCTCCAGGCGTTTTAAACAAACTAAAGCATGTACTACCGCTAGACATAAACACACTTCTATACAATTCTCTAATCCTATCACATATTAATTATTGTATTACGGCTTGGGGATACAAAGGTAGTCGAATATTGAGAATTCAAAAAGGCAGTTAGAATAATAACATTGAACAGGTACAGTTCATACACATAACCACTTTTTAAAACACTTCGAATATTGAAAATAGATGATAAATTAAAATTGAAAGAACTTAAATGTTTCTATAAATATAGGCATGGTAATTTGCCAGTTTCCTTACTAAATTGGAATGTTATCCCCAATTATAATATACACGGTCATAATACCAGCAAAGCTACAAATATACATACATCTATGACAAGACATGAATTTGCAAAAAAGTGCCTTAAATACAATTTGCCTCACATTTTAAATGATAGTCCAGAATTATTTTGGAAAGAATTGTTACTCACAGTTTCCGTGGGTTTGCATATTTCTTAAGAAAATGATCTCTTACAAAAATATCAAAACATATGTACAATATATGATTGTTACATATGTCAGTTAAGTGCACAAAGTCATAAGAATGTTAATATGCACATATATTGATAGATGCAAAGAAATGTTATATGTATTGTTTGATTGTCACTTAATTATTTCTACTTAAAGGGATACTCCAATCAGTGAGAGGTTCACACCATTTACTTACATATGTATAACATATTGGTTGTGCGTAGTAATTGTGCACAAAAATCGTTAATAAACAATTAATTATTGTATAAGTGTGTCAGAAACACTACACGTTGGATTCAGGGCGCTGCCATCTTGAGACTTAAACCGCTTACGTCATTGTCGGATGCACGTTCGAACGTCATATGTCTGTCCAATGCCATTTGACGTATCCAGTACGTCACGGATTGCTTACGTCACAATCACAATTATTAGCGAAGATTCCGCTAATCTTTGCCCTTTTCAACAATGCGCCAGTGACGTAAACGATTTGGTTTACGTCACTGGCGCATAAGTATCAAGATGGCAGAGCGCTGGATCTAAGATAGCATGTTTTTTATACCATTAAACTACAACTAATTGTTTATTAACGATCTTTGTGCACACCTACTAGGCACAACCAATATAGTATACATATGTAAGTTAATACTGTGAACCTCTCACTGACTAGAGTATCCCTTTAAACTACACATGCGTCAGAGATAGATTTATTTATAAAGAGATAACAATCGTATTGATGTAAAAGAATACCATACATTCGTATGTAGAGAGGTTAACTATATGTATAATTACTACGAGTGGCTCCTGTGATAGCGATTTTTCGGTCTTAACCGGAACCACTGACCCCATTTCACAGTTCTGTTTTAAATTACTTATGATGACGTTTTGTTTATGTTCACCTTATGATTATTGATTCATGTACTTATTTGGGGTAAAAAAAACATAATTTTATTGTTCTTGTTCTTGTTCTTGTTCTTTTTGTTCAAACATTCTTTGTTTGTGGACGGCGTTTTTCGTAGCCTCGTAGTCTCGTAGCGGCCTAGTATTTTTGTTGCCAGTCGTTAAAGTGCTACGGTGTGGGGCGCAGGAACAGTTGGAGCTGTTTGTTGTCATCGATGGTGCCCCGAAGAATCAGTGGAGCTTTGCCCGACAATTTGCGCAAGCCTTGGAGACGTCTACGCAACAGGTCGACGCGAACCTTCGGCAGGACCAACCGCGGACGCGATTTAAAGACATCGTGCTTGATCAGTCGATGGCGCATCCGTACCAGAAGCATACTCAGCTGGAACGTATCGGGCACGTTCAGCTTCTTAGATCGACCACCGAATAAGTCAGTCGATCCGGGAATCAAGATGTTGTCGATCGTTTGATCTAACAGATCGCCCGAATACCCACGAAAGACGGAGTAGGGCCTGACACCGATGCAGTTACTGTTGAATACAACAAGTAACACAAGTAACCACGATAACGCAGCAGCCATGATAACGTTTCACACAAACGCTGCAGTCTTGTCGCTTGCTCGATAAATCTGTGATTGTCGTTTTCGTTACTGCGCCATAGTATATCAGAAGAAGCTACTTCAGAGGAGTATGCCTTTCCGGCAGGTACTTGTAGCGGTTTGGCGTCGCTGTAATTATCCCGAGAGTCTATGTGAAGCTTGTGATTTAGCGTCACTTCGTTCCAAATACTTTCTCCAAGCAAGATAGACGGTTCTGAAACAATACGATTGGATAAGAGACGGGGCATAGCTATGCCTCGGCTAAGAGGCTCCGGTGTCAAGATATCGGAAGCGGAGAAAAGAATCAGTTACCTCCACCCCGTTTATTATTGTCTATCTATACTTCAATCAGCTAACCTGGAGGCTCTGTGCCTGCATCCCCTCTCTAGTTCCAACGTCCAGCCACCTGCTCATTCGCAACGCTCACCCAACGCAAGATTTTTCCACGCTTGCCAAAACACGCCTGCCATGAGCGTGCTGGATTTCTTTTGGATGACCGATTTGTTAATGTAGAAAAGGTCAGGTTTTTCAATAATGTTGCGCACTGTGGATAACTCTTTTAAGGTGTAGATTTGACCCAGTGATATTCAAATCCATTGACTCAACGCGACAGTCGCAGGTGTGAACAGACGCCGTTAACGCAATTTATTGGCAACTAGATGAAAAGAAGCTCAGAGGAGCACGAATACAAAATGCTTAATCGATCTCAGAGTCAATAATAAATAATTCCATTTGTCAAAAATTTATTGATAAGCCAAGGAGTTATGGTGGTTAGACAAAGTTGCAAACGCATGCTTTCAAATGACGGCGGAATTTTGCAATATTTTCTACTGACAAAATCTTGAAGATAGCGTAACTGATATAGACAACATTTAATTCCGCGGCTGGAACTCAGCATATAGCCTTTTGAAATATTGATCTCCAAGTTATCCACTGCTCAGGATAATTTTTAAAAGGTCTAAACCATTTCAAAGGTCCCACAAGAGAACGAACTGTTTAAAATATAATAATAATAGACAATATGACGAAGTAATTTTTAAATCTGTCAGACTCGGTCATTTCTGTAGTTGAAGGTCGCAGTACATATCATGGTTTAGGCATACTCTCTTATTGTCTAGGTTTTTTACTAGACAGTAAAAATTTGTAAAATAAACAGTTGTTATAAACAGTAGAATATAAGCAGAATCACACCACGTACCAAGCACTTGGAGCGTCGCGCCTCGCAGTTGTACGGCGTCATTCCCGGGAACCAAACTGACGCTGCCACCAGACCTCGTCCACGCCGACGCCACCGTCTCAGCCAATTGTTCTCCGGGGCGGAGGCATGACGAGGGCGGGCGTGGGGCCTTCGTGGACTCACAGTGAGCGTGTCAAACATGTAGGTGTGGCAGCGTTAAGTGGTGACATAGGGTCCTCCTTACGCCAACGATACATTGATATTGAGTTTTGTGCTTGTGTGCACCGTGAACGCAAAGACAGAACCCGGTTAGTGTTGGTGCGCGTGTGATTATAATAATTATTGGGAACATGTAGGGCACCCATTTAGTGTTTGATGAAAACCCTGCTGCTTGGCTGTGACAAAGCAACAACAAAGGTGCAATGTTGTGTGCATATATCATTATATATATATATATATATATATATATATATATATATATATATATATATATATATATATATATATATATATATATATATATATATATATATAATAGTGGAAGAGTATTGTTTGTAACACGTAAGTTCAAATAGAGCTACCGGAACAAAAAGTACAGTGGAAGAGTGTTGTTTGTAGCACGTAAGTTCAGATAGAACTACTGGAACAAAAATACAGTGGAAGAGTGTTGTTTGTAGCACGTAAGTTCAGATAGAATTACTGGAACAAAAAGTACAATGGAAGAGTGTTGTTTGTAACACGTAAGTTCAGATAGAGCTACTGGAACAAAAAGTTCAGTGGAAGAGTATTGTTTGTAGCATGTAAGTTCAGATAGAATTACTGGAACAAAAAGTACAGTGGAAGAGTGTTGTTTGTAACATGTAAGTTCAGATAGAGCTACTGGAACAAAAAGTACAGTGGAAGAGTGTTGTTTGTAGCACGTAAGTTCAGATAGAGCTACTGGAATAAAAAGTACAGTGGAAGAGTGTTGTTTGTAACATGTAAGTTCAGATAGAGCTACTGGAACAAAAAGTACAGTGGAAGAGCACGTAAGTTCAGATAAAGCTACTAGAACAAAAAGTACAGTGGAAGAGTGTTGTTTGTAGCACGTAAGTTCAGATAGAGCTATTGGAACAATCTCTCTGTCAAACTCTCTGTCTGTCTCTCTGTCTGACTCGCTGTCTGACTCTCTGTCTGTCTCTCTGTCTTACTCTCCTCCGTCTGTTTCTCTGTCTGACTCGCTGTCTGACTCTCTGTCTGACTCTCTGGCTGTCTCACTGTCTGATTCTCTGTCCGTCTCTCTGTCTGATTCTGGCTGTCTCACTGTCTTACTCTCTGTCTGTCTCTCTGTCTGACTCTCTGTCTGTCTCTCTGTCTGTCTCTCTGTCTGACTCTCTTTCTGTCTCTCTGTCTAACTCCCTGTTTGACCCTCTGTCTGACTCAATATCTATCTCTCTGCCTGTCTCTCTGTCTGACACTCTGTCTGTATGTCTGTCTCACTATCTTACTCTCTGTCTGACGCTCTGTCTGTCTCAGTGTCTTACTCTCTGTCTGACTCTCTGTCTAACTATCTGTCTGTCTCTCTGTCTGACTCTCCGTCTGACTTTCTGTTGTGTCTCACAGTCTGATCTCTGTCTGTCTCTCTGTCTGACTCTCTGTCTGTCTCACTTTCAGACTCTCTGTCTGTCTCTGTCTGACTCTCTGTCTGTCACTCTGTCTGTCTCACTATCTGACTCTCTGTCTGATCCACTGTCTGACTCTCTGTCTGACTATCTGACTCTCTCTCTATATCTCTGTCTGACTCTCCGTCTGACTTTCTGTCTGTCTCACTGTTTTTCTCACTTCACTATCTAACGCTCTGTCTGACTCTCTATCTATCTCACTGTCTGACTCTCTGTCTGACTTTCTGACTCTCTGTCTATCTCTCTGTCTATCTCTCTGTCTGACTCTCTGTCTGATTCTCTGTCAGACCCTCTGTCGATCTATCTGTCTGTATGTGTCAGTACCTGTCTGTCTGTCTCATTCTTCGTTTATTTGTTTGTCTACCTCTCTGTCTGTCTCATAACACTTTAAAATAGTGTAAACGTATTCTTAATAGGTCACCAAACAATACATGCTAGCATTCTTGAACAGGCATCTACCACCAGCATTAAGGGGGACCCTCGAAAGGGTATCAAGACGTCAAAGGAATTTATCACGATTCTGCTAACGTGTTCTGCCGCAGGCGAGAGGCTGACGCCCCTTGTCATCGGGAAAGCGGCCAACCCGAGATGCTTTCGAGGTGTCGACTAGGCGGTGCTTCCGGTTACGTACAGGGCAAACCGGAAGGCATGGATGACGAGCGTCCTGTTCTCGGAGTGGCTCGATCGACTCAACGCCAGGATGAAATCCCAGAAGCGCCACATTCTGATGTTCGTCGACAACTGTACGTGGCGCCCACCCCTAGCTCCAGCTGTCCAACATTAAGCTTGTGATCCTTCCCCCGAATACGACATCACGTCTCCGCTCATATGCATGTCCCCAGCCGTGCGATGCTGGCATCATTGCGACTGTGAAGTCACACTACAGGAAGCGCTTGGTGCGGCATGTCCTTGCGGAGATGGACACAGCGAACACTGCGACGGAGTTAAGCAAACGAGTCGACATCATGGACGCCATCGGTTGGCTGTGGTTGGCTTGGTGCAGTGTGTCTTCATCCACAATCATAAAGTGCTTCGCACGGTGTGGCTTCGTGCAGGAGGCAGTGGCAGTAGCAGGCGAAGGTGACGCACATGAGCACCCTGGTGGCAACTGCGATAGGTTGTCGAGAACCACGTGGAAACATTGCAACGTGTACCGTGTAAAAAGAGGCTGTCCACGTGGACACACGCTCGTTACTCATTGGTCGAAAAATGCCCTGTTGCGGAATCTACCTGGTGAGTCAAAACGTGCATCCCGGAGGCGTTTCAGCGCATGCGTGATAAGTGTAAAATCATCAATGTGCAGCGATACGCAAAGCATTAATATGGTATGAATAGCATGGGCTGTTCGTTAGTATGTATATAACCTTTCAGTAACGTTATTTGTTGCCAACAGGGCCTGCAAGTGGGTCACGATACATGGCGTGACTCCGCGCAACTAGAGCGTAGTGGGGACTAAGCGAGACTAATTGGGGAATGGACACAAGAATAATATTGTAACGATGGGTGACAGTTGTAGCTTCCGACTGATGAATACTAGGAAAATCAGGTCATAAATATCTCGTGTTATACGTTTCTTATCTTAAATGTCCGATTTAATATTGAGTTTATCACACTATCATAGACACACAGCGATTTACGTAGTGCACATAATAACCACGATGCTAGGCCGTCATATGTGTCTTTTACGGGATTTGCGTTTTACATTGCTGTACGTTGTGGTTTCGATAAGCTCTTATATCTGACAAGTTGTCTAAATGCACATAATCATAACACATGTATACGTTTGCCTCAAACAGGTTGTACTGCGCGAAAACTGGCACTCTTCATTATCAGTCAAGATCGCCAAACAGAAGTACTTGCCGCTATTGCCATGGCAACCACCATAATAATCAATTAAAATGCATGATTTCCGTGATCAATGTCACCGGCAAAGTGTTCCAATGCTTCTGCTTGTAATAATCCTTCGGACAATATAACTGAAATACGCTATTTCGGAACAGTTCAATTATTACGACCAAAAACAAAACAAAATCCTATATGTTAACATGGAGTATATGGACCTCCTGCCCCCCAACTGCCCCCAGCCTCGTTTTCGCGCGTTTTTAACGTAGATCTACTTTTCAGTTTCTAACAAACAAAAACAACCAAAAACTAACGTTTCGGGAACGTTAGAGATTTAACCGTAACCAAAATCAAACGGTTCTAAATGCAAACGTTAATGTAACGTTTGCAATCTATTTGGGGTTATGCCGGAAGAAGTCCGCGAATGTTGCACACATAATAATAATTATAACACTAACAGTCGGTAGCGCATAGATTATAGGACGACTGCGCGGACCCGATCTTTTGTATACGCGCTCATGGGTATAAAATCTAGATGTAAGAGTACAAGAGTGGACATTTACAACTGGAGTATCCTGCCATTCAATCCTGTTTATTGGTGAAATAGGCAGGACATAATATCATTATCGAGGTGATGACAATGCCCGTGGCGCCACTCGGCGTCACAATCCAATGCGAGAGTAATCGACGGTGGCGTCATCTGACGTGGACTTTTGTAATATTTATCGCCGAGTAAATCAACCTGTCCATCAAAATAAACGGCCTTGAACGGAATTTCAATGAACCTTGAAGCGATGCACTGATTCGCTGGCCTAGGATGTCGCACGATGAGGGTGCATCACGTGTGTCTGCGCATGTGGAGTCGGCTTGATGTACGCGGACGCCGGTTGACACAGCACAAAGCACAACATCTGTTGTTATTCGACGCATAGTACAATAAATTGCATTTGACGGTGAGTACGTAATAGTGTTTGACAACAGTGTCGGCTTGTGTCGTCGCACAATTTTGATTTGGGTGGAATATTTCGCGTTCAGCGAACTTACGTAACGTGTATGAGACGTCATCGCGCGGTCGTACTCAATAATAGATAAATACTGGTCCACGCGAGGCTCGTCCACTGTCGCATCCAGTGTATTCAGCCAGGTAATAGGGCACGTTGTTAGCGGAAGCATTTGAATCAGATAACTAGCATGTGAATGTCACTCGGTCACATTGTAATCCAGAAGACACAACAAAGTGTGCATAAATAATTTATGTCGGTTTGTTAAGACACTAAAAAAGGTTCAGTATTTGTATTAATGCACACTCACTGCATGCTATGCCAAATACTTGAAATAGTGAAACAGACATCATGATCATAATTATACAAAGCAAGCAGTTTGTCATATCTTTCAAATTGGACACCCTACTTGCAAGCTTTGATATTTTACTGGATTAAAAATACACCATTATTAATTATTATAAGTTGCATGCGTTGTTCACTAAAAGTATGACCATTCCTACTAATTACAAGAAAATATATGTAAACTATTTTTTGAGATGTGTTTAGAGCGCTAGCACATTAGCACACTTCATTTTACTGTTTTAGCAAAGATACTCGTACACACGTACTTACTGATAATATTATAAACATGCAAAAATAACAAAGGCCCCCTCATGATTGACTTAGCATAGTGCTGCAACCTTACCATTATAATGAGGCTATTCATAGACACTACGTCAAATGTATGTCAAACAATCGGTTGTAGCATGAATATAATTATTGTAAATATTTCACTAATTAACACATTTTCAAAGTTTACACACATAAACTAGATCACATACACTCACTACCAATCGCATCACACACACTATAACACATACGTCACATCGCAACAAACTATGTCGCACATCACATACACACTGCATAACACACCCATGCACACACACACATAAACGCATGCATACACACACACTACACATCCACACACATACATACACGCATGCATACACACGCATGCATACACGTGCACACACACACGCATGCACACACACACACCAAAGCATGCACAAACACTTGCCATAACATTCAGTGCTACAGCCCTCAGATGTTGTGATCACTGAGTACTTCATTCCCAGTGACTTGACATGAAAATTGACTGCATCTGCAACTATAATTTTTGGCTGCAATAACACAGTTTATCAATATAAACATCATACTGTGAAAGTTGAATACTCAACAAGTAATGTGGTTAAGATATATTTTAATTTCATAATCATAAACCTGGCAAATACATCATTCATAATTAGCATAATGACTGAATATACTGCCACTGTAAGTCGCACGTTTGCCTACATCGGTAAAGTTTACAAAGTCTATTATCACCAACATTATTTACTTATTACGATCGTCATCGTCTATATCCAAAAAAGTATGATCACTAATATTATTATAAAAATATCCATCTAAATAAGTTTTAACTTGGTAAATCACTATCGATGACATGAGTAATATAATTCACTATTATTGCGGTTGAAGATTTTTGCAGTCAGTTATAAAAAATCCACAAATCTCAGAAAAAAATCAACAGGGTGATAATGCATGATTAGCACTATAGCAATGCCAGGGCATCAGTTTTAAAGGCGAGATATACCACATGCCTCCAGGCAGCTCCAGCACTCCACATAGTGCATAACTGTGCCATGTAAAAACGATTTGAATAGCACACATAGTCATTGCTGCAGTAGTGTCCTGTTGTTTTCATGTGTCACACGTGTGACTGCAGTAGCGGACTGCCATACTGAAATGGTTAAATAAATCAATATTACATGTTCCATTCCAGCCTTCATGATTTTCATTTGTGTTGTTTATCACCGCACATATTGAAAACACAATACCAAAGGGCAGCATTGCACTTACATTTTATTTGTTGATTAACACCTAAAAACTGTTTACATTTAGCTGATGTTGACATTCATCTAAAGTGCTTACAGTTACACAAACTAGTGGTTACTGTTTCACAACATTCACTGCCAACTGTTGCCTGGCTTTGTATGAGTATTGTAACGGTCAAAGATCATTGTATTGTGAGAAGTGCACCGGCAGCTGATAAAATGTTGCCTTTTCCACGGTATCGCATTTCATGAATTTGGGACAACGGCTTTATAAATGACTGCATGGCCAAAGGTTCCCTTATTGTTAGTGGTAGACAAGTTTCAGGAGTTCATTGACATTAATAATTTTACTCCAAAATAGCAGGGTTGGTTTGGGTGTTTGATTGCGATATTCCCTACTACCATTACTATGTTTCTAAGGATAGATATACCTCCCCGGTTAGGACGTATGTTTTAATATCTAGTTGAGGAACCAATGTTCATGTTTTGCATGAAAATATCTTATAGGGGTATATATGTATTGCAAAATTTGCACTGCATTCAGAAAGAAGTTATGCTTTGTGATCATACAACATTTTCGTTGATACTGTGAGTTTGTGACACCGTTACCATAATGCTGAAGAAAAGATACCACCAAATAGTGCTGGTTCGATACCAGGTTTTGTTCGATACCGATCGATACCTGAATTTTGTTCGATACTCGATACTTACGTTGTAATTAAGTATAATTTTCACATAGAACACAGTTCCCAGTAGAAGCACAGTATGCAACAGAAGTAGTGCTGGTTCGATATCTATCGATATATTACTGGTTTGATACCAGAATTCTTCGATACCGATCGATATATTACTGGTTCGATATCAGAATTCTTCGATATAAATCGATACTAGATTTTTAGTCGATACTCGAAATTTACCTTATAAATGTAATTCAGTACAGTAGAGATCTCCAAAGAAACACTACTATCCACTTAGACTAATGTCACAGAAACACAAAATGTTTCACTTGTAGGGAAATAAATGACAATTTTATAGTCATGCAAACAATGATTAATATGCAATTTTCTATTTATGTAAGTACACAAACAACAGTTTCAATATAATTGATTACTGTTGTAAAACTAAAAGGTAATTGTAATATAATATTAAAACAATAAAGACAACTGCAATAAAATACCTAGTGACAAATTAATTAATTAATTGCACTGAATTATTTTTAATTAATAACAGTACTTCACCCCAGCTGTTTGTAAATACACTTTAATATAGCAGCTTAATTTCAAGTCAATGTGTCTCCTAAAATGACCATCAACAAATACAGCTGAAACAAATGAAACATACAAATAATGTGTTATTATTATATAAAAACACCTATCACTTATAATAGTGTCACTGCCAGCACAGCTGAACCCTCACTGTTATAACTTTATTATTATTAATTCTATCATAAAGATAATTGTGATTTAGCATCAAAACTGTATAGATGATTACAATAAAATAACACTAATTAATAATTGAAAAAATATTAATTTAAATTACAATTGTACTTCCCAGTTCACACCAATATTTTGTTTAAATATAAAACTTAAATTACCACGTTATCAAGTACACATAACAAGCCCCATTATGTTTTTGCAACTGTTCAAGAACAGGTCAGTTTCTTCCTCTACCTCTGGCTCTGCCGGTGGTGAACCTGTTTGGCCAGTGCTAGTGTCACAGTGGCAGTAGACGCAGTAAGCGAATCGTCATCGTTAATCAGTCACGTCGTATATGTCACTTCTTGACGCTGTGGCCGCAGTTACTTAGTAGTACGCTGAAAGTTGATCACGTTTTGATAGCTTCTTGATTGGTGACATGTTTCGTCAAATTCGATGTATTTCCCCCACTATCTTTGGGACGTTTCTAGCATAGCAGACAGTCTTTGTTGGAAAAGTGCCAATGAACGTACGACATGTTGTCGTTCGTCTTGGTTGTGGGCGTCGTGTACGGCAAATGGTGGCGCCACCAAACAACAAAACAGCGCCACCAAACGGAACCCGGATAAACAAAGCCTCCGCATCGCGCTCGAATAATTATTTATATTAACAATATTATTATTAAACTAGTTTCATAAATACTAGTGCGTGCAATAAACACTCTATAAAAATGCTATTGGATGTGTGTTTTTGTACGCGTAACCATAAGTAAAGTAGGGAGAAAGATGGCATGGTAGTGCCACCAAGCGAGAGCGTCACGTACGATCCTTGGTTTGGATAACGAGGCTAAGCGAAGTCTGACCTAGGCTACGATCGCTCACAGAAAACAGTTATTATACAAACTAACTCTACAATAAAGTTTTAGAAAACAAATCACATTTTATGTTATATTATTTTTAAACAACCACGCCTTAGTCAATTTAGGCTGCGAAGCGCTGTAGTGATAGCTCCCGTAAACAACGTCGTCAACAACGATGTTGCGTCTTCGCATCGACATCTTCGAATGGACTCGATGTCAAGACACTCAAGTATCGAAGGTATCGAAGGTATCGAACAGTGGGCGTTCGATACCAAAAGTATCGAAGTATCGCGATACCACTAAATATCGGTATCGAACTTTCGCAAGTATCGCGATACTTCGATATATCGAATATCGAACCAGCACTACCACCAAACATATGTTTTCAATAAATTTTGTGTATTTATAATTTGTTTCTTATATTATGGATTTGTGCACTACCTGTAAACAGAAGCAAACAAACAAAAAGACAACAGAAATCTATCTTTTTTACAATTTTTTTCTTTATTTTGTCTATTTTGTTGTTGTTGCAACCAACTGTTCAGTGATCAAGATTGATCATTCAACATACTATACAGAAACAGTTCTGTCCAAAACTGTTCTGTTTGGAGATCCTTTCAGTTTGCCACCTGGGTTTGAAAGGAGATTACCCCTTGTACTTTTGGAGTCTGTATTTCATACAAAAATATGTTTTTTTCTTCAAAATTTGATTTAGATTTTCTAAAGTGTAAGTACTTTTTTGTTAGTATTAGTGGCAGTGCAGTTTAACTTCTGAGTTCTGATTTCACAGAGTTCTGCAATATATAATTTTGCTTTGACCTTTGGTCAAGATTTCTATATTTTAAAAAGGTGCATGTTTTCAAGCATTAGTTGGTGGAGTGTTTACCTTAATGCACTTATTTTCTTATTGCAGTTGCCTCTGCTTGAATATCAGCAAAAGAAACAGTAACCATGACGACGGCTGTGCATTTTGTGAAAGACCTTATGTACAGATATGAACATGAATTTCTACCAACTGCCGGTAAACAAATCTTCAAAAGTTCAGAACTATGTTTAATTATGTCATCCTCAATAATGCTATCATGTGTTGATTGGCATTTAAATTAGTTTTGTTTACACACACACACACACACACACACACACACACACACACACACACACACACACACACACACACACACACACACACACACACACACACACACACACACACCACACCACACCACACCACACCACACCACACCACACCACACCACAGCAGAGCAGAGCAGAGCAGAGCAGAGCAGAGCAGAGCAGAGCAGAGCAGAGCAGAGCAGAGCAGAGCAGAGCAGAGCAGAGCAGATAATCTCAGGCATTTTCCTAATATCCCCACGACCCTGAGGTAGTTCAGCAGTTCACAAAATCTGGAGTTAACTAAAATTAATAGACACTTTGCCAAAAACGTAAGTCATATTTGTTTGAAATTGTTTTCCCCCTCTAAACATTTGGTGGTCTTATGCTCCAGTGAAGAATCTTACCTGTTCCCTTAATGATTATGCTTACTGAATTTTGTATGTTGTGTCTCTGAGCTCAGATTCACGAGGATAAATGCACTAAACGTGTATAGAAGTATTATTATTAAATTACTGTTACATCACTTGTTCAGTTTTACTCATTGGGCAATGTGTCTCAGATGAACTAAAAACTATAATTGGCATAACTGAAGTTTAGTTGTAGCAATACTGTGAAGGCTTTCAAATGGCTCATTTAAACAGTAATTCAATATTTGAAATATTTCTGTATATTAGTCCACAGATCCAGATGTTATTGTATGTTTTATAATGCCTTGTTTAACAATGCAGATCCACGAACGAAGAACTGGTTTCTGCTGAATGGCACACCTATCTATGTTTGGATGCTCACGGCATCCTATCTGCTATTTGTGTGGCTCGGACCGAAGTACATGCGTCACCGGAAGCCCTACTCCTTGACAGCATTCATGATCGTCTATAACCTGGGCTGTGTTCTTCTCTCTTGTTACATGCTTTGGGAGGTGGGTATGACAGTTACACGAATACTGATACTTACTCTGTACTACCTAGTGCTCTCTCTCTCACTCGCACTATCTCGCTCTTGTTCACTCTCCCTCTCTCTCCTTCAGTATCTCCCATTCCCCCTCCCTCCCATTCCGTTCTCTCCTAGTTTCTTGTAACATATACAACAAATCAAATTTTCCATAAATTCAAGGAGACAAGTCAATACTGTGATTGTTTTCAATATAATTATATATATATATATATATATATATATATATATATATATATATGTGTGTGTGTGTTTTATATATATATATATATATATATATATATATATATATATTCAATATTATCTATTTATGAATATATATATACTATATTCAAAAATAAAATCACATTATTATTCCTTGATATATATATATATATATATATATATATATATATATATATATACGTATATATATATATATATATATATATATATATCAAGGAGACATGTCAATAATGTGATTTTATTTTTGAATATAATATATTATATATTCAAAAATAATATATATATATATATATATGCAAAAAAACATTGGTGATAGTAATTTTAAGTTATTACAGTAACACATATATGTCTACAAAACAATTCTTTACCCACTTCTTTTCTGATGTTTGCATATCTGGGTAACAGTCATGTTAAATCCTCCTAGTCAATGAGAAATGACTATATTGCAGTTGGTTCTTGGTACAATGGATGCCGGCTACAACTACATCGGCTGTGCCATCTACAATGCCAAGACGATAAAAGACCCAAAGGAGATGCGGGTAGGTTGAAAATGGTGAAACTAGATAACCCTCCTGTCTTTATCACCCAGAAGTCCCCAACTTCCTGTGTCAAACAAAACAAGACTAATCATTTTGCAAAAGATTTTCTTTCGTGGACAATTGGAAAGCGATGGTGAGTTACAGAAAGCAAAAGCAGATTCATTAGATATGTCAGAATTACTGAATGTGAAATATCTACAAAAGACGTTTTTTAATTAAAACAACATTACATGCATAATGTTATAATGTACTGATGACGGAAGCCAATATTGGCTCCTTACGATGTACCCCATTCAGATTCAGAAGTTGTCAGTCATAGAATCAACTATATATATGATTTGGCTTTTCATGTTTGCCCATAGGTCTCTTGATTTTAGCAGTTGACTAGACGGGTAAGGAGAAACACGTAACCTCTGCACTTTGACCTGTGTTCACTAATCAGGTTACCCTCTGTTGTGTTCTTGCTGAATGTCTAACTAACAGTTTGGGAGATTCACAGTCACATGCACATGTTTCAAAGTTTCGTGCACAGATGCGCGATTGATTGCAATTCGGCCATGTTGACTGTTGTGTGAGCCTTAGCATTTTAAACTGTTGTTGTAGACTGAGTCTGTCTGTATTTGTGTACCTTCAGTGAGGTGTTGGTAGACTGTACACTACTGTACAGCTGTATATACAAGTGTTCCCATGTGTTTTGCATGTCTGGCTGTACACTGCCTGGTCGCTCTGCCTTACTCAGAGTGGTTTCATCTCATGCTTTGTTTCTCAACTTTATTAGTATCACAGGTACACTACACACGTTTAATACTGATACACAGGTCTGGTCAGTTTGCACTGCAGCTGTGCAGCTAAGAAACCACCCTTGTTAGGCAAATTGTGACTTGCCATTCTGTGCCCGTGTCAGTGACATCAACCCAGAAATGTCCCAGTTATTCATCATTCAATAACATTTTTATTTAAATGAGAAAGAAGTGGAGAGACTTATTGTGATAGCTACTTTTTTCTACTGTATCTTATATTTGTAAATATAAGACGGTAGAAGATGTGTTGGCAGTACAATGTATGTCCTAGTGAGTGGTAATTTGTATTGTGTGAACTCCTCAGAGAATGAACCACTTCCTAATATTATCTATCCTTGGCATTGGCGAGACAATTTTCCTAATATCACATGAATAGAGAGTGAAGAAGTGCGAATGTTGCATGTAAATTAGAGTCTCATAAACCTCCAGTTTGATTATTTCTTTGTTTGCATTCACCAAACTGTTGTCGAGGTATTTGGTCAAATATTCTTGATGACGACTGCCACCTGTTAAACACAGTGTCATTTTTAACCATGATATGTAAGCGAACAACATGAGATTCTGATGTCATGATTTTGTTATATTATATAAGTAACATGCATAGACCATTTTTGTTGAATATCCATTTTTTTCTCGCACAGGTGGCGAACGCGATGTGGTGGTACTTCTTCTCGAAGGCGATAGAGTTCATGGACACCGTGCTGATGGTGCTGAGGAAGAAAAACCGACAGATCACGTTCCTTCATGTCTTCCACCATGCCACCATGCTGAACATCTGGTGGTGGGTGACCACCTTCATCCCTGGCGGACTCTGTAAGTATTATCCACAGTCATGGGCTTAACTCTCCACTGTCGCTTACCTACATGAGGGCGCTGTTGATTACACCAGTCTCAGTAGTCAATACAGTCTGCAAAATGCTGATGTTTAGCCAGTTATATCGTCACCTACTCTGATTCAGCTGTCGATTGTTTCAACCCTCCAATGGTCACGTTACACGTCATATTTCGGGAGTAGAAGTAATCATTAGAATACATGATACTGATCAGCTACATGTTAGAATGGTCAGCTCTGTACTTACTTTGGGATTACATGCATGTATACATATTTATGTACTCACAGCGCTTCAAGTTGATTTTTTCTAGATTTATGGTGTTCTTATTATTATTCACTGGAGTTTTTGGCTTTGTCTTTTATATGGGTTATTGGTATCTAGTGAGTTGTATCTATGCAACTGAGTCAACTAACTTCCATATATAGGATGTCTGCCACGGTTAGTAAGTATAAGGTAGTCCAGCTACCACCATTGACTTGCAAGGCTGCTCTCTGAAGGTCGAGGTGATACTGGTCTATGAATTTGTTTAGTTCATTTCATGACCCTGCCTCTGCATTGCTACTGTCAGAACCATAATTGCGTCATATGATGAAATGACTCATTGGATGGTAAAATTATCCCGTTTTGTTACTATTGTGTTTCCGTCACGCGTTAGTTACAGATCACGTATGACGACTCGTGATTTTTTTAGTTTTAATATCACATTTTACAGATACTTTAACCCTTTGTCTTCCTCTGTCTCTTGCTGTACATAGAAACTACCCTCCAATATCTAGTGGTATATTCCTTCTTTTGCGTTGTCGTGATGCTACAACGACGTGATAGTTTGTGTGTTTTGTTGAAAGGTTGTTTGTTACTTTGTAAGTCCTGTCTGTTTTCAGCCTTCTTTGGCAGTGCCCTCAACTGTTTGGTGCACGTTGTGATGTACTCGTACTACGGACTGTCGGCCATGCCAGCACTGAAGAACAAGCTGTGGTGGAAGCACTACATCACCAGGTTCCAACTGGTAAGACAGATGCGAGAAAATGTAGAACAAACAAATGCTCAGTTCTCAACTAGGCTCGCCAGGATTCTGTGTTCATTGTCAACTGTTTGGTTAGAGAGCAAATGTAAAAATACATTTAAAATAATTAATTTGAAATTATTCACTGGGAAATTTTGTAAGTTTTTGGAGGTTTGAAGATATCAAATGGTTATGGAAATATAAATAAGTTGTTTAGTTAAGAAAGATTCAATACTTACTTAGAAGACATAAAGTCGATATACATAGATTATATTTGAAAACTTTTCATCCTCATAACAGACTGACAGAGAGGAATAATTTATATATCTAAATTTTAGTGCTTCATTTACATATCTAGACAAAATGTGTGGCTAAAATGAAACTGAAACCTAGTTACACTTAAATTAATTATACTGGATGTCGTGAGACTGCGCTAACTCAAAAGCGTCAAATATAAACATATACCCCTATGACACAAGTGTACTTTTTAAAATGGTTGTATAAAGTGATGTATACACTTGTATGCCCCAACGTCAGACTATGACGATGATGATGTTGAAGACTTCTACGAACAACTGCAGAAAGTCCTGGACCAAACTCCAAAGAAAGATATCCTAGTGGTGCAAGGCGACTGGAACGCCAAGATAGGAGAAGATGCTTATGCGAACTGGATAGGCACATGTGGAAGATACTGCAACACCAAGTCAAATGAGAGAGGTCTGAGGCTCCTGGAATTTGCCAGCTACAACAACCTTATGCTAGTGAACACCTTTGGCCCACACAAAGCATCCAGAAGAGCCACGTGGCACAGCCCAAACGGAAAGCACCACAACCAGATAGACTACATCATGGTAAGGAAGCGCTTCCGGTCCAGTGTAAACATTGCCAAGACACAGAGCTTTCCTGGAGCCGACATTGGAAGTGACCATGAGCTCGTCATGATGACCTTCAAGCTACATCTGAAGAGGGTCAAGAAACTCGGTCACGCCTGGATCAAATTTTACCTTGAGAAGCTGAAGGACCCTGAAGTAGCAGAAGCCTTCCACGCAATGATAGGAGGGAAATATGCAGCACTCACCATTCTGGACGCTGACGGTACAGACATGGAAACGTTGATCAACAGCAGTGACCAACACCGCCAGTGAGATCCTTGGCAAACATCGCCCAGTCAAGAAGCCCTGGGTCACAGCTGACTTACTTGATCTGTGCGACAAACGAAGGGAGTTGAAGAAGAAGAAGAAAGATGAGTAAGAAGTAAGGCAGTACAGGGCAGCCAACCAAGAAATCAAGAAAGGAGATCCAGAAGTACTGAACATCCCTCCAGCAACTGACAACGACAACTACCCCATCCTTCGTGAAGAAGTGGAAGCAACGGTGAAATCGCTCAAGAAGGGGAAGTCAGCAGGAGCGGACAACGTCCCAGCAGAGCTGGTGCAGGCAGGGGGAGAAGCCATGATAAGTGCCCTACTGACTATCTGCAACAAGATCTGGCAGACAGGGGAGTGGCCCAAGCCGTGGACCCAATCTCTCATCATCACCCTCGCCAAGAAAGGTAACATACAGCTATGCCAGAACTATCGTACCACCAGCCTCATCAGCCACCCGAGCAACGTTATGCTGAAAATCTTGCTGAACCGACTGAAGCCGGAAGCGGAAAAGATCATCGCTGAGGAACAAGCAGGCTTCAGACCAGGATGCAGCACAATAGAGCAGATCTTCAACCTTAGGATACTGTGCAAGAAGTACCTCCAACACCAGCAAGACCTCTATCACGTCTTCGTGGACTTCTAGAAGGCGTTCGACAGGGTATGGCATGCAGCACTATGGGCCACCAGGAGGCAGTACAACATCAACGCCAACCTGATCAGAATGATACAGAACCTCTATGACAAGGCCACCAGCGCAGTCTACCTTAATAACAGCATAGGGGACTGGTTCAGAACCACAGTCGGAGTAAGACAAGGCTGTGTGCTCTCCCCCACCCTCTTCAACATCTTCTTGGAGAGAATTATGACTGATGCACTGAGTGACCATGAAGGGACAGTCAGCATTGGTGGCAGGAAAATTACAAACTTGCGTTTTGCCGACGACATAGATGGCCTGGCAGGAAGGGAAGAGGAGCTAGCTGACTTGGTGGAGCGCCTTGACAAGACTTCTACAGCCTTCGGCATGCAGATCAATGCAGAGAAGATCAAACTGATGACCATCAACACCAATGGCTTCAGCACTGACATCAGGGTCAATGGCGAGAAACTAGATTGCGTCAACAGGTTCAGATATCTGGGAGCAATCATCGTAGATGAAGGATCTAAACCTGAAATTCTTGCCAGGATCGCCCAGGCCACAGCAGCACTCGCAAAACTCAAGACCATCTGGAATGACAGGAATATAGCACTCAGCTCAAAGATCAGACTGATGCGCTCCCTAGTCATGTCCATATTCCTGTACGCCTGTGAGTTTTGGACACTAACAGCAGACACAGAGAGAAGGATACAGGCCATGGAGATTAGATGCCTTAGAAAGTTCCTCGGCATCACCTACAGAGACCACATGTCCAACGAAGAGGTGCGAAACAGAACTCGGCAAGCCATTGGGCCCCACGAAGACCTCTTGACCACAGTAAACGACGCAAACTGAAATTGTACGGGCACGTAACAAGATCTACAGGGCTTGCCAAGACAATCCTGCAGGGCACAGTGCAAGGAGGGCGAAGAAGAGGCAGACAGAAAAAGAGATGGGAGGACAACATCCCAGAATGGACTGGCATGACGCTGGGCGACACCATGAGGAAGGCTGAGAGTCGAGAGGAATGGAGGGAGCTGGTTGCCAGGTCATCTGTGGTGCCCCAACGGTCCACCAGACTATGGGATAGTTGCAAAATGCAAATTGCTGTTGCAAAATAAGATTTTATTTTGATATTAAACACCTTATACTGCTGACTCAGTGTTCACGTGTGTATGTGTCTATGCTTCAGATCCAGTTCTGCTGCACCCTCAGTCACACACTGTATTCGCTGTCGGCGCCGTGCGACTTCCCCACCTGGGGACAGTATCTCCTGGCCAGCTACATGGTGCTCATGCTTGTCCTCTTCACAAACTTCTACATCATGTCGTACGTTGCCAAGCGCGGTGCCAAGTCGCATGACAATGGCCACGTCATCAAGAACGGAAAAGCATCCCAAAACGGCAATGGCGTGCAGAATGGGCTGCGAAACGGAAACAAGAAACACAATTAGTGCATGTTTGTCTTTATAGGTGAATTTTGATGGAAAGGATGCTGTTGTGTTTACGGCAAACTGGGGCTGTCATGCCCGTTTGCAGGCCCTGTGGATGACGTTGTTTACAGGCATGTGATTTGCGTACAAGCGGGTAAAATATTTTGTGCAATGCTACATTTTGCGCACAAACGGGGTTTACTGGTTTGCCATTTCCGGTATGAGACGTGTGTTTGCACTTTTATGTGAGTGATGCTCAGTTGAGTGTCTCTGTGTTTTAACTTACGATTAGGAATTCAGTTTAATTGCAGGCAGACCTGTAGTAAAAGTGATTTTGCAGTACGTGGAGTCGGTTATACCAAAGAGTATTCATGTTTTGCCAGATTGTGCTGGTGACTGTGACAGGTTGTGCAAACAGGGATCAACAAAATGTAACGTGTATTTTGTCACAATTTCTTTGTTGGGCTACATTTTGAAATGGACTAGTTTATCTGTAAACACAGGACTGAAACTTGTTGTAGGCACTGAGATTATAGATGCCTCTTGTGCTGTGAATAATGTTGACAAAATGCACACACCGCATTTCTGTAATCATCTGAAGATTTTGCTGTGTCTGTTTCTATTAAGATCACCTGTAATAATGCACAACTTGATGATGTATTATGTGTCTGCTTACAATCATGTTACTGTAATCAAGCATGATGTCTCTGGCATTGAATACTATGGTAGCTGTGAAGCCGCAGTTTATTTTTCATTAAATTGGCATTGTAATGTGGTAGTCTTTGTAAACACAGACTAACATCATAACTGTTTGGTCATACAACTGTATAGCTGATGTCTGTCATGTGCCCACACCTGCAGATGGAATGACCACAGGGGTATGAAAATGTTATATTTCATCTTGGATATCTGATACTGAAATTACTGAAGATATTTTATCTTTTGAATGTTGTAGTGTACAATATTATACTAACTCAATTTTCTTTTTTCTCTGCACTGTTCGTCAGTATTGTATAATGTAATTAAGGCTGCATGTAATTGTGAATGATTTTATTAACTTTTACAGAATACATTATGAATAAAACATAATCAAAACTGGTTTGATGTGAAAAGCTTTCACTGCAATCACATAAGCGCAGCAGTATATTTAATGTTTACCTTTCATTGGAAGATGTTTGCCAGACCTAGGGCAGTTATGGGATCAAAAGCTGATTCCAAGAATCAGTCGGTATGAAATTGTTACAGTCAGAATCTGTATGGATGGAATTGGTTTATGTGAAAACATAATTGGAATTGCTTAGAATAGAATCGGAATTGCATACTGAATATCTGGAATCAATTTATTATTCCACAGTTATTAATTTGTTTTGGAGCTACAAAAGTACAATGAAAATATATTATAAATAAAAAACTATGTTGTATGGAGAAAAAACAAAAAATCTTCATAACTGCGTATTGTATCTTACAACTGATTTGTAACTCTCATACATACTTGCCAAAATAACAAGTATATTTAGACATGTAGAAAACTGGCATTACAATTAACCACATGTTTACTGGGCCTTTAGTTTTACATTAGGCAAATGTATGTAGAACGTGAATTTTTTTACAAAATATTTAATAAAAAAGTTAGTTGGAATCGGAATTACCCTAGTGTTGGGTGAATCGGATTTGGAATACAAAATTGAGTTGATCTTATAAATACATTGCTTATAAATACAACTGTGTAAATTAAGCAAAGCATACTATACATTGTGTTTAATACCATAAATGTGCTCCATTACAAATATATGTGTTATTCAATATGTACAACATGTTATTACACTGTCCTTGTTAGTGTTGATAAGAGTTTCTGCCAACAACATAAGACAATGCACTGATTCAATCCAATCAATGTTTTTATTAATTAAAGTATAACTTGTTGGAATGATTGGTGATATCATATACCCACAAAGAAGCTTGATAAACATGTCCCATTTGTGTACAGCGTTGTGTGTTTCTCTAGATGACAATGTGTGCGAAATTAAGACTGCTGTGATTAATTGGAATTATGGAGCTACTTTTGGGGCGATAGGTTCACGAAGGTCCATTGGCTGTGCAGGCTGCAGGATGGACTGCTGATGAATTACGTTCCTTTGTTATTTCAATCTCGACATGAAATTGTTGGGTTGGTTGTATTTAAGTACAGTCTAAAACATAATGATTAGTCTAAATGTGGCGACCGACTGCTGAGTTAACTGTATGCACTGCAAAACACCTGCAGTTATTGGTTGAAAATTGTTCGGTGATATTGTGTGACAGTCTTGGGAAATGTGTTTGATGTATACGACTTGTTTATTCTTTTAGATATGTATTTGTCGGTATCTCCAGCTCATGCTGGTAAATCAATTGGTACTTGATTGTCTAGAGATTAAATACAATTTCCTATTCCAAGTTTAGGATTCTTGTAGAAGGGTTACTTAATATTGGTACTGTAATAAATCTATGCACACATATATTGGTGTTTTGCTCTTGGTGTCTGATATTTGACTTTTTTTTATAGATCTGCTCTTATGTGATTTCTTTTTTCTCATGTGTTCAATAGGTTATAAATAAAGAATCATTGAGCAGTAAGCCATTGCATACTTTTTTCATGAACATGTAATTTCTTTTGTAACAAGTCGCTACACTTTTATTCCTATGAGCTGGTATAATGACAAGGGTGGTGCCCTCAGGTCAACACGAAATTTTACCACATTTTCCATTTTTAAGATGATAGGTAGAAAGGTGAGCTGCAGACACTTAAATAAATATTTGCTTTTAAACCACTTGAAAGATTGGAAACCTAAACTGATTGCTCCAAGAAAGCTGAAAGACGAGAGGTACTGCTAGTGGGCCGAATAGTGGCGCCACAAAGTGGAAAAGGGACCCAACAAAAGCGCAGCGTCACCGCTAAACGTCGCTACTGGTCGCTATGATTTGATAACTTTCTTTCGTGTGCGCAACAATGGCAGAAACGGACAAGGAAATGGAAAATTTCTACATCCAGCTGTCGAACAATCCCGTCCGGTTTGAGCCTGTTAGCAAAGTAACGAATGTATTTTTCGATGACTCCAACCGCCAGGTTTGTTAATGTGACAATGGGTTTGTGACGGGTCGAGTCTTAGGTCAGTCGTCTGCACACTCAGTCACAGTGACACTGACATAGACTGCTGACATATAGACTGGGTAGTCGTAGAGTAGGCGTGTCAGTGTCGCTTCAATATATTGAGCTGGTCGTAGACGTAGTTATTGCGTTATCAGCCACATGCTGTCGCGTGAACGGTTATCGTCATTATGCGACATCCACATTCCGCGAAGTCTTGCGTTTCACGTTTGTGACGTGGGCGATAATAGATACACAATATTGCATAATTCCCTAATTGATTCCCTTGATTGATGTCAAACCAAGACCAAGTCATGAAAAGGAGGGATAATGTCAGACGTAGACCTTGATGCATGGATTGTCATAACGTATCAATAGTTCAATATGTATATATTGTATGAATTCATGGAATCCTGCTTGTGTCAACTCTCCCCTATGAATTCTTGAAGACCAAGAAGTCTCCTGGATTTTTTTGAATCTCTCAGACTTCTGAAATAGAAGCAGCTTTCCAGGATTTTCGCTTCACATCTAAACATTTTCACTTCACATCTAAACATTTTCACATCAACAACACCCACATTTTTGAATTAGTTCTTCAACACTGAGAGTGAGATGAGACTCACAATAAATAAACAGGACTGAATTGTTAAGACTCGCATATAATAAAAATATACATAAAATCTCAAATCTCTAGGATTTAAAAACTCACAAGTTGGCAGATCTATGTAATATTCTTACACATGGGCCCAGTTGTAACAAAACATTGGTTGAGCTATTGATGCAATAATCAGTACATCAGATAGTATATTACTATTTATCTAGTAAATTCATTATCAATAAAATTTTGTTTACTGATACTGTTGTCAATTCTCAGTATACGTAATATACTACTACACTATGCTTTACTATCGATAATAACTACAGAACGTTGTCAAACAAATTAACAGGATTACATGCACCACCAGAAAACAATGTTTATGGACACGCATATTCATTTCATAATTTTACCGACAGAGTCAACAATCTATTTCCATTTTGGGAATCAATTGTCTGACAGGTCAGGCAGAATTATGGACCTTTCCAAATACTTTTCATGGATTTTTGTTATTCCATAATACAATTACTATTGACGCCACTTTGGGGCTAACCAATGAAAAACAAAGCCACTAATAATAACAGGCTGGAATATGTTGGTAGCGGGAAGGAGTCAGTGAAGTTTGTGCTGTGCAGGTGTTTGCTGTGCGATCTGGTGGAGTCATGGGTGTTGTTGTCAAAAGCTCAGAAGAGAAAATGAATATCAGCTTCAGGCAAGTGATTTATAATGTTTCTCTGTTTTTAGTGTGCTCAAATATTATCCTTAATACATTATGACCTCACTATGATATATCATCTTCTGACCTTGACTCCATGTAAACTGTAAAATGTAAACATTTTAGTTTTTAGTTTTACAGTGTTTTGAAATACCTGGTTGGTAGTATTCCTATTATATTTATTTAGGTCATTTGTGTAATATTGCCTAACTGGTAATATATGTATACATAACTATTTCATCTGCTATCTAATCTATTTACAAGTGTATTGTTAAATGCTATCTAAGATTTCACTGTCATCGCTTGTAATAGTAAACAGGCTAACACATTATACAATTAGTACTATTAATTTTAATGTAATAGGATTCTGCTTAATCTTTTCATAGAATGGAAGACTTAGGGGAGGTGATCTCTATCAAGTTCTCATATGACATGAAGATTCTAGCCATCCAGCGTTCGGACAAGTCTGTTGTAAGCTACATTTCCTTCCTATGTTATTGCACAGAACCAAAAGAAATATTTTTAATTGGCCTGTTTTGACCATGAGATGAGAAAAGCAGATATGTCAAAAAGTGGAAAATGTGGAATATCAATTCATGTTGTAAGAGAGCCACTGAGGACAACAGTGACCGCCATTAATGCCAGCATAGAAATGTCAGTTTGGGAGTGACGTTCTGGAAAAGGTTGACCTCCTAAAACTGTAACATATTCACACTATCGAGTAGTAGTTTCTGTGATAGGTTGTCTCCAAGACTGGCAGCTGACAGGACAAGATGAGTTATTGCCATTGATAAGACGGGAAGCATTTAGCTGGCCTCTAACTATTAGTTCTGTTAGATCTAATTATATAAATGGCTCATGTACCGGGTAATACTCGTTTGTTATAGAAAAAGTTGAACTGGCTAAAATTGGCTGGGGTATTATGCTTTGTGAAATTTTATTATTGCAGTATGCTAGCAACCATTTTAAAATACATGTTTATTTAAATACATTTATATTTGCATACATTTGTTTGCAGGAGTTTGTGAACTACAAGGATGGCCTAGAGTTGGTCGAATACTCGCAGAGTTGTAAGGTTTGGGCACATTTAAACTACTAAATCTTACCATATTTCTATTGTTTTATCTTTCATTAAGCTAACTTACCACCTTGCATTGTGTGGGGCATGTTTGTAGGTTTTGTACAATCACTATTGTGTGAACATTGCACTGTAAATAATTTCAAAGGTTGTGCAGCTTTATTCATACTACATTTCTCCAGTCCACCCAGCTATATCAGTGAGTAGTGAGTACCAGCCTCTATTGATCGGAGTTGTACTTTAATGAGTGTCTAAATAAAGTTGTTATTATAACTATTATATTAAACACATAGTTGAAAATATGTGAATGTTTAGTCTTTGTGCAGCAATTGCAGTGTAGCTTAATGCTTCCCACAGCAGTTAAGATGATGTTCACATGAGCAGGTGCGGGGGTAAAGTGTGAATCACGTAGCAGCGTCATATTGACCGGATATCGTGTAATATTAGAACTTATCTTTACCATATTTATTCGTCTCCAGGGGAAAAGTGCAAAGATCATCGGCTTCAACTGGACAAACATAAACGAGATTGTGTTTGTCACTAATCATGGATTGGAGCTGTATCAGGTACGGCCCACATATCACATACGCACGGCCCGGTTATGGAATCAGAATGCACTAGTTTCACTGCCTGATCAAGCTTTGTCTCAAGTGTACGAATGTGACGGCGAAGATGTCTAGGCAACTCGAAGGAGTGCCCATTTTGTATATAGGATGTATATAGGATTTTTTAATATATCAAATTAATTGATAGAAAGTGTCCCCATTTGTGCTGCATGGGTTAGACTAGACAGGGAACTGGATTATACATAGCCAAAACACCCAAAACGTTCAGTATTATAGTGTCTAAAATGAATTGTTGATGCGTTGAAAATGTTATGGTCAATAATTCTTACATGTCTTTTGTAACTTTCTCAAACACAAATAAGGTTTAATTAAAACTGCTTCCACAGTATACACTTTTGTCATTTTATAATCACTTCAAACAACAAATCGTGTCTAATATCTAAGTACTACAATGTGCTAGTGTATTTGTGCAGATGTCTTAAGATATCTGCACAAAATGAAATCAATATTTTAAACCATCTTTTTGTAATGTTGGCTTGAGTAAAAATTTAGCTCAAAATCTGCAATGCAGCACTGGAATTTAGATAAGTTCATACAAATTACAGATTGATTGAAATTAAAATGTTATCAGTGGTTTTAACAGAAGTTCATTCTCTATGATTCTCACAGAACATTTTAATATCATCAAACCTGCTTCACACTCACAGTGAACTAAAGAATTGTAGAAACAGCTTTAATAGACTGTTGATGAATTAGAAATGAGCAGGGAATATGCTATAAATGAAAAATCGATGTAAATGTTGCAGGTTTCAGCAGAAAAGAAGACATTGAAGCTACTGAAGACGTACAGTGTCACAGTCAACTGGTATGTCTGGCTGGTAGGTGTCTATTTGGTCATTGGTCAGTGTATATGCAAATGTTAGGTTATGCAAATGTCTTAATGCATAATGCTGTAGTAATATAATGAATACTTTAATTATAAAAAATGTTGTGCAAATCTTGAATTTCTAGTCGTATGCGTTACATAACTTACATTGTAAACAAACAAGGTTTACCCTAAAAGTACCATAAACCATTGAAATTTAGGGTATTATAAAATGTAGGTATTATATTAAATTTTTGCAGTTATATAATAATCTGTTAAAGTTTGGCTCCCCTAGGTGCAGTCCATCTAAGAGGAAACATTAATATAAAAAAGATGATTGCTTGTTTATCATTGATATCGATTGTTCGTTAATTATGTATAGTTTGATGTTGTTACTACATGTTTGCATCATTATATCTTGTATTACATATTTTTCCAGCCCCAGAGTGCCGTGTTACTTCTCTCGACTGGTGCTATAGGCAACCTCATACAACCCTTCCACTTTAGGGTGAGTGTCACACCTAAATATGTGTATATTTAAAAAGGGCACAACAAATCATTGACATGGATCAAAATTGAATAAAATCCATTAATTAAGAATTTTTTTGTTTCCTTCCATCAATCACCAACGTCATTCTAACCACCCCTGGGGTATTGTTTCCCGGCATCAATCACCAACGTCATTCTAACCACCCCTGGGGTATTGTTTCCCGGCATCAATCACCAACGTCATTCTAACCACCCCTGGGGTATTGTTTCCCGGCATCAATCACCAACGTCATTCTAACCACCCCTGGGGGATTGTTTCCCGGCATCAATCACCAACGTCATTCTAACCACCCCTGGGGTATTGTTTCCCGGCATCAATCACCAACGTCATTCTAACTACCCCTGGGGTATTGTTTCCCGGCATCAATCACCAACGTCATTCTAACCACTCCTGGGGTATAGTTTCCCGGCATCAATCACCAACGTCATTCTAACCACCCCTGGGGTATTGTTTCCCGGCATCAATCACCAACGTCATTCTAACTACCCCTGGGGTATTGTTTCCCGGCATCAATCACCAACGTCATTCTAACCACCCCTGGGGTTTTGTTTCCCGGCATCAATCACCAACGTCATTCTAACCACCCCTGGGGTATTGTTTCCCGGCATCAATCACCAACGTCATTCTAACCACCCCTGGGGTATTGTTTCCCGGCATCAATCACCAACGTCATTCTAACTACCCCGGTACACCTGGGGTACGCGGACTACAGGTAGTACACATGTAATAAGTTTATTCAAGAATACAGTCAGGCAGTTTGTCAAAATATTGACGCAGTAACTTTAGATAACCCAAAGTAAACTTCTTAAGATAAAGCACTTGTTCAATTAAAATAACGCAACTACCCCGAGTAGTTGTGTTGCATAAGTAGTTGTTCTAGTGTTAGTTAAAGCCACATTTCCAGTTTCTGTCAGCGTGTGCTTTTGTGAGGCTGATCCTGAAAGGAAACCCAATTAAAAATTGAAATTAACAAGAAGCTTTAAAATTGTTATTCTCATATGTGGTAATGTATGTAATAATAATAATAAAACGTTAAAGGTAATTGTATCGTGCATTGTATGTTTATTCAAAGTCTGGAAGTTTCAGAGGGTAATTTTCATAGTTATGTCAGAAGATAAAAGTGTTTGTTTACATCAGACAGACAACTGACATTTGATAAGTTGTCAGTAATGTGATTATAGACAACTGCTGTTGTGTTTTACAGCTTGCTTCGATGCTGAAACTGCCCAAGTTTGAGGTGGATCTTCCTGTCATTCCAAAACCTCCCAAGTTGTGCCTCTTTGACCGAGATGTCACCATGGCAAATCTGTTAGTCCAGCCTGTTTTACTGTGTCTTGATTATGATAACGACCTTGCTTAATTATTCACAGTGACCTTGTAAAATATGTGTTTTATCTTCGTCGTGATTGCAAAGTATTAGTGTACATGTAAATTTGCTTCCTTTGTTCATTGTATAGGTGAGGTGGTGTTTGTAGTTATGACCAGCTGTTTGTGGTTGTGTTTGTAGATATGACCAGCTGTGTCTGATTGTGTTTGTAGATATGACCAGCTGTTTGTGGTTGTGTTTGTAGATATGACCAGTTGTGTGTGATTGTGTTTGTAGATATGACCAGCTGTGTGTGGTTGTGTTTGTAGATATGACCAGCTGTGTGTGGTTTGTGTTTGTAGATATGACCAGCTGGGTGTGGTTTGTGTTTGTAGGTATGACCAGTTGTGTGTGGTTGTGTTTGTAGGTATGACCAGGTGTATGTGGTTGTGTTTGCAGATATGATCAGCTGTATGTGATTGTGTTTATAGATATGACCAGCTGTATGTGGTTGTGTTTGTAGATATGACCAGCTGTATGTGGTTGTGTTTGTAGATATGACCAGCTGTATGTGGTTGTGTTTGTAGATATGACCAGCTGTATGTGGTTGTGTTTGTAGATATGACCAGCTGTATGTGGTTGTGTTTGTAGATATGACCAGCTGCATGTGATTATGTTTGTAGGTATGACCAGCTGTACGTGGTTGTGTTGAGACATCACGTGAGAACATCTCAGGGCACGGCAGGGGCAGAGATTGCCCTCTACCTGGTCCAACGGTGAGTGCACTTGGACCAAGGTTGCTAATTTCTCTACCTCCCATCATTTATTTTAGTTCTTGCTAAATGCTTATAATATGTATGTACGCAAGCATTTGTGCTAAGTTTTAGCCAATTTCTAATATTCAGTCGGTTTTATAATTTATCTAGATAAGTGTTATTATTATGATGTCATGTTGCTGTTGTAATGTTTATATAACGTATATATGTTACTTTTATCAGTGAAGCAGGACTTAATGCAGATCATGCACATATTTTTATTGTGTAATGAACATTTCTAACTTAATTATAATTATACTTATAAGTCAAATGATTCGAACCAACATATTAACCTCTTAAGCCCTGAGTTTCTGAGGGCCTCAACACTATGACCAAACTTGGGTTCACATAATGAACTGTATCGTAAAAACTGTTCGTCACAATTATAATAAATAAAAGTGTACATAATCTGAACCAGAAAGGAATTATCTATACATTGATGTCCACACCATTGTTGTATGACTAACTGAAACTAATTAATATATAATTTACATACAGTGTATATCAAAAATCAAAGATGGCTGACAATATATATGAAAATCAGTTTTGTTTTGTTGATTCCTCCATAATTATGAGCAATTATTTTATCAATTATATCATTGCAAGATATAAGATGGCATCAACGAGTAATACAAAAACTAACACTCATACATCAATTGAGTTCTGTTTTATGTCATTCAGGAAGTTGGTCCTGTTTTTCTCAAATCGTGATTGAAATAGACTATAGTACATACAACAAATGACACTGCCATCACAACTGCTGTGGAATATAGCTCATGCTAGTACAAAGCAAAATTATATTGTATAAATCAGAATAAATTTGCCTACACTGTGTCATCAAAATTACTGTCGCATGGCTAAAAACATATAGAAAATAATCAGAATATTATTTATGTCAACAATCCAGACAAGAAACAAGATGGACGATAAGATACATCAAAATTAGTTTTATGTTGTGGCTAATGCGGAATTAATTGACAGCTCAGAATCGAATGAAATATTGCTGATGTCAAACACTGCTGTCAACATAGCTGCTGCTTTTCACGTTTTGATCCAAGCCATTGGACATGCTAAGTAAACAACTATAATTTTTCTCATGAACATCGCTAACATGAATAGTGAAACATCTACGATCGACTGCTGATTTGATTTTGATAGAAAGTACCATTTTTCTTGATAGGTATATGGAAACTTGGTATCAAACTGTCGGTAAATCTCCTGTCTACATCTGGGTATAATTTGACGAAGTTTCCACAAAAAACTAGTGACATCTAGCGATTATAGTACACACTAGTGTAAAAACATGACACATCGTGGTTCAGGATCCATGAGGTTAAGAAACAATAGCTAATATGAATCAAAATTATAATTACACTTATAGTTCAAATTACACTTATAAACCATCATATCAAGAAGTAGATAATATGAAACTGGCCTAATTGATCAAAACATTGCTTTTTAAATGTTTGCTTCAATTTTAGCAGTACATAAAATACTGAAGGTATTTCAACAAATGAAGTATCATTTTAAAGCTCATGAAAGCCTCGATTTCACAATTTTGTGACTTGTTAGCAAGCTTGCAGTGGCATGTCACATGTGGCGGTGAGGGACTGACCCAGCGGTGGCGTTGTCACTTGTGTTTGACAGGGAGAGTCCAGCCAGGAAGACTGACATCCTCAAGCTGGGTGTTAGCGGCCGCTTCGCCATCAATGTCGTTGACAACCTCATTGTTGTTCACCACAAGGCATCTAAGGTACATGATACTGACACACAATGACACACAATGACACACAATGACACACAATGACACACAAAAACACAATGACACACAAAAACACAATGACACACATAAAGACACATAACACACAAATACATACAAGACACAATGACACACAAACACACAATGACACAATGACACACAAAGACACACAATGACACACAAATACACAATGACACACAATGACACACAAACACACAATGACACATGTAAAATAAAATAGCAGCGGTATGAAAGTTGAGGAATGACACATTTTATATATGTGATATAACTAATGTTTAATAACACTCATAGAAGACATAATTATATCACATGATCTGTATCTGACACAGGTGATGTCGAGTGACATTTTCTGATTTGTCATTCATGTGTTGTACTGCATTTTTCGTTCATTGCAGACTTCGATGCTGTTTGATATTAAACTTGGGGGCGAGTCTGATGGCTTCATCAATTATCACCACCCTGTTTTGTCACCACTTCCAATCAGACCATTCAAACAGGTTCATCCAGGTAAGTCTGTGAATACAGACTAAAGACTGGTCGTGGTTGTGGTCGTGGTCGTGGTCGTGGTGATAGTAGTGTTGAATCACTTGTGTTGGTCTTGGTGTGCAATTGTGTTTCTGTGTACATGTGAACATGTATCTGTGTTAGAGTACGCATATACCTGAGTTAATGTGTGTGTGCATGCATGCGTGTGTGCATGCATGCATGCGTGCGTGTGTGCATTCATGCAGACGCATGTCCATGTGCATGTGTGCATACATATTAGAAGCTTATAAAAGCCTGCATACACACATGCATAACTTCTTTGTTTTATTTGATAAATAGAACGTAACAAAACATTTTATTCAGCAAGAGGAGCTAATAAATTATGACATGAAGGTAATTAGTTTAAAATGTGTAAATATGAATTATATATTTGTCAACTGTTTGTTAAAGATATTTTATGTTTAATGGATGAGGTGGTCACCTGTTATGTTTGGTTTCTTGTAGCACTACCAGCAGCTGTGGCCCCAGATAACCAAGACAGTCTCTGTGAATTGTGTATCCTTTGTGCCTCCAAAATAGCTACAGCTAGGATTCAAAACAAAATAAAAGGTAAAAGTTAATGTAAGTTCTTATTTAGCGCAGTATCCAATCCTCAAGATTGCACTTTACTTCCCTGACAGACACACCATCCCAACTTCTCTGGGAAGCATCCAGCCATATGCTACAATTAATGTGTGATCCACATCCACCACTGTCTATAGCCAGGTACTCATTTATACAACTGAGTGAACTTGAACAATGTAGAGGGACAATACTTGCCCAATGTTTTAACACTGCAGCACAGGATTCCGACATGTGTCCTCTTAGTTGAGAGTCCAAAGCTCTACCCCTGAGCCACTGTGCTCTAAATGTAAACATGGTCGATCATTAGAATCTTGTCTCCATTGAAATTATAAATATTGTGGCACATTAAAGTCATTTTATGCTAACATATGTGTTTTCATGGTAATGTTTGGTGCTGATAAAACTACATGAACCTTTCAAGCAAACGTCAATGTGTTACCATGCCTTAACTTCTCTCAGATTCTCCAAATTGGATTGTCTTTCAACCAAACATTGTCATCGATGCCAAATTAGGTGTGTTGTTTATTACGTTTTGTGAGTGTGTGTGTGTGTGTGTGTGTGTGTGTGTGTGTGTGTGTTTGTGTGTGTGTTGTGTGTGTGTGTGTTGTGTGTGTGTTGTGTGTGTTTCTGAGTGTGTTTGTGTGTGTGTTGTGTGTGTGTTGTGTGTGTGTTGTGTGTGTTTCTGAGTGTGTTTGTGTGTGTGTTGTGTTTGTGTGTTGTGTTTGTGTGACTTAAATGTAACGTAAGTGTTCATGTGAACTATCCTTCTCATATGACACTTTGTTATCTGTATTGAAAAATATTAAAATGATCAACACTGACAATGGTTTATTGGCAAAGAAACAACTAACTGTAGTTGACCATTGCACGTATTCACACAGAGTGTTAGGAATTACAAATATTTCCTTTAGGTGGTGTTTCGGTAATGTGATTCTTACTGTACCCTGTGATTATTTCGGTGATCTGACTGTCTGCCAGGTTATGTGTGGTACGTACAACTACGACTGGAACCACTCACAGCCATGTTACCTGACAAGGTGGGTCCTTTTCTTGTGTTGTACCTAACAGGGTGGGTTCTTTTGATGTTTATCCGATAGGTAGGTCCTTTTGATGTTATACCTGACAAGGTGGGTTCTTTTGATGTGTTATACTTGACAAGATGGGTTCTTTTGATGTGTTATACCTGACAAGGTGGGTCCTTTTCATGTGTTATACCTTACAACATGGGTTCTTTGATGTGGTGATATTTTAATTTTTTCCTTTCCGATAGGCTGTCTCTGCCTCGCAGTGTCAGTTGACAGACTGTGTCTGTGTGTCATCTCTGCCTTGCAGTGTCAGTTTGCAGACTGTGTCTGTGTGTCGTCTCTGCCTTGCAGTGTCAGTTTGCAGACTGTGTCTGTGTGTCGTCTCTACCTTGCAGTGTCAGTTTGCAGACTGTGTCTGTGTGTCGTCTCTACCTTGCAGTGTCAGTTTGCAGACTGTGTCTGTGTGTCATCTCTGCCCTGCAGTGTCAGTTTGCAGACTGTGTCTGTGTGTCGTCTCTGCCTTGCAGTGTCAGTTTGCAGACTGTGTCTGTGTGTCGTCTCTACCTTGCAGTGTCAATTGACAGACTATATCTGTGTGTCGTCTCTGCCTTGCAGTGTCAGCTGATAGACTGTATCTGTGTGTCGTCTCTACCTTGCAGTGTCAGTTGACAGACTATCTGTGTGTCATCTCTACCTTGCAGTGTCAGTTGACACACTGTATCTGTGTGTCGTCTCTACTTGCAGTGTCAGTTGACACACTGTATCTGTGTGTCGTCTCTACCTTGCAGTGTCAGTTGATAGACTGTGTCTGTGTGTCGTCTCTACCTTGCAGTGTCAGTTGACAGACTATATCTGTGTGTCATCTCTACCTTGCAGTGTCAGTTGATAGACTGTGTCTGTGTGTCGTCTCTGCCTAGCAGTGTCAGTTGACAGACTGTGTCTGTGTGTCATCTCTGCCTTGCAGTGTCACCGGATAGACTGTGTCTGTGTGTCATCTCTGCCTTGCAGTGTCAGTTTGCAGACTGTGTCTGTGTGTCATCTCTGCCTTGCAGTGTCAGTTTGCAGACTGTGTCTGTGTGTTGTGTCTACCTTGCAGTGTCAGTTGACAGACTATATCTGTGTGTCATCTCTACCTTGCAGTGTCAGTTGATAGACTGTGTCTGTGTGTCGTCTCTGCCTAGCAGTGTCAGTTGACAGACTGTGTCTGTGTGTCATCTCTGCCTTGCAGTGTCACCGGATAGACTGTGTCTGTGTGTCATCTCTGCCTTGCAGTGTCAGTTTGCAGACTGTGTCTGTGTGTCATCTCTGCCTTGCAGTGTCAGTTTGCAGACTGTGTCTGTGTGTTGTGTCTACCTTGCAGTGTCAGCTGATAGACTATCTGTGTGTCATCTCTACCTTGCAGTGTCAGCTGATAGACTGTATCTGTGTGTCGTCTCTACCTTGCAGTGTCAGTTGATAGACTTATCTGTGTGTCGTCTCTGCCTTGCAGTGTCAGCTGATAGACTGTATCTGTGTGTCATCTCTACCTTGCAGTGTCAGCTGATAGACTGTATCTGTGTGTCATCTCTGCCTTGCAGTGTCAGCTGATAGACTATATCTATGTGTCGTCTCTACCTTGCAGTGTCAGTTGACAGACTGTATCTATGTGTCATCTCTATCTTGCAGTGTCAGTTGATAGACTATATCTGTGTGTCGTCTCTACCTTGCAGTGTCAGTTGACAGACTATATCTATGTGTCGTCTCTACCTTGCAGTGTCAGTTGATAGACTGTATCTGTGTGTCGTCTCTGCCTTGCAGTGTCAGTTTGCAGACTGTATCTGTGTGTCGTCTCTACCTTGCAGTGTCAGTTGATAGACTGTATCTGTGTGTCGTCTCTACCTTGCAGTGTCAGTTGATAGACTGTATCTGTGTGTCGTCTCTGCCTTGCAGTGTGAGTTGATAGACTTATCTGTGTGTCGTCTCTGCCTTGCAGTGTCAGCTGATAGACTGTATCTATGTGTCGTCTCTGCCTTGCAGTGTCAGCTGATAGACTGTATCTGTGTGTCATCTCTGCCTTGCAGTGTCAGCTGATAGACTGTATCTGTGTGTCGTCTCTATGTTGCAGTGTCAGTTGATAGACTCTATCTGTGTGTCGTCTCTGCCTTGCAGTGTCAGCTGATAGACTGTATCTGTGTGTCGTCTCTACCTTGCCGTGTCAGTTGATAGACTGTATCTGTGTGTCGTCTCTGCCTTGCAGTGTCAGTTGATAGACTGTATCTGTGTGTCGTCTCTACCTTGCAGTGTCAGCTGATAGACTGTATCTGTGTGTCGTCTCTGCCTTGCAGTGTCAGTTGATAGACTGTATCTGTGTGTCGTCTCTACCTTGCCGTGTCAGTTGATAGACTGTATCTGTGTGTCGTCTCTATGTTGCCGTGTCAGTTGATAGACTCTATCTGTGTGTCGTCTCTGCCTTGCAGTGTCAGTTGATAGACTTATCTGTGTGTCGTCTCTACCTTGCCGTGTCAGTTGATAGACTGTATCTGTGTGTTGTCTCTACCTTGCAGTGTCAGTTGATAGACTGTATCTGTGTGTCGTCTCTATGTTGCAGTGTCAGTTTGCAGACTGTATCTGTGTGTTGTCTCTACCTTGCAGTGTCAGCTGATAGACTGTATCTGTGTGTCGTCTCTACCTTGCAGTGTCAGTTGATAGACTGTATCTGTGTGTCGTCTCTATGTTGCAGTGTCAGTTGATAGACTCTATCTGTGTGTCGTCTCTGCCTTGCAGTGTCAGTTGATAGACTTATCTGTGTGTCGTCTCTACCTTGCCGTGTCAGTTGATAGACTGTATCTGTGTGTCGTCTCTATGTTGCAGTGTCAGTTGACAGACTCTATCTGTGTGTCGTCTCTACCTTGCAGTGTCAGTTGATAGACTGTATCTGTGTGTCGTCTCTGCCTTGCAGTGTGAGTTGATAGACTTATCTGTGTGTCGTCTCTGCCTTGCAGTGTCAGCTGATAGACTGTATCTATGTGTCGTCTCTGCCTTGCAGTGTCAGCTGATAGACTGTATCTGTGTGTCATCTCTGCCTTGCAGTGTCAGCTGATAGACTTATCTGTGTGTCGTCTCTGCCTTGCAGTGTCAGTTGATAGACTCTATCTGTGTGTCGTCTCTACCTTGCAGTGTCAGCTGATAGACTCTATCTGTGTGTCGTCTCTGCCTTGCAGTGTCAGTTGATAGACTGTATCTATGTGTCATCTCTGCCTTGCAGTGTCAGCTGATAGACTGTATCTGTGTGTCGTCTCTACCTTGCAGTGTCAGTTGACAGGCTGTATCTGTGTGTCATCTCTGCCTTGCAGTGTCAGCTGATAGACTTATCTGTGTGTCGTCTCTACCTTGCAGTGTCAGTTGACAGGCTGTATCTGTGTGTCATCTCTGCCTTGCAGTGTCAGCTGATAGACTGTATCTGTGTGTCGTCTCTACCTTGCAGTGTCAGTTGATAGACTTATCTGTGTGTCGTCTCTACCTTGCAGTGTCAGTTGATAGACTGTATCTGTGTGTCGTCTCTATGTTGCAGTGTCAGTTGATAGACTCTATCTGTGTGTCGTCTCTACCTTGCCGTGTCAGTTGATAGACTGTATCTGTGTGTCGTCTCTGCCTTGCAGTGTCAGCTGATAGACTGTATCTGTGTGTCATCTCTGCCTTGCAGTGTCAGCTGATAGACTGTATCTGTGTGTCGTCTCTACCTTGCAGTGTCAGTTGATAGACTGTATCTGTGTGTCGTCTCTACCTTGCAGTGTCAGTTGATAGACTGTATCTGTGTGTCGTCTCTACCTTGCAGTGTCAGTTGACAGACTGTATTTGTGTGTCGTCTCTACCTTGCAGTGTCAGTTGATAGACTATGTCTGTGTGTCGTCTCTACCTTGCAGTGTCAGCTGATAGACTGTATCTGTGTGTCGTCTCTACCTTGCAGTGTCAGCTGATAGACTGTATCTGTGTGTCGTCTCTGCCTTGCAGTGTCAGCTGATAGACTGTATCTGTGTGTCGTCTCTGCCTTGCAGTGTCAGCTGATAGACTGTATCTGTGTGTCGTCTCTACCTTGCAGTGTCAGTTGATAGACTCTATCTGTGTGTCGTCTCTACCTTGCAGTGTCAGTTGATAGACTTATCTGTGTGTCGTCTCTACCTTGCAGTGTCAGTTGATAGACTTATCTGTGTGTCGTCTCTACCTTGCAGTGTCAGCTGATAGACTGTATCTGTGTGTCGTCTCTACCTTGCAGTGTCAGTTGATAGACTTATCTGTGTGTCGTCTCTACCTTGCAGTGTCAGTTGATAGACTGTATCTGTGTGTCGTCTCTACCTTGCAGTGTCAGTTGATAGACTGTATCTGTGTGTCGTCTCTACCTTGCAGTGTCAGTTGATAGACTCTATCTGTGTGTCGTCTCTACCTTGCAGTGTCAGTTGATAGACTGTATCTGTGTGTCGTCTCTACCTTGCCGTGTCAGTTGATAGACTTATCTGTGTGTCGTCTCTACCTTGCCGTGTCAGTTGATAGACTGTATCTGTGTGTCGTCTCTGCCTTGCAGTGTCAGTTGATAGACTCTATCTGTGTGTCGTCTCTACCTTGCCGTGTCAGTTGATAGACTTATCTGTGTGTCGTCTCTACCTTGCCGTGTCAGTTGATAGACTGTATCTGTGTGTCGTCTCTACCTTGCCGTGTCAGTTGATAGACTTATCTGTGTGTCGTCTCTACCTTGCCGTGTCAGTTGATAGACTCTATCTGTGTGTCGTCTCTACCTTGCCGTGTCAGTTGATAGACTTATCTGTGTGTCGTCTCTACCTTGCCGTGTCAGTTGATAGACTTATCTGTGTGTCGTCTCTACCTTGCCGTGTCAGTTGATAGACTCTATCTGTGTGTCGTCTCTACCTTGCCGTGTCAGTTGATAGACTGTATCTGTGTGTCGTCTCTACCTTGCCGTGTCAGTTGATAGACTGTATCTGTGTGTCGTCTCTACCTTGCCGTGTCAGTTGATAGACTGTATCTGTGTGTCGTCTCTACCTTGCCGTGTCAGTTGATAGACTTATCTGTGTGTCGTCTCTACCTTGCCGTGTCAGTTGATAGACTTATCTGTGTGTCGTCTCTACCTTGCCGTGTCAGTTGATAGACTGTATCTGTGTGTCGTCTCTACCTTGCCGTGTCAGTTGATAGACTGTATCTGTGTGTCGTCTCTACCTTGCCGTGTCAGTTGATAGACTGTATCTGTGTGTCGTCTCTACCTTGCCGTGTCAGTTGATAGACTTATCTGTGTGTCGTCTCTACCTTGCCGTGTCAGTTGATAGACTGTATCTGTGTGTCGTCTCTACCTTGCCGTGTCAGTTGATAGACTGTATCTGTGTGTCGTCTCTACCTTGCCGTGTCAGTTGATAGACTGTATCTGTGTGTCGTCTCTACCTTGCCGTGTCAGTTGATAGACTCTATCTGTGTGTCGTCTCTACCTTGCCGTGTCAGTTGATAGACTCTATCTGTGTGTCGTCTCTACCTTGCCGTGTCAGTTGATAGACTCTATCTGTGTGTCGTCTCTACCTTGCAGTGTCAGTTGATAGACTGTATCTGTGTGTCGTCTCTACCTTGCCGTGTCAGTTGATAGACTGTATCTGTGTGTCGTCTCTACCTTGCCGTGTCAGTTGATAGACTGTATCTGTGTGTCGTCTCTACCTTGCCGTGTCAGTTGATAGACTCTATCTGTGTGTCGTCTCTACCTTGCCGTGTCAGTTGATAGACTCTATCTGTGTGTCGTCTCTACCTTGCCGTGTCAGTTGATAGACTCTATCTGTGTGTCGTCTCTACCTTGCCGTGTCAGTTGATAGACTCTATCTGTGTGTCGTCTCTACCTTGCCGTGTCAGTTGATAGACTGTATCTGTGTGTCGTCTCTACCTTGCCGTGTCAGTTGATAGACTGTATCTGTGTGTCGTCTCTACCTTGCCGTGTCAGTTGATAGACTGTATCTGTGTGTCGTCTCTACCTTGCCGTGTCAGTTGATAGACTGTATCTGTGTGTCGTCTCTACCTTGCAGTGTCAGTTGATAGACTTATCTGTGTGTCGTCTCTACCTTGCCGTGTCAGTTGATAGACTCTATCTGTGTGTCGTCTCTACCTTGCCGTGTCAGTTGATAGACTGTATCTGTGTGTCGTCTCTACCTTGCCGTGTCAGTTGATAGACTGTATCTGTGTGTCGTCTCTACCTTGCCGTGTCAGTTGATAGACTGTATCTGTGTGTCGTCTCTACCTTGCCGTGTCAGTTGATAGACTGTATCTGTGTGTCGTCTCTACCTTGCCGTGTCAGTTGATAGACTTATCTGTGTGTCGTCTCTACCTTGCCGTGTCAGTTGATAGACTCTATCTGTGTGTCGTCTCTACCTTGCCGTGTCAGTTGATAGACTCTATCTGTGTGTCGTCTCTACCTTGCCGTGTCAGTTGATAGACTCTATCTGTGTGTCGTCTCTACCTTGCCGTGTCAGTTGATAGACTCTATCTGTGTGTCGTCTCTACCTTGCCGTGTCAGTTGATAGACTGTATCTGTGTGTCGTCTCTACCTTGCCGTGTCAGTTGATAGACTTATCTGTGTGTCGTCTCTACCTTGCCGTGTCAGTTGATAGACTGTATCTGTGTGTCGTCTCTACCTTGCAGTGTCAGTTGATAGACTGTATCTGTGTGTCGTCTCTACCTTGCCGTGTCAGTTGATAGACTGTATCTGTGTGTCGTCTCTACCTTGCAGTGTCAGTTGATAGACTGTATCTGTGTGTCGTCTCTACCTTGCCGTGTCAGTTGATAGACTGTATCTGTGTGTCGTCTCTACCTTGCAGTGTCAGTTGATAGACTGTATCTGTGTGTCGTCTCTACCTTGCAGTGTCAGTTGATAGACTCTATCTGTGTGTCGTCTCTACCTTGCCGTGTCAGTTGATAGACTGTATCTGTGTGTCGTCTCTACCTTGCAGTGTCAGTTGATAGACTTATCTGTGTGTCGTCTCTACCTTGCCGTGTCAGTTGATAGACTGTATCTGTGTGTCGTCTCTACCTTGCAGTGTCAGTTGATAGACTGTATCTGTGTGTCGTCTCTATGTTGCAGTGTCAGTTGATAGACTTATCTGTGTGTCGTCTCTACCTTGCAGTGTCAGTTGATAGACTGTATCTGTGTGTCGTCTCTACCTTGCCGTGTCAGTTGATAGACTGTATCTGTGTGTCGTCTCTACCTTGCAGTGTCAGTTGATAGACTGTATCTGTGTGTCGTCTCTGCCTTGCAGTGTCAGTTGATAGACTTATCTGTGTGTCGTCTCTACCTTGCAGTGTCAGTTGATAGACTGTATCTGTGTGTCGTCTCTACCTTGCAGTGTCAGTTGATAGACTGTATCTGTGTGTCGTCTCTACCTTGCAGTGTCAGTTGATAGACTGTATCTGTGTGTCGTCTCTACCTTGCAGTGTCAGTTGATAGACTTATCTGTGTGTCGTCTCTACCTTGCCGTGTCAGTTGATAGACTTATCTGTGTGTCGTCTCTACCTTGCCGTGTCAGTTGATAGACTGTATCTGTGTGTCGTCTCTACCTTGCCGTGTCAGTTGATAGACTGTATCTGTGTGTCGTCTCTACCTTGCCGTGTCAGTTGATAGACTTATCTGTGTGTCGTCTCTCCTTGCCGTGTCAGTTGATAGACTTATCTGTGTGTCGTCTCTACCTTGCCGTGTCAGTTGATAGACTGTATCTGTGTGTCGTCTCTACCTTGCAGTGTCAGTTGATAGACTGTATCTGTGTGTCGTCTCTACCTTGCCGTGTCAGTTGATAGACTGTATCTGTGTGTCGTCTCTGCCTTGCAGTGTCAGTTGATAGACTGTATCTGTGTGTCGTCTCTACCTTGCAGTGTCAGTTGATAGACTGTATCTGTGTGTCGTCTCTACCTTGCAGTGTCAGTTGATAGACTCTATCTGTGTGTCGTCTCTACCTTGCCGTGTCAGTTGATAGACTTATCTGTGTGTCGTCTCTACCTTGCAGTGTCAGTTGATAGACTGTATCTGTGTGTCGTCTCTGCCTTGCAGTGTCAGTTGATAGACTGTATCTGTGTGTCGTCTCTGCCTTGCAGTGTCAGCTGATAGACTGTATCTGTGTGTCGTCTCTGCCTTGCAGTGTGAGTTGATAGACTTATCTGTGTGTCGTCTCTGCCTTGCAGTGTCAGCTGATAGACTGTATCTTGTGTCGTCTCTGCCTTGCAGTGTCAGTTGATAGACTGTATCTGTGTGTCGTCTCTGCCTTGCAGTGTCAGCTGATAGACTGTATCTGTGTGTCGTCTCTGCCTTGCAGTGTCAGCTTATATACTGTATCTGTGTGTCATCTCTGCCTTGCAGTGTCAGCTGATAGACTGTATCTGTGTGTCGTCTCTGCCTTGCAGTGTGAGTTGATAGACTTATCTGTGTGTCGTCTCTGCCTTGCAGTGTCAGCTGATAGACTGTATCTATGTGTCGTCTCTGCCTTGCAGTGTCAGCTTATATACTGTATCTGTGTGTCATCTCTGCCTTGCAGTGTCAGCTGATAGACTGTATCTGTGTGTCGTCTCTGCCTTGCAGTGTGAGTTGATAGACTTATCTGTGTGTCGTCTCTGCCTTGCAGTGTCAGCTGATAGACTGTATCTATGTGTCGTCTCTGCCTTGCAGTGTCAGCTTATATACTGTATCTGTGTGTCATCTCTGCCTTGCAGTGTCAGTTGATAGACTTATCTGTGTGTCGTCTCTGCCTTGCAGTGTCAGCTGATAGACTATGTATGTGTGTCGTCTCTACCTTGCAGTGTCAGCTGATAGACTGTATCTGTGTGTCGTCTCTACCTTGCAGTGTCAGCTGATAGACTATCTGTGTGTCGTCTCTACCTTGCAGTGTCAGTTGATAGACTGTATCTGTGTGTCGTCTCTACCTTGCAGTGTCAGTTGACAGACTGTATCTGTGTGTCGTCTCTACCTTGCAGTGTCAGTTGATAGACTATGTCTGTGTGTCGTCTCTACCTTGCAGTGCCAGCTGATAGACTGTATCTGTGTGTCGTCTCTACCTTGCAGTGTCAGCTGATAGACTATCTGTGTGTCGTCTCTACCTTGCAGTGTCAGTTGACAGACTGTATCTGTGTGTCGTCTCTACCTTGCAGTGTCAGTTGACAGACTGTATCTGTGTGTCGTCTCTACCTTGCAGTGTCAGCTGATAGACTGTATCTGTGTGTCGTCTCTACCTTGCAGTGTCAGCTGATAGACTGTATCTGTGTGTCGTCTCTACCTTGCAGTGTCAGTTGACAGACTGCATCTGTGTATCTTCTCTACCTTGCAGTGTCAGCTGATAGACTTCCTCCTGTTGCGCCAGGATAGCAAGAAGGTGATCCTACTTGTGTGCAAGGACATGTTGTTCCCTGACGGCCAGGCGACTCTCACAACCATTGCTAGCATCTTCAACAAGCTCAACCGGGTCTACTGGAAATACCTGCAGGACCAGTGCCAGGCTCTGGTCAGTTCATTGTCCTTTGTTCAGTCTCTGGTCAATTAATTGAGGGTGCCTGTTCATTACTCTTGTATGTTGTTGGAATGGGTGGAGTCGTGTTCTCATAGCTCTCCAAAATATATATCATTACATATTGGTTTGTTGTTGTTTTGTCATCACAGTATGATATGGTCTCGCGGGACACTACTGTGGTAGTCACTTAAAGAGTTGTCACAGAGTTGTGTTCCATATTGAGATGTTACATTCCTTATTGATGAGTTACTGTGAACTGTATTCAGTTGGTGTATTGCATTGCTGTGTGCTGTATCGAGTGTTTGTTGTGTTGCAGTTGACCGAGGGAGTGGGTCATGCTGAGCCGAGTCATCCACAGCGAGGCCAGCCAATCATTGACCAGTCAGACATGTACACACACGTCTTCTCTGTATTTGCCGATAGTGAGGTGAGACATAGACACAACCGGGCATGCACACATGCGTGCACAAAAACACCATGCCACACACAAGTATGCATGCAGGCACACGCACATGGACGCACACACATGCATGCAAACACACACATCCCCAACTGATTATAATAGAAATATATTTTCAATTTATTTTCAAGTAACATTAAAATATATTTGATTAGTTTCTTCTGCTTGCTGAGCATAAAAAATGCATTATTGCATGCAATACCCCCTGGTAAACATGGTTATCATGATTAAGAAAATGTTCCACAATCCACTTCCACGTAGTGATTAGGAACGACTGATGTAATTCCAAACAATCAGAGAAAACACACCTGTCATTACAAGCAACTGTCATCTGTCTGATAACTAAAAGGGAATTAAAATATAAAGCATTTTATTTACATTGTTGGATCACATATTGCCCGCCTTGCTCACCTTGAAGGCCCTTATCCCTATCTATAAGGGTTGGCCTAGTCCTCTTCCTGCACTCTTTGTGATCCAGGGCCATATTCACACTGACCCCTGCCTCCCTCATGTCCTCTCTGATTTGCTGTTTCTACGTCTTCCATGGACGTCGTCTGACACCTGGTAGCGCCACGTTCATGACTGCAGACGACGTTCGTCTCCTCTGGTCTTTGCACATGCCCGAACACATGCATTTGCACATGCAGGCGTCCACTACACCTGATCACGTCGATTGGTGGGAGGTTCAGTAGCTGTCGTATTTCCTCATTCCGGATGTGTCCAGCCACGATACCCCAGGGATCCCACAGAGCATCCTTATCTCTGTGGTGGCAGTTTTCCTTGTGTTGTTAGTTTTCATTGCCCAACATTCACTCCCATATGTTAGGGCGGGTCTAGTGATAACCTTGTACACTTTTGTTGCATGAAAAGGTCAGCTGTAAGGTGATGTTGTTGTTTGCAGGAGGTCAGCTACAAGTTCCTGGTGGCCGTGCTCATTGAATACATCCGCTCCCTCAACCAGTTTCAGATTCCTGTCCATGTGAGTAGTGAGAGCGACCTGCAACAAAACAGTTCTTTGACCTTTCTGTGGCACAATTTGGGACCATTGACTGCGTTAAAAATCTATGTCTGTCTCGTATGATTTATTAGTGTCAGATGTAATACCATAACTTGGCACATGTGAATGTTGAACAACTTTATCACGGTACATGAAACAAATGAATCAGAATGATATGGTTTTGATGTTGATATTGCAGTGCTATTTTAAAATGAGACCCATCAACATAAGTTAGTAACCAATATTAATCTGATGTAGAGTATATAAAAACATCTAGCTGTTTCCAGCGTTTGGCAGGGTTCTATTAACTGACTAGTCTGTATATATTGTGGTTACAGCATTATGAGGTCTCATTAAACTAGTCAGTCTTTGTCAGAACAAGCCGACGTGATGGGTAAAAACGAATATGGACAGGTAGAAATATGGGTGGACGGATAAAGAAATGAAGGAGCAAAACAATTAAAATAAAATAAAAGGTCTTCCAAAACCATAGATATTGTTAGTTGTGCCTTGAAAATGAGTGAAATGGTGTCACATGTGGTCACATGTGTGTTTGTAGTCCATTTGAGGTCATCAAACGCATTTAAAAGTTTGTAAACTGGCTTAACAGTTAACATCCATGTGTCCACCAAAACATGTGTGACTGGCAATAATTTTATCATGCATAAAGCCCTGCTTGTTGTCCTCAGCTTGTTGTCCCTGGCTCTTTTACATCACAAATTGAGACTGGCTAATTCGACAGTGACAAGACATTGGTTGGTGGTGAATGAGCGAGATGCCTGTGCTTGTCTTTCAGCACTACCTGTACGAGCTGGTCATCAACACCCTGGTCCAACACAGCCGCTTCTACCAACTGCACCAGTTCCTGCAGTATCATGTGCTGAGTGACTCCAAACCTCTGGTACGACCACAATTACGGCTCGTCACTTTTTATTACAGAAAGTATTTTTTATGTAATAATAGAAACCGTAAAAAGGATGTCTTGGTTTTTGGTCATGTCGTCTTGAAATATTGATGACTGACACCATTGAATAAAAAGTAACATTTAGTCAGACTTTCAGTTTCTTGTTCAGACTTTATTTACATTGATACAGTTACACTGATACAGCTACATTGATAATATATATATATATATATATATATATATATATATATATATATATAATATATATATATAAGGCACTACAGAGAGACTAGTTGGGTCACAACAGGTCACACTTATTTAATAATGCCAAAAACCTACATATACTCGTGTCCTTATGTACTACTAAGGGTGAAACAAACAACTCACCCTTAATCAGAATATCAATACATTTTTTTCTGACATTTTAGTCATTTATAATTGTTTACCATAGTGTTATTTATTTTAAGCTAATAATAAATAAATAAATAGATATATATTTTTTTTATATGTAACCATATATATATATATATATATATATATATATATATATATATATATATATATATTTTTATTATATATTATATATTTAATTAATTTACTTTACTATTTTAATGCTGATATATAACCAATGAAAAGAGTCTTCGCTCAGCTCTCTGAGTAAGCCCTGTCATGAATTGGACGTGGTGTGTGTTGCAGGCGTGTCTCTTGTTGTCGCTAGAGAGTGTCTACACGCCCCCCTCATCAACTGGCACTGGACATGTTGAAGGTGATGTTTTAACGTAGTCTTGATATCTATTAGATTAAATTCCCCATTCTACGGTTATTTTGAAGAAGCAAGGTATTTTTACTTGTATTTCAGTTGTTTTGTAATCTGTGATTGAGTGATTGATTTTTTTAGTGAAGAAAATAAACTGGATATTAAATATACATCAGCAAAAATCACAAAACGTCAGGAACGAGACCAAGAGAGCTATTTTTGGTTTGTGAACAGCAAATACCCAGTTTCTGTAGCAGCTCTTATTTGTCGTACGAAAGATTTTTAATCAATGAGCTTAAAGCAGCATTAACTATGTTAGTGAATGGTTTCAACTGTGGCTTGTGATAACTGAGGATTATAACCGGCGTGATCTGTTTTTGTTCACAGAGACTCTCAACTGCAAATGATGAGATCATCGAAGTGTTACTGTCAAAGCAGCAGCTCTTAACAGCCCTCAGGTAGTCTGAATTTCTAATTCACATTGGCATTAAAGTCTGTCACGAGTTGAATGATCGGAGTAGGAATGTTATGCAAAACCTCTGTACATAAATGTGTCATTGTATTTGTTTTATCACAGGGGATTAAATACTTTTGTGTGTTTGTATGCATTTATTACATGTATATATCAGAATGTTGGATCTTTTTTCCTTAACAAGGGCAATTTTCAATTCAGCAGGCGATATATAAGTACTTTTATTATTATTTATAATTAAAAAAAGAAATAATATTAGTATTCATGCAATTAGAACACATTTAAACAACATTATTTTCAACAAAATAATTTATCGGTAGAAATTGTATGATGTAAAATAATAGTAATTACTATTGCGTTAGTGATACAGTTACTGTTGGGTTCATTAGTCACATGTCTGCCCTTATTTGGTGGATGGTCGTCATGGTGATAACCCGCCAACCTGGTGATAAATTGTCTGTCACGGAACCAACATGATGCAGCAGTATTTTAATGGATAATGCCTCCTTTGAAGCTGACAGTGATAAACAATTTGAACCAGCCCAAGACAGACAGCTGAACAAATACTATAGTGAACTATCTCCCTCATTTGAATGCAATGTAGATGCCAACAAGTCTCTTGCACTTGTGTACCCTGCCATATTTCCATTGCTATGATACAAGAGTGAATGTCACGTAACTGTTAATCGTCCCAAAGTTAAGAAATGTTTGGTGAGAATCAGGTGACCATTTCACTGACGTTGTTGAGAGCTCTTAAACCAGATTTTTCACTTTTAAAATCAATTTTGATCCTTAATAATGATCTTGAATACACGAAAACTGTCAACACCATGATGTGCCAGGCTGCCAGCGGAACATTGTCACAGGTGTGTCATAGAAATAGTGTCACCTGTAATATGACAATAGATATTTGTGTTTTGAAAAAAAGACATTTAATTTAACAACAAATTTGGTTTAATGACGAAGTTTGCTTAAGAGCTCTTTATCTTAGTGAAACGGTCCCCTGTTTCATGGAAAACAACACTCAGCAAACTAGTTAGACTATTAACTTTAATATTTCACTAAAATGTCTTATCTTTGAATGCACAGGTTTGTGCGCAGTGTCGGCACAGCTGACCAGGTTTCTGCCAGGAAATTCCTAGAAGCTGCCCAGAACACAAATGATGCAATGCTTTTCTACACAGTGTTCAAATTCTTTGAGCAGAGGAATGTTCGCCTCAGGGGAAGTCCACAGTTTCCACAAGGTATGACTTGGGGTTAATTTAATTAATAATACAGTTACCCTGGGGGGTAATACACTTTCAAACGAGAGGTCATAGTTCAAATCCGTTTGGCCCCGTTGTAGTTACAACGTGACTGAATAAGATCCCTTTGAGTTGGTGTATCAACTAACTGGTCTACTAGGGGTGAAACATGAAGGGTACAAAAAATGTGATTCCATACCGTACAAGAATATCTCTCTACATACTAACATCACCATAGCAAGATGAGCATGGTATATTGAATGTAGATTGAAGATGTCTAGAAGCTGGTGGAATGGCAGACATGATAGATTTATTTGCATTAGTTTTAACATTTATTTCTCTATGGTGGTGTTTGTCTCATGACCATTGCATGGTGTGTATTCCGTATTAGTCAGCGTTGTTTTATTGCTTCAGGTGACCATTGCTGTCAGTACGTGAAACGATTCGAGACACTGTTTGGCATTGAAGCTTTGGCCAAGTCAACAAATCTTACTGTCACCTGAGTGGAAGACTGTGTGGCTGGCAAGTGCCATACTGAAGACTGAAGAGTTCCCACATTGCATGGCTGTTGGGTGCCTAGATTGTGGGCTGCCTTGTACCCAAGTCAAGTGGCAATTCGGTGCCTAGATTGATGGTCATGTGGCTGTCAGGTGCTTAGATTATGAGCTGTCGTGTGCCCAAGTCAAGTGGCAATTCAGTGCCTATAATGTGAACTGTCTTGTGCCCAAATCATGTGGCTGTTGGGTGCCAAGATTATAGGCTGCATTGTGCCTAAGTCAAGTGACTGGTGGGTACTTGGATTGTGTGGGCTCCCTTGTGCCCACATCATGTGACTGGTGGGTGCTTAGATTGTGGGCTGTCTTGTGCCCAAGTCATGCGACTGTTGGGTGCCTGGATTGTGGGCTGCCGTGTGCCCAAGTCATGTGACTGTTGGGTGCATAGATTATGGGCTGCCGTGTGCCCAAGTCATGTGACTGTTGGGTGCATAGATTATGGGCTGCCGTGTGCCCAAGTCATGTGACTGTTGGGTGCATAGATTATGGGCTGCCGTGTGCCCAAGTCGTGGCTTTTGGATGCCCAGATTGTGTGGCTTTGGGCTGCCACTGTTATGTGGAAATACATGAATTGAAGTCTATAGATTTCATTCCATAATTTCCAATCTACAACATTCCTTCCATCTCCATTATATGTGTGTGTGTGTGTATATATATATATATATATATATATATATATATATATATATATATATATATATATATATATATATATATATATATATATGTGTGTGTGTGTGTGTGTGTTTGTGAAACATAAAAATACCTCTAGTCTGCATTTTTTCAATCTGTTTTCTGAATCTAAATTCTGCGCTTTCTTAAACATACCAGTAAAATGGGATGAGCCTGTTTTCTTATTTTAAATATTGGTATAATAAACACAACAGTTTGTAGCCAAGCTGAAAATATATCTGAACCCAGATAATGATAATCTAAAAGTAAGTGTTTAGACATTAGCTGTGGCAAGTGCAATCTGTCTTACCATTTGTCATTTTTTTTAGTCTGCAACAAAATGTTTGACTAGTGCATTTATAAAAGTTTGTAATGCCATATTTATTTATAATGTTATCTACGTTTTGTAGAGTTGCTTATGTACGTGTGCAAAAGTATCTATGAAGTTGCACGGTACAGTGCTTCCCTCTTGCGGCCGAGAGGTAAGTTAGGTGCTGCCCCTGGTGAACATAATAAAACTGTTGACATTTCGATTGGCGCGTGCTGTTGTGTTTTCTACGTAAATACGTTGTATATAATGCGTAGGTGGATACAGCTGGGCCTGAGGCCATGTGCCTCTCCCAGACCTTTAGAGTTTGCTCACACTATACCTGCCTTTATCTGCCTAGATCAGTGCTGCCACCTAACGGGTAACTACTCAGTAGCAAGTGGGCGGAGCATTGTTTCTTATGATAAATGTTGTTCACACCTATCAAATAAGCCAACCACCAACACTTGTCGTCGCCACAGTTAATGCCTGCTTTGCGTTCACATTAGCAATTTGACAAAAGTAAAACAAAACCGGTGCGAAGCCACCTCGTGGGCGTGGATTAGTTTTGATCGCTGAACAGTTGGATTGTGTTTGGGTGAACGATATGATGTAAGACCACAATAAGGTGCTCATCCGCCATTCCCCGAGTGATTAGAAATGATGTTTTCGTGCAGCGTGGCACCAGAGCTGTCAAATTATGACAGCTGTCAGTCGGTGCATTTCTGTGTATTAATACAATTGTCATTTTGCTTGGTGATGTAATCAGGGGCAATCCGTGGGTGGTTCAAGCAGAAATGGAGGGGTGTAAGGTTTGAAAAGTTTGTGTGAGCCTGAGGTATTAAAAGTTCCACGAATTTTTCACAAACTTCCGTCTATGGAGGGTAAATATGCTGTGAAATTGTCAATAACAGAGCTCATCAAGAATAGTAGGAAATGAAGGAAACGTTATAATGGTCGCCTATGGAAAATGCAAATTTGGTCTGACTCCACATGGGAGCGAAACCGGCTTCGCACCGGATTAAAACTGGCAGTTAAGATAATAATATTATGTATCCACAACCGAAAACGGAGAAGTTCTATGGCGGTATGGGCAATAATGTAAAGTAAAACGGACTGTGCCAAAGGATCTTTTATGAATATAGATGAGCAATAATGCTCTAGCCACGTCGTGCCGATAGCCATCCTTTTGATTTGACACGGCCTGGTTAATTGCAAATGACGCGTAATGAGTAGTCTCATAGTCATACGACCATTTTTTGTGGTAGATTTCTTCAGTGTCTCCGGGATCATTTCCAGTGATCATTCATTCCTGCCAGTGCCTTTGTGTTGACATAAAGATCATGACTGTCTGCTTACATGGATGAATGTGAAACCAGTTAGGACTTTCCTATTGCCTTCTGGAATATCGGCTGGTGGGTTAGCTGGTGAATGGTTCAAGTGAAACATTGAATACCTTTAGCTAGGCTGTGACAGGGCGTGTTCGAATGACATTCGCACCAGTTAACAAGCCGGCAGTCAGTATTATTTCGTATTATGTAATTGCTAATGGGTTGTTTACTCGAACTTTGTAACTCGAATACGCATTACACCTCGAACCTTGAGCCCGGTCCTTGAGTAAAGATGACGTTAACTACTCGAGCGAATGGCCAAGTCAGGCCAAGTCTTCAGTCGTGCGTTTCTCTACTCGACAACTTCAAACATAACATGTTTCATGGTTTTCTACATCACTGTAAATATGATTATGTCATCTAGAATTAGGTCGTTAGATGATGGAAGTCTTCTGCATACTTTTTTTATTATAGGCGTTTGAAAATCGTCATCACTTAAAACAACCACACGCATTTCAACCTACATCAGGCTGAAATTGTGCATGTGATCTAGAGGGCCCACTATGATCGTTCGTGGATTTTGACTTTTTCCATATTCGTCCAAGGGTTTGGCGAATTTGAAGGATCAACATTTCAAAATATTTCAAAAGGCTATACTTGCATTCCTTAAGTGGAATTTCATGTTTTGATACATCATCGTAAAGATAAATGTGCCATCTACAACTGTGACGCTGGATGTCGGGAAAATTGTGCATACTTTAAAAAAATAGGTGTGTGAAAATCGGCACGAATTATGCCTGCCACACGTTAACATTTCGTTAAGCCATACGCGATAAATTTCTGGGACACGTTGAAACATTAACGCAATTTTCAAATGTATTAGCGCGCGTGACTGCCTTTTCTCCAAGCATCGTTGATTAACGTGGCTAGTGCTGCGTACTTTGTAAATGTAATGGTATATAGAAAATAATGAAGACTGGTATATCTGCAACACTGATATGTCTGTTGTTATTTGCTGCCAATTTACACAAATACATTGACATAGCGACATATATAGGGGACACACAATTTGTTTTCTAACAGGGCTGTTCGTCCACAAACATACGAGGATAGATGTTTAAGTGTTCATAATACTGGCTATTCATTTCCTCATTTATTGCTAGCAGATAGATTTCAAAATGTTGGCCAACCCAATGAGGTATCCCGGATAAAGGTAGTGAGTGCATAATGGCGCGCGCATATAAACTTGTTAAGTGCACACAAAACACAGTTATTGACGTTGTTACTTTCACTGATAATATATTTTATATAAATAATTACTGTGAATTACAACATATTTGTATCCTGAGAACTGAAAGTACAGTATTTGTATAGTATGTAGTTTCGTTACCGTATGTCCTGTTTTGGCTGACGTGACATTGTACGTTATGTCAGTGCATACACTGAGCCTCGATTTCATGATACCTTTCAGAAACGTTCGAACATTGATATCTGGCACCCAGACACAACGTGAGCATTGATACACTCACACCAAAATGGTTGAAGACTGGTAACGAAAATCACCCGGATACTACTTAATTATATAGAGTTTCGCTGTCAGACTAAGTTTGAATGCTACTGTTAAAGGGATACTCCAGTCAGTGAGAGGTTTACAGTATTAACTTACATGTGTATAATATTATATTGGTTTTGCCTAGTAATTGTACACAGAGATCTGTGTAATAAGCAGTTAGTTATTGTTTAATGGTATAAAAAACATGCTATTTGAGATTCAGGGCGCGGCCATCCTGAGGAACAGAACCAGTCACGTAAGCCAAATCGTTTACGTCACTGGCGCATTGTTGAAAAAGGCAAGGATTGGCGGAATCTTCGCTAACAATTGTGATAGTGACGTAAGCAATCCGCAACATACTGGATACATCAAATACCAATGGACAGACAGGATGTTAGAACGTGCACGAGCCAGTGACGTAAGCGGTTTACGTCACTGGCGCATAAGTCTCAAGATGGCAGCGTCCTGAATCCAACATGGATAATTTCTGGTACAATTAGACTACTTAATTGTTTATTAACGATCTGTGTGCACAATTACTATGTACAACCAATATATTATGATTATGTAAGTAAATGGTGTGAATCTCTCACCGACTGTAATACCCATATAAGAACCCATACCCAACATTGTTTCAAACATTCTGCACATTATTCATAGCAGTAGGCCCTATATAATTAACTATGTCGTTACTCGTAACAGTAGGTCTGATTACCTTCTGTTGGCGTACATTCGTTCTTTACACTGAAAATTTATAAAATATAACAATGTGAACATGTATACATAGCGCTCGATAATGTCATTACAAACATAATCAGAGATTGACATTCCGCATAGAGAAGTCGGTTGAATGTGTGATCTATCTATCTCTCCCCCAATGCACAATGATAACGTCCGTCCTCCAATACCCAATATTGGTTCGGTAAAGCTTATGTATATCACGAATCAGCGTACGGTTGCTGCTGCAAGGCTATGCGTGTTTCTTGCTCTTGGCGTAAGAGCCGTTTGTGCTGGTTTTGGTGACCTTCGCGTGGCTGGAGCGGCGGTAAGCGTTCCAGTAGAAGTTGGCGAAGAGAACGAGGAGTGAGAGCGAGATCCACACGATGAGCAGCTGGCCCCAGCGTGGATAGTCGCAGCCCAGGTACATGTTCAGCACGACGTGACCGAAGCACGTCCAGAACTGAGTCTGCAAGCAGAACCGGAAGTGGAAGTGAACGCGCTTGTATAGACGGGTAATGTCAATAAATTAATGCGTTTATCGACTAAATGAACGCGCGTGCACCGATGGCCCATATATATATATATATATATATATATATATATATATATATATATATATAATATCAGCGCATGAATATAATAGTCCTTAATATAAATAAATTAACGCATTTGTAAATAGTCAATAATAACCTACGATTGCACCTGTAGAAGTGATAGGATGTTCATAAATTAACGTAGACCCGTCTATAATTAATTATTTATACGTATGACAAAAACCAACTGCTTATGAAACAAAATGTTACCTTTATAAAATCAACTGCTGGTTCATTGAGGAAGCATTATAAATATTACCTGTCAGAACTACATGGTTGGCGCAAGCACCCCACGACCTACTGTAGCTGTGTCTAGATAGCTAACATATCTAGGAAGAGGAACCAAACTTAATCCCACGGTTCCCTTCTATGTAAACAAAATCTACTAGGTGAGGAAGAGTTACACAAATAAATAGCCGTGGCGTGCAACGATCCAACCTCGCAGCCCCGGCCAACACCAGAGCTGTCCACGGGCGCCTAGGACGGTCGTCGTGTACCTATTGGCACTCACCATCTGAAGTCTGGTGATGTATTTCTTCCACCAGAGGTACGGCCGCAGTGCTGGTACGGATGCTAGCAGATAGTACGAGTACATGATGACGTGTACGAAGCAGTTAAAGCAGGCGCCAAAGAACGCTGCAAACGCAAAAGAGAAATATCGTATTTTGTGTGTCTAGTTCCATCGCCTGGTCCAGTGCTGTCTTATGTCTCCGCAATGTTGTTCTACGGACACATTCGTTTTCCCGTGATGGGGTATATGGATTAGCAAAGTTTCAGTGTAGCCGAAACGTGCATGTGACTACCTCCCGGATGATGGGTACTTATTGGATTATTGGTAAATTTGGAATTGTGCATGTGTGTGTGTGTGTGTGTGTGTGTGTGTGTGTGTGTGTGTGTGTGTGTGTGTGTGTGTGTGTGTGTGTGTGTGTGTGTGTGTTGTGTGTGTGTGTGTGTGTGTGTGTGTGTGTGGTGTGTGTGTGTGTGTGTGTGTGGTGTGTGCGTGTGTGCGTGTGTGCGTGTATGTTATAATTAAACGGTTGTTGATATTATATAAAAGCGGTACATATCAACCTTTAAATTATAGCCTACCGCCTTGGGTTGGCAAGTATTATATCACAACAGGAATATGGTTTTTTAGTCTATAAAGATGATTATGACGACGATGTTCTATATTTAAACGATAACAACGCTACAATAACGTGAAGCAAACTATCAAAAATGATTGAATGTCATCAAAAAGTAATAATAAAATAAACATGTAGATCCAGTATTGAAAAACACAAACACAAATCTAGTTTATTTATATGCTTTTGTAACATGATGAACGAAAGAAATTGTAGCATAAATTACACGTGCGTAATGTCATTGGTAATTTACGTCATGACAATGGGATTCGTGCTATAGTGTTACGTCACAATATAGGACTATTGGGGTTAGTGAACGTGACGTCACAAATAAACGTTTTGACTTTCCTTGTGGATGTAATCGTTGAACAAAGTCATATCATCATCATTTTGCAGCCACGGTGTCCCGTGGTTGGGCGAAGAGCTCAACATGCTGTTTCCACATCTGTCTATTTTGCGCTATCCTCTACCAGATGGTACCCTTCCAGTAGTCGTCTAGTTTGTCTCTCCAACGTCTCGCCGGTCTTCCTCTAAAACGTTTCCCTTCATAGGGTTTCCAGATGGTGTTACGCGATGTCCATGGTTATCTCGTATCCTGCGGACGTGCCCTGCCCAGATCCACTTCGGTCTTCTGACCTGTTATGGTTTTTCTTACCCCCGATGTTTATTTTTCTGTCCCGGTATGTGATGTTTAACATACTCCTTTCCATCGTTGTTTGTGTGGCTGCTAGCTTGTTCTGTGGTTGGCTGGTGAGTGCCCATGTTTCCGCGCCGTATGTCATTTCTGATGTCAAATCGTATAGTTGAATTCAAATAAGCGGATGTCTTCGGATTAGAAGAAAATAATTGATTACACAGTCATGTAGAATTAGACGTAGGATTTCAGGTTTTCTTAACGCCCAGACGCAGTACCCGGTGACATTAACATTTGAATTACCTGGAGAGAAAAAATAGTTGCATTTCTAATTTGGCTGCATACAGTTATATCTTATCTGTTTGTGGATCGCCGATTTTCGCGGCTGCGCATGTGTGAACATAGAAATGTGGGGGAAATTTCGTTCAAAATGTCAATATAACCAGATATGTCTATTGTAAAACATGTCTGTTTGCGTTGTTGTGGTTGCGCTGCTGATTTATCTAACGTAACTGAGTATTTCCTGTTGTTCATCGAACCCACTTTGACCGCAGTCGCCACAGAACTTTATTCTTGTTATTGTTTGGTTAAACTGAATTTTGGCGCCACGAAGATGACAGTCTGTTTACCCAGGATAATCTATGTAAAGTCTAAGTGAACCGATCTCCGAACGGGCCGATGGGTTACAGGCAGCACCGATGTATAGGCCTTGGGAGGATGTTGTCGGTCTATGGTTCTTCTTGCCCGAATGAACTCTTAGTAGATGGTAATGCTGTCGAGTAATCGTCTTTTTGTCTAACTCCTATGGATTTAATTCATCTTCGGGCTGCCGTTGCGTTTTTTGATGTTCCGTGCGTTGTTTTCCAGTGCTGCAAAACGGCTTGCTCATTTCCGCATAGTTTTCAAGACACATTATACAGAAGGCCCGGGGATACGAAAAGACGAGAGACTGGTACTCACCAACGCCACCAGGGATAAACTTCATCACCCACCACCAGGTGTTGAGGATAAGCACGTGATGATAAACATGTAGAAAGGTCACCTGGTTGTCCTTCTTGCGCAGTATCATCAGCACCGTGTCGAGCAGTTCGACCGCTTTCGAGAAGAAGTGCCAATATAGCACCTTCGCCACCTGGACAACCACAACCGTACAAGTGAACACATAGGGACAACCACAACCGTACAAGTGAACACATAGGGACAACCACAACCGTACAAGTGAACACCTAGGGACAACCACAACCGTACAAGTGAACATAGGGACAACCACAACCGTACAAGTGAACACAGGGACAACCACAACCGTACAAGTGAACACCTAGGGACAACCACACCGTACAAGTGAACACAGGACAACCACAACCGTACAAGTGAACACCTAGGGACAACCACAACCGTACAAGTGAACACCTAGGGACAACCACAACCGTACAAGTGAACACAGGGACAACCACAACCGTACAAGTGAACACCTAGGGACAACCACAACCGTACAAGTGAACACATAAGGACAACCACAACCGTACAAGTGAACACATAGGGACAACCACAACCGTACAAGTGAACACATAGGGACAACCACAACCGTACAAGTGAACACATAGGGACAACCACAACCGTACAAGTGAACACATAAGGACAACCACAACCGTACAAGTGAACACATAGGGACAACCACAACCGTACAAGTGAACACATAGGGACAACCACAACCGTACAAGTGAACACATAGGGACAACCACAACCGTACAAGTGAACACATAGGGACAACCACAACCGTACAAGTGAACACATAGGGACAACCACAACCGTACAAGTGAACACATAGGGACAACCACAACCGTACAAGTGAAATGACCACAAACCCAATAAAAGGACAACCACAACCGTACAAGTGAACACATAGGGACAACCACAACCGTACAAGTGAACACTAGGGACAACCACAACCGTACAAGTGAACACCTAGGGACAACCACAACCGTACAAGTGAACACATAGGGACAACCACAACCGTACAAGTGAACACCTAGGGACAACCACAACCGTACAAGTGAACACATAGGGACAACCACAACCGTACAAGTGAACACATAGGGACAACCACAACCGTACAAGTGAACACTAGGGACAACCACAACCGTACAAGTGAACAATAGGGACAACCACAACCGTACAAGTGAACACATAGGGACAACCACAACCGTACAAGTGAACACATAGGGACAACCACAACCGTACAAGTGAACACAGGGACAACCACAACCGTACAAGTGAACACATAGGGACAACCACAACCGTACAAGTGAACACCAGGGACAACCACAACCGTACAAGTGAACACATAGGGACAACCACAACCGTACAAGTGAACACATAGGGACAACCACAACCGTACAAGTGAACACAGGGACAACCACAACCGTACAAGTGAACACATAGGGACAACCACAACCGTACAAGTGAACATATAGGGACATCCACAACCGTACAAGTGAACACATAAGGACAACCACAACCGTACAAGTGAACACCTAGGGACAACCACAACCGTACAAGTGAACACATAGGGACAACCACAACCGTACAAGTGAACACATAGGGACAACCACAACCGTACAAGTGAACAATAGGGACAACCACAACCGTACAAGTGAACACTAGGGACAACCACAACCGTACAAGTGAACACATAGGGACAACCACAACCGTACAAGTGAACAATAGGGACAACCACAACCGTACAAGTGAACACATAGGGACAACCACAACCGTACAAGTGAACACATAGGGACAACCACAACCGTACAAGTGAACAATAGGGACAACCACAACCGTACAAGTGAACACATAGGGACAACCACAACCGTACAAGTGAACACATAGGACAACCACAACCGTACAAGTGAACACATAGGGACAACCACAACCGTACAAGTGAACACAGGACAACACAACCGTACAAGTGAACACAGGACAACCACAACCGTACAAGTGAACACATAGGGACAACCACAACCGTACAAGTGAACACATAAGGACAACCACAACCGTACAAGTGAACACATAGGGACAACCACAACCGTACAAGTGAACACATAAGGACAACCACAACCGTACAAGTGAACACATAGGGACAACCACAACCGTACAAGTGAACACATAGGACAACCACAACCGTACAAGTGAACACATAGGGACAACCACAACCGTACAAGTGAACACATAGGGACAACCACAACCGTACAAGTGAACACATAGGGACAACCACAACCGTACAAGTGAACACATAGGGACAACCACAACCGTACAAGTGAACACTAGGGACAACCACAACCGTACAAGTGAACTAAGGACAACCACAACCGTACAAGTGAACACATAGGGACAACCACAACCGTACAAGTGAACACATAGGGACAACCACAACCGTACAAGTGAACACATAGGGACAACCACAACCGTACAAGTGAACACATAGGGACAACCACAACCGTACAAGTGAACACTAGGGACAACCACAACCGTACAAGTGAACACATAGGGACAACCACAACCGTACAAGTGAACACATAGGGACAACCACAACCGTACAAGTGAACATAGGGACAACCACAACCGTACAAGTGAACACTAGGGACAACCACAACCGTACAAGTGAACACTAGGGACAACCACAACCGTACAAGTGAACACAGGGACAACCACAACCGTACAAGTGAACACATAGGGACAACCACAACCGTACAAGTGAACACATAGGGACAACCACAACCGTACAAGTGAACACATAGGGACAACCACAACCGTACAAGTGAACACATAGGGACAACCACAACCGTACAAGTGAACACATAGGACAACCACAACCGTACAAGTGAACACATAAGGACAACCACAACCGTACAAGTGAACACATAAGGACAACCACAACCGTACAAGTGAACACATAAGGACAACCACAACCGTACAAGTGAACACATAAGGACAACCACAACCGTACAAGTGAACACATAAGGACACCACAACCGTACAAGTGAACACATAGGGACAACCACAACCGTACAAGTGAACACATAGGGACAACCACAACCGTACAAGTGAACACATAGGACAACCCCACAACCGTACAAGTGAACACATAGGGACAACCACAACCGTACAAGTGAACACATAGGGACAACCACAACCGTACAAGTGAACACATAAGGACAACCACAACCGTACAAGTGAACACATAGGACAACCACAACCGTACAAGTGAACACATAGGACAACCACAACCGTACAAGTGAACACATAGGGACAACCACAACCGTACAAGTGAACACATAAGGACAACCACAACCGTACAAGTGAACACATAGGGACAATCACAACCGTACAAGTGAACACATAGGGACAACCACAACCGTACAAGTTAACACATAAGGACAACCACAACCGTACAAGTGAACACATAAGGACAACCACAACCGTACAAGTCAACACATAAGGACAACCACAACCGTACAAGTGAACACATAAGGACAACCACAACCGTACAAGTGAACACATAGGGACAACCACAACCGTACAAGTGAACACATAAGGACAACCACAACCGTACAAGTGAACACATAAGGGGAACCACAACCGTACAAGTGAACACATAAGGGACAACCACAACCGTACAAGTGAACACATAGGACAACCACAACCGTACAAGTGAACACATAAGGACAACCACAACCGTACAAGTGAACACATAAGGACAACCACAACCGTACAAGTGAACACATAAGGACAACCACAACCGTACAAGTGAACACATAAGGACAACCACAACCGTACAAGTGAACACAGGGACAACCACAACCGTACAAGTGAACACATAAGGACAACCACAACCGTACAAGTGAACACATAAGGGGAACCACAACCGTACAAGTGAACACATAAGGGAACCACAACCGTACAAGTGAACACATAGGGACAACCACAACCGTACAAGTGAACACATAGGGACAACCACAACCGTACAAGTGAACACATAAGGACAACCACAACCGTACAAGTGAACACATAAGGACAACCACAACCGTACAAGTGAACACATAGGGACAACCACAACCGTACAAGTGAACACATAAGGACAACCACAACCGTACAAGTGAACACATAAGGGCAACCACAACCGTACAAGTGAACACATAAGGGAACCACAACCGTACAAGTGAACACATAGGGACAACCACAACCGTACAAGTGAACACATAGGGACAACCACAACCGTACAAGTGAACACATAAGGACAACCACAACCGTACAAGTGAACACATAAGGACAACCACAACCGTACAAGTGAACACATAGGGACAACCACAACCGTACAAGTGAACACATAGGGACAACCACAACCGTACAAGTGAACACATAAGGGGAACCACAACCGTACAAGTGAACACATAAGGGGAACCACAACCGTACAAGTGAACACATAAGGGGAACCACAACCGTACAAGTGAACACATAAGGGGAACCACAACCGTACAAGTGAACACATAAGGACAACCACAACCGTACAAGTGAACACATAAGGACAACCACAACCGTACAAGTGAACACATAAGGGCAACCACAACCGTACAAGTGAACACATAAGGACAACCACAACCGTACAAGTGAACACATAGGGACAACCACAACCGTACAAGTGAAAACATAAGGACAACCACAACCGTACAAGTGAACACATAAGGGCAACCACAACCGTACAAGTGAACACATAGGGACAACCACAACCGTACAAGTGAACACATAAGCCGTGTTCTATATGTGATTTGAACAACTGGTGTCGGTAGAATATTTGGTGATCCAAATAACAACATGTAGATAATATTTATGTAGTCAGTGTTTGAAGTACGAATTTCGAATATCGGCCACATTGTATTTGTTCAATTGTTAAGGTAGTTACCCGTAATTCTTTTGGGTTCTTTCTAGTCTCGAGGTTGTATGGTGCGCATATGTAGTCATATTTTGCATCCCAGGTACTCAGAAGTATCTGAAAAACAGAAAGAAAATGCGATTTATTGCATGAACCTTTCCTGAATGAACGAATGAATAAATAGAAAACAGTTGAAATATATAGAATATATTGTTCTTGACTCCAAGATTTAACTATTTTGTAAGAAATGTACTTACTGTTGAGCATATTTTATGAAACGTACAAGCACAAGAGACCAGTGATACAACCTGCCGGCCATAAACAGCCAAATTATCTCGCCGAAACCTGAGCGATCTCACGTGACACTAGTACCTTACCAAGACTCATAGCTGATGGGTCGAAGTGTTTAAAAATATGTTTAAAAGTAAGTAAATTTCTTACAAAATAACAGTTGAAATATTACGTTTAACAGCCAATACACAAGACTCCACAAGCAACCGGATCCTAAATGATGGACAGCGACCATTACACGTATACATGGGTGTTTTAACCACGATGTTTATTACCTCGATGCACATGTACGCCGAGAAGACGACAAGAGCGAAGTTGTGGACGATCATCAAAGTCCTCAGTTCCAGTGGCTTCTTGTAGCGCATGTACTTGGGACCGAGCCAGACGAACAGCAGATAAGCGATGGAGCAATACCACACGGGCCACGGACTGTCGAGCATGAACCAGGTGCCCGTGCGTGGATCTGTCAGAGATAAACACAACTGACATGAGTTGTGTAACAATAGCAAACGCACCCCAGCGTGATAAATACGTCTGACACCTGACAAAAAGGTTTCCTTTCGTTTTTGTCAACTGGGATTTGTGCTTTGGATTTCAATCGTGTGTGTTCGTCTTAAAAGACCTGCCAGTCTTAAGAACGTTTGCGCACAGAAGGGTATATGAATACTATAGCAAAGAATTTCAAGTGTCTTGTATTGACTGCACGTGTTACCAAGACTACTGTTATTACGACATAGGTGAATTCACTACGACGTCCCATTAAAACCCCACTTTGCTGTAGGAAAATGAAGGTTTTCAACTGTATAGCATGGCCATTGACCATTGACCTATCTACATGGATAGGAAGCGTAATGCTAAAATGTACACGGCCGCCATATTGCTTTCTCCATTGTTACGCATAATAGTTATGCCGCGATATTAGGCGTCGTAATTGTATGCATGCAACGACTGCTGTTTCCCGTGCATCTAAGACAAACGTGCGCATACACGTGTACCATTTTTCAATAGTCAAGCCACCTGATTTTATCATTGCAGCTCAAAGGCGAAATCCGATCGCACACCTGTGTTAGATATTATCTCGGACGTCCAAACTCAAATATCGCCAGGTAAATCCATGCTAATGTTCGGCTCCAGGTAATAATTTAATTTGAATTCCCGCCAGACATGACATGGGTATTCACGTTCAAATGTAAAATGCAGCATAATCACGACACATAATTCGACCTCTGACCTCTATTATCGACGGTTTTATGAAAGCAAGATGGCGGACATTGGCTTCACTTAACATGCACTTCCTATCCATGTATATAGATCAGTGCTACGCAGTTACATAAATATCACGTGACGTTAAACATGGCTCGGGATATGGTCGGAGTAACAAGACGGGCACAAACAGATTAAGCCCACGTCGTCGAGTCTCATCTAAGAATACTTCATGTATAAGATAACAACTGGCAGTAACAAAGACCTCTATCAGCCGACCTGTCGAGTACTGATCACAGATTAGGCTCTAGACAAATACGTACGTTGGAGAAGAGTCAGCTGGTTTATTGTCTGACCAGTTGGGCTAAATTATACCTATGCCGTGTCAACGCTGTACAATACCGGCTGACGTGAATCCGTTTTGTAAAGGGACATGTATTATATGTTCGTAATATACCTCAATCGCGATTAACTTAGTAATTTTCCATTTACATTGACTGCGATTTCTGAAGAGACTTGTCAAGCCAAGCAATTGCGATATATGCCAGGTAGTTACACCACATACCCAGTCAGTACACCGCATGATAAGTATTGCCAATTGCACAGAATGCGAGATTTAACCAGGTAGCCATGTGGACCACGGAACCCGTGCTTACCAAGAGTCTACGTAGAACTGTTCTCCGCACTTGTGGGATATACACGTGCCGATTATACTTCTAAACATACTTACACACGCTGCTAGCGGATAATATGCTCTAATCTTTCATAGTCCTCTGTGAGATTATACATTTTCTTATGTATAATTTATAACATCCCTTCACCATTAAAGTTACTTCTAGTCACAATACACATACAAAGTATAATTACATCGTATATCACGCAATTAAACTGCGCTAAACGGTTACATTCGTTCCAATTAATTTCTCCGCAAGTCGTGCTACTGTAAACCAAAGCGTGTGATTACATCGATGATCGTGCCGAGTATATCTTAAGATTCAAGATTCAAATTGTCCATTTAAAACATCACATTAAAAACTGAAATTGTTCTTCAGTTGCACAGTAAAATGACAGTATTAAGATTGATGAGCCAAAATATATACGATACATTATAAAGGTAATAACACTAATCAGCACTAAAATTGGTAATGTAAATAAATTAAGTATATAAATAAGTACTCTAAATAATAAATTAATAAATATAAATAAGCAAGTAATATTCCTTAAAAGGTGCTTTGATAAGACACAATGTGGTAACATTAATAATATGTACTAAAATTGGTAAATAAATAAGATTAGATAAATCAGTACAAGAAATAAGTGTATGGAATATAGTAGTATCGTATAGAGAACATTACAATTTAGCATTCAAAATTAAAATGGCAGAGGGTATAAACGATTTCTTGAATAGGTTCTTTTTAGCTAGTGGTACTTTTAGACGTCTTCCTGACGGAAGCTTCTGAAAAGCGTCATTCAGAGGATGGGTAGGATCGTACAATATTTGCTGGCCTTCCTTTTCAGTGCAACATTGTATATACTGGACAGGTGTTTCTGTTCGTTACCAATAAACTTGTTAGCTGTGTTGACAACACGTGCAAGCTTTATTTTATTACAATGCACAAGAAGTAAAATGATACGTCATGTTTCTGGATATGACAGAGACTGTATAACGAAATGGGTATACAACTAACACCCAAGCTTGTATAGTCTCAGAATTCGTTTGGCAAAAATAGCGGAAAACTGCACCCACTCTCGAATGAAATCATCAAAATACCATTGTTGATTTTAGATTCTAACAGAAATCTGACATTCATGGCTTGACATTTCAACAACGTCCGGTATTTAGCACACGTATGTTGCACGAGTGATATGTCTGTCGCAGAAAAGCCGACTTAATAATTCATAAGTGATCCAATGTTATCGGCTCCTGTAATCTACTTACCCGCCGACGGTAACGCCTCGTCATACTGTCGCATCAACTCCGACACAATCGCGATCATCGTGTCTCAGGTGGGAGCTCCGTAGACCCTGAAACAACAATGACAACGCAAATTGATCGTCATTCTCTGGTTATGTGCCTCCACGGAAACTAACCGCGTTCTTTACATGTAGACCCTATGACACGAAAACCGTGACTTCATTTGGCCCAATAGAGTCAGTGGAGTGATTTTATTTACTATTTATCTGTAAAATCTAGTTGTTTTATTATTGTGCTCTAGAAAGGTTTGACTTCGTCAGTGGGTGATCTAAGATGTTGTTTAAGAAGTGTTAGTTCCACAATGTTTACGAATCCTTAGTTCATACAGTATGAATTCACGAAGGTTCTACATGCTACGAAAACATATTATTTTATATTGGAGTTCACTGTGACTCACTGTGATAGCAACCGTTAAAACGGAAGGTTAAAAACACGGACGGATTAAAATGTAATCAATGAACAGTTCTCTAATCTTATCACTCCGTTCGATTCTGTCACCAACGTTCATGTGTCGGTTCTGGCATTGTGGTCAAGAACGTGGGAGGCGCCTATAGTGAGTATCCGTTCCCCGCGGCATCTAGAGGTGTTCGTCAGCTGACTGGCTGGCTGGCTGGCTGGCTGGCTGGCTGGCTGGCTGGCTGGCTGGCTGGCTGGCTGGCTGGCTGGCTGGCTGGCTGGCTGGCTGGCTGGCTGGCTGGCTGGCTGGCTGGCTGGCTGGCTGGCTGGCTGGCTGGCTGGCTGGCTGGCTGGCTGGCTGGCTGGCTGGCTGGCTGGCTGGCTGGCTGGCTGGCTGGCTGGCTGGCTGGCTGGCTGGCTGGCTGCTGACTGACTGACTGACTGACTGACTGACTGACTGACTGACTGACTGACTGACTGACTGACTGACTGACTGACTGACTGACTGACTGACTGACTGACTGTCTGTCCAGTAAATGGCAACAACAGACTGAAGGAGCTGAAGTATATCAACTGAAGGATCTGTAATTAACGTCAAGCTAGGCGGACGAGATGGCGGACGATATGATATAATTGTACGCTAACTGCCAAAGCAACAATGCTGGCGGTGCCGTGAAAGGTTATAGTATATTATACACAGTGGCTGGCTCTCCAAATGCGACCGTTTCGATGTCTGGTTCGAACGCATTTAAGTAGTACAGGTGCATTTTTGTCGTGCTGTTTGGTGTTAAGTTAGATACAACGTTTACACGTAGTTTACATAGACACAAATTACACAATCGTTAATACAGCGCCAGTATAAATATATCCGATATGTGGTCACGCAGGCCATGCAGGGAAAACAGCATTACAATAGACGGGGCTGATATGATGCTGTCATCTCGGAAAGTTCACGAATGTAGCCAAATTGCTCTTAGGCTAGTTTATTTTTTAGAAACAACAAAGCAATATTTGGAATCGTATGTTAGACACTGGGTCGACATGACCTCTACCTCTGTAGTAAACAGTAAACATGTATTGTGTTTCAAAAAAATTAAATTGCCCACACACAAATTGCCCAGTTCCGGTTGTGTTTTTATAATATGTCCCCATTTTGAGTTCACTCGATTAGGAAACTCTGTATACGAAACTCCCCAGGTACTATCATAGCTTTATATGTAGAGTGGCAAAATATAATCGATACCTATTCTGCGGAGAATCAGTCGTATACATGTATTGCAGTATCAGCAGTAATTTTAACCTTGCCAGCAATATACAAATAATTATAATAAACGCCATTAAACTAAAACGTCACCAGCCCAGTGAGCAATAGCAGTGACGAATTCGCAGCAGTGTAAATTTTGTTTCAGTTCGCATTGCGAAGCACAGTAGCCTTCTGACCTCTACAGTCTGTAGGCCTAATAACAGCAATGCACCATCGTAAACAAGATAATGAGTCTGTCAGCATCAACAGGGCTTGTACCATTGTCATCCGCTACGTGGCTTTTCCGCCACTGCCTCTTGTGTCTATGTCTATTCAGAGCGAACCGTGGGGTAAACGAATTTAAGTCGGAACAACTGTCCGTGGACATATAGCCCCTTCCCGACCCCAACCGATCAATGCACTTAAAAGTACATAAACATGGACAAATCGTGTTGTTGTCCATTATATTAGTCATTGTCCAATTTTTAAACGACTGTCAATTCTACCCGTGAATTACTCATTAACTTGTAAACATGTAACGAGTGTAAAATAGATGTTTATGTAACAGTTTGGAAGGAGAGATCTTTCTCGAAAGAATTATACTTTGGAACTGATTGTCAACAACGGTTACTGATGTTAGTTAAACTGAACATTATACACTGGATGACTGAACTGACCTGCACTGAATGTTTTCGACAGTCTTACGAACACGTCTCCAGTGGGTACTTTATTCGCACAAAAATTAATTAAGTTTGTGAGAATTAATTCAGCTGTAGGCCCTATTTTACAAACGAATGGGCTTGCATGGGTCTTCGCAATTTCGCTATAACTGCGACTGAATCGTCTGCGTGAATTTTGGCCTTGCACGCGGTAGAGTCGCCTCGGTGCATCTAAGACATATTCTAAGGCATGCTCGCTCGTGAATTAGACAGAGCACGGTAATATTACATAAAAATACACGGCAGCATCTGGTGGTTATAATTCATTTTCCCACGGACCGTTATATACCGGCTACGCGAACAAAAATAGCAACGGTGAAAACGACTTTTTGTAGAGCTGTGCAACTGTGACCTCCACCGCGGCGAGTGAGTGACCGCCCACGCCGCCTCTTCCTCGTAAATATAGACAATGTCACTCTTAAACTACAACACAGTACCCAATTACGCATACAACGATTTGTACACGTCGTTCTATTGGTGTTCGCCGTTCGACACTGACTGTGCTATATGTAATACAAGTAGCGCACGTGGTTTGCCGGTATGATGGACCCAGACATTGTACACACATCTATGACCTACATTCAGGTGTATTCATAGACGCATTCCAAAGCTCAGCTGTTTCTGGAAATAACGGGGGGACGCATCACCGAACTGTACCCGCGTTGCACGCATCACATATCTGACTGGGCTGAAATAGGGCCTACTATCGAACATTTCGTGTTACGCCTTACGGTAACACCAATCCAACGGGACATGACTATGCGGTCTTCGTTTATGACTGTACATTCTTTCTGGTTAACCGTGATTTCACGTGACGAAACGACTGCAATCGTCCGTGCATTACCGATTAACATAAATTATTGATACCGTCAGAATTCGGCGCCTCAGTCCACTTACCGAGTAATACTTGCGGATAAAATGCGTCCCCAGTCGACCGCTTTCACGGACAGCCGTTCAGCTGAAGTCAGAGTGCCCTCGCTGACTGCGCTGTTGGCCAAGCCGCTGTAACGGTGACGGTGTGACCTGTCAGGTCACCGGCAGCGCTCGGGTTTAATCACCGACCGGTTTCGCGCCCTGGATGCGAGAATGTACGGCGTTTATCGCGTCCCGACAGTAGCTCACGCTAGCGGCCCGACGGTCTGTCCGTGCAGTTCAGTCACTGGCACCGACGGGCGCAGCGCGTGGTATAGCTCGGCAAAAAACCTGGTGCTATTTTCATTGGGCGCGGCAGGTCGTACGATTTAAGTGCATCGAGCCCGATCGAGGCGGAGCGGAGCGGTGATCTATCGCAGTGTTGGTGCAGACGTCGGCGGAATACCTGCGCTCTCGGGCACGTCGTCTCTGCGCTATATCGACGGCGTGTGGCGAACGCACTTCAGGTGAATCGGTCAGTCGTCGGCGGATCGATGTTGATGCGACGTTGCTCGGGTCGCCACATCAGTCACGACGACGTGTGGGCGATTGTGCAGTAGTCGTCATAAATTGTGTGCCCTTGTACTTGTAGAGGGCGTGTTGTTTTCGTCGCGCTCGCACTTCAATGAAGACGCGCAGGCACACTCACACTGCACGCACGCACACGCACGCACGCACGCACGCACGCACGCACGCACGCACGCACGCACGCACACACACACACACACACACACACACACACACACACACACACACACATATATATATATATATATATATATATATATATATATATATATATATAGTGTAAAATATATATATATATATATATATATATATATATATATATATATATATATATATAATATGTGTGTTGCGTGCGTGCGTGCGTGCGTGCGTGCGTGCGTGCGTGCGTGCGTGCGTGCGTGCGTGTGTGTATATACATATACCATTATTAGTAAATATATAAAAACATTTAATGTTGGTCTGGTGCTAATTCTAAAACAAACAAAGGCCTTTATTGTTATTTAATGTTTATGTTGCCAACATGTATTTGAATAGGGGCCATCGCCCGCCCCAGTCACGGACAATTTGGAGGGTAGACTTTATTCATAGCATGACAAGGTGCAGAGGTCACAGGGGTGCCTGTGTAGGACGTCCCAATCCTACCTTTTCGCAAAAAAAATTGTCATCACTCAAATGGGATCTAGTTACACAAAGTACAGGAATCCGCTGGTTCCGCCGTAGGCAATATGCATCCAACAGGATGGAGTCCAAGGGGTGACAGGGCAACCACAAATCAATCATTAAATGTATAATATGCTGATGGCTAGTGCCTATTAATATATCAACACAGGTGTGCAAACCGATAGAGCACAGTATGTTGAATATTTACTGGAGTAAGATCGGGCCCGAGGTGATAAAACCGTACTCGGTGCTCATGCTCAACTCCGTGCTCAGACTCAGACCTCATGCTCAGCTGAGAATGCGTGCTCACGGTGGTTATAAAACGTCTTGAGTAAGCAACTAATGACACGCGGTCTTGAGCATATGCTCAACGGCGTGCTAAACAGGGAGCTCGTTTACATGGCGAGACTCCGCGCGACTGGAGCTGATTGGGGACTGGACACAAGAATAATATTCTCACGATGGATGACAGTTGTAACTTCCGACTGATGAATACTAGGAAAATCAGGTCTTAAATATCTTGTGTTATACCTTTCTTATCTTAAATGTCCGATTTAATATTGAGTTTACCACACTATCATGGACATATAGCAATTTACGTAGTGCAGATAATAAACACGATTTTAGGCCGTATGTGTCTTTTACGGGATTTGCATTTTACATTGCTGTATGTTGTGGTTTCGATAAGCACTTATAACTAACAAGTTGTCTAAATGCACATAATCATAACACATGTATAAATTTGCCCCAAACAGGTTTTACTGCGCGAAAAATGGCTCTCTTCATTATTAGTCAAGATCGCCAAACACAAGTACTTGCAGCTAATGCCATGGCCCATGGCAACCACCATAATAATCGATTAAAATTCATGATTTCCGTGATCATTGTCACCGGCAAAGTGTTCCATTACTTCTGCTTGTAATAATCCTTCGGACATTATAACTGAAATACGCTATTTGGGAACAGTTCGATTATTACAACCAAAAACAAAACAAAGTTCTATATTATGTTAACATGGAGAATATGGATTTCCTGCCCCAACTGCCCCCTGCCTCGTTTTTGCGCGCGAGACTTACACGCGGAACACGCTCTACCTTTGCATGGTCACGGAACTTACTTCGCAGTGAACAACGGAACAGAAATTATAAACACAATCAAAAGATGAAATAATACATAAACAAGAATTAGCCAGCATTTGTCACGCTGTACTCGGTGTTTATAATAAATAAATATCTTAACATTCGTGCTTGTATTACAGCTTATATTGTATGCAATAAATCAATCGTAATTTTCCAATGCTAAGATAGCACAAACGTTATTTATACTACTGAAATATAAATATGTTACACTGTAATAAGTTTCATATTTTGACAAAGTACTTGTAAGGGAGCGGCCGTTATTTATCGGTTGTGCCGGAGGAAATTGGTGGGGTCACACAGAAACACACATTTCTTATATTAAGCTAATCCCACATCCAATCATAACCTTGTAACGTTGCCTCTCCCAAATTCGTGCTTATGCAGTTCAGTGGCATTTAATATTATGTCCACAATAGTGCATATAAAGACGAATTATTATTTGCAAAGCCTTAGACTAGTTCAAATGGTCATTTGACAGAAATCCGTGTTTATATACATGTGTGACACTTTAGTCATAAGAAACGAAAACTTCTTATAGTGCTGCATCAAGTTATTAAGACAGCTCAAAGCGATTTAGAATTATTATCTACCCGGAGGAATTCACTGAATTTAGAGGTCTATGGTTCCAACACTATTCAACCATGCCATATGGGACATCGCATAGTGCAATTTTGTCATATAATGTTTGCTTTTTCGTGAAAACGCCAGGATCAAAACAGTCGAAGTAACCGTGGGGTTTTAATTGTACTACGAAACCTATGCAGGGGCTCTTAAGAGAGGGGATTGGTCATGCAGTTATGCTATATGCCGGATTTTTTTCTGAACTGGAAAGTGGGGGGATATTTCCTATGCTGTCCCCCATGCTGAAAAGTGCAGGGGACAGTCAGTGACACTTAGACTGGGCCTAACGTTTTATCTGTCTGTCCGTCCGTCCGTCCGTCCGTCCGTCCGTCCGTCCGTCCGTCCGTCCGTCCGTCCGTCCGTCCGTCCGTCCGTCCGTCCGTCCGTCCGTCCGTCCGTCCGTCCGTCCGTCCGTCCGTCCGTCCGTCCGTCCGTCCGTCCGTCCGTCCGTCCGTCCGTCCGTCCGTCCGTCCGTCCGTCCGTCCGTCCGTCCGTCCGTCCGTCCGTCCGTCCGTCCGTCCGTCCGTCCGTCCGTCCGTCCGTCCGTCCGTCCGTCCGTCCGTCCGTCCGTCCGTCTCGTCCGTCCGTCCGTCCGTCCGTCCGTCCGTCCGTCCGTCCGTCCGTCCGTCCGTCCGTCCGTCCGTCCGTCCGTCCGTCCGTCTGTCCGTCCGTCCGTCCGTCCGTCCGTCCGTCCGTCCGTCCGTCCGTCCGTCCGTCCGTCCGTCCGTCCGTCCGTCCGTCCGTCCGTCCGTCCGTCCGTCCGTCCGTCCGTCCGTCCGTCCGTCCGTCCGTCCGTCCGTCCGTCCGTCCGTCCGTCCGTCCGCCCGCCCGCCCGCCCGCCCGCCGCGCCGCCCGCCGCGCCGCCCGCGCCCGCCCGCCCGCCCGCCCGCCCGCCCGCCGCCCGCCCGCCCGCCCGTCCGTCCGTCCGTCCGTCCGTCCGTCCGCCCGAATATATAATGTGCATGACGTTTGTTTATTATCAGTTTTACGAGTGGTATGTCTTAATGTAAGTATATGCTGCGTATGTGTCGCCATGAACAGATACTTGACCGAGCCGACACCTCACAACACATTCCAATGTTTTATTGCACGAACTGCAATAACAATACATGACTATACATTTTATCTTAATTAAAATCCGATTCAGCGAACTGCCTGCTAATGATTAACCACCCTAACACACTATTGTCTTTCCTTGTAACGGAGCAGACGATTTCGCTCTATACGTTAGTTTACTTCGCCTAATGATTTCTAATATTAGTAACGATTTGTTCTGTTTACTGTGTGTAACGTATATTACTGGTTTGTTCTTTTCTGGATCACTGTAGGACCATTCCAAAGGTCCACTTGCATCTCTCTATGTTCATTCGCTTCCTTCACAATTTATCTCTATATTCTATCTAAAGTCGTTCTCTAACCCGAGAGAACTGAGTGTTTGTGAATCACGGTCTTTCAGACAGTTGTGTTCATAGATATGTAAGTATCTTTTGCGTACTCATCTTATAGGATTGCAGCATCATTTCTGTTACCTCTGTTACCAAGGAACGCAGCCCGTAGATGAAATTAAAACGTACTCATCTTATAGGATTGCAGCATCATTTCTGTTATCTCTGTTAGCAAGGAACGCAGCCCGTAGATGAAATTAAAACGTACTCATCTTATAGGATTGCAGCATCATTTCTGTTATCTCTGGTACCAAGGAACGCAGCCCGTAGATGAAATTAAAACGTACTCATCTTATAGGATTGCAGCATCATTTCTGTTACCTCTGTTACCAAGGAACGCAGCCCGTAGATGAAATTAAAACGTACTCATCTTATAGGATTGCAGCATCATTTCTGTTACCTCTGTTACCAAGGAACGCAGCCCGTAGATGAAATTAAATCGTACTCATCTTATAGGATTGCAGCATCATTTCTGTTACCTCTGTTACCAAGGAACGCAGCCCGTAGATGAAATTAAATCGTACTCATCTTATAGGATTGCAGCATCATTTCTGTTACCTCTGTTACCAAGGAACGCAGCCCGTAGATGAAATTAAAACGTACTCATCTTATAGGATTGCAGCATCATTTCTGTTACCTCTGTTACCAAGGAACGCAGCCCGTAGATGAAATTAAAACGTACTCATCTTATAGGATTGCAGCATCATTTCTGTTACCTCTGTTACCAAGGAACGCAGCCCGTAGATGAAATTAAAACGTACTCATCTTATAGGATTGCAGCATCATTTCTGTTACCTCTGTTACCAAGGAACGCAGCCCGTAGATGAAATTAAAACGTACTCATCTTATAGGATTGCAGCATCATTTCTGTTACCTCTGTTACCAAGGAACGCAGCCCGTAGATGAAATTAAAACGTACTCATCTTATAGGATTGCAGCATCATTTCTGTTACCTCTGTTACCAAGGAACGCAGCCCGTAGATGAAATTAAAACGTACTCATCTTATAGGATTGCAGCATCATTTCTGTTATCTCTGTTACCAAGGAACGCAGCCCGTAGATGAAATTAAAACGTACTCATCTTATAGGATTGCAGCATCATTTCTGTTATCTCTGTTACCAAGGAACGCAGCCCGTAGATGAAATTAAAACGTACTCATCTTATAGGATTGCAGCATCATTTCTGTTATCTCTGTTACCAAGGAACGCAGCCCGTAGATGAAATTAAAACGTACTCATCTTATAGGATTGCAGCATCATTTCTGTTATCTCTGTTACCAAGGAACGCAGCCCGTAGATGAAATTAAAACGTACTCATCTTATAGGTTTGCAGCATCATTTCTGTTACCTCTGTTACCAAGGAACGCAGCCCGTAGATGAAATTAAAACGTACTCATCTTATAGGATTGCAGCATCATTTCTGTTACCTCTGTTACCAAGGAACGCAGCCCGTAGATGAAATTAAAACGTACTCATCTTATAGGATTGCAGCATCATTTCTGTTACCTCTGTTACCAAGGAACGCAGCCCGTAGATGAAATTAAAACGTACTCATCTTATAGGATTGCAGCATCATTTCTGTTACCTCTGTTACCAAGGAACGCAGCCCGTAGATGAAATTAAAACGTACTCATCTTATAGGATTGCAGCATCATTTCTGTTACCTCTGTTACCAAGGAACGCAGCCCGTAGATGAAATTAAAACGTACTCATCTTATAGGATTGCAGCATCATTTCTGTTACCTCTGTTACCAAGGAACGCAGCCCGTAGATGAAATTAAAACGTACTCATCTTATAGGATTGCAGCATCATTTCTGTTACCTCTGTTACCAAGGAACGCAGCCCGTAGATGAAATTAAAACGTACTCATCTTATAGGATTGCAGCATCATTTCTGTTACCTCTGTTACCAAGGAACGCAGCCCGTAGATGAAATTAAAACGTACTCATCTTATAGGATTGCAGCATCATTTCTGTTTTCCTCTGTTACCAAGGAACGCAGCCCGTAGATGAAATTAAAACGTACTCATCTTATAGGTTTGCAGCATCATTTCTTTTACCTCTGTTACCAAGGAACGCAGCCCGTAGATGAAATTAAAACGTACTCATCTTATAGGATTGCAGCATCATTTCTGTTACCTCTGTTACCAAGGAACGCAGCCCGTAGATGAAATTAAAACGTACTCATCTTATAGGATTGCAGCATCATTTCTGTTACCTCTGTTACCAAGGAACGCAGCCCGTAGATGAAATTAAAACGTACTCATCTTATAGGATTGCAGCATCATTTCTGTTATCTCTGTTACCAAGGAACGCAGCCCGTAGATGAAATTAAAACGTACTCATCTTATAGGATTGCAGCATCATTTCTGTTACCTCTGTTACCAAGGAACGCAGCCCGTAGATGAAATTAAAACGTACTCATCTTATAGGATTGCAGCATCATTTCTGTTACCTCTGTTACCAAGGAACGCAGCCCGTAGATGAAATTAAAACGTACTCATCTTATAGGATTGCAGCATCATTTCTGTTACCTCTGTTACCAAGGAACGCAGCCCGTAGATGAAATTAAAACGTACTCATCTTATAGGTTTGCAGCATCAGTTCTTTTACCTCTGTTACCAAGGAACGCAGCCCGTAGATGAAATTAAAACGTACTCATCTTATAGGTTTGCAGCATCATTTCTTTTACCTCTGTTACCAAGGAACGCAGCCCGTAGATGAAATTAAAACGTACTCATCTTATAGGTTTGCAGCATCATTTCTGTTACCTCTGTTACCAAGGAACGCAGCCCGTAGATGAAATTAAAACGTACTCATCTTATAGGATTGCAGCATCATTTCTGTTATCTCTGTTACCAAGGAACGCAGCCCGTAGATGAAATTAAAACGTACTCATCTTATAGGATTGCAGCATCATTTCTTTTACCTCTGTTACCAAGGAACGCAGCCCGTAGATGAAATTAAAACGTACTCATCTTATAGGTTTGCAGCATCATTTCTGTTTTCCTCTGTTACCAAGGAACGCAGCCCGTAGATGAAATTAAAACGTACTCATCTTATAGGATTGCAGCATCATTTCTGTTACCTCTGTTACCAAGGAACGCAGCCCGTAGATGAAATTAAAACGTACTCATCTTATAGGATTGCAGCATCATTTCTGTTACCTCTGTTACCAAGGAACGCAGCCCGTAGATGAAATTAAAACGTACTCATCTTATAGGATTGCAGCATCATTTCTGTTTTCCTCTGTTACCAAGGAACGCAGCCCGTAGATGAAATTAAAACGTACTCATCTTATAGGATTGCAGCATCATTTCTGTTACCTCTGTTACCAAGGAACGCAGCCCGTAGATGAAATTAAAACGTACTCATCTTATAGGATTGCAGCATCATTTCTGTTACCTCTGTTACCAAGGAACGCAGCCCGTAGATGAAATTAAAACGTACTCATCTTATAGGATTGCAGCATCATTTCTTTTACCTCTGTTACCAAGGAACGCAGCCCGTAGATGAAATTAAAACGTACTCATCTTATAGGATTGCAGCATCATTTCTGTTACCTCTGTTACCAAGGAACGCAGCCCGTAGATGAAATTAAAACGTACTCATCTTATAGGATTGCAGCATCATTTCTGTTATCTCTGTTACCAAGGAACGCAGCCCGTAGATGAAATTAAAACGTACTCATCTTATAGGTTTGCAGCATCAGTTTTTTTTACCTCTGTTACCAAGGAACGCAGCCCGTAGATGAAATTAAAACGTACTCATCTTATAGGTTTGCAGCATCATTTCTTTTACCTCTGTTACCAAGGAACGCAGCCCGTAGATGAAATTAAAACGTACTCATCTTATAGGATTGCAGCATCATTTCTGTTTTCCTCTGTTACCAAGGAACGCAGCCCGTAGATGAAATTAAAACGTACTCATCTTATAGGATTGCAGCATCATTTCTTTTACCTCTGTTACCAAGGAACGCAGCCCGTAGATGAAATTAAAACGTACTCATCTTATAGGTTTGCAGCATCATTTCTTTTACCTCTGTTACCAAGGAACGCAGCCCGTAGATGAAATTAAAACGTACTCATCTTATAGGATTGCAGCATCATTTCTGTTACCTCTGTTACCAAGGAACGCAGCCCGTAGATGAAATTAAAACGTACTCATCTTATAGGATTGCAGCATCATTTCTGTTACCTCTGTTACCAAGGAACGCAGCCCGTAGATGAAATTAAAACGTACTCATCTTATAGGATTGCAGCATCATTTCTGTTACCTCTGTTACCAAGGAACGCAGCCCGTAGATGAAATTAAAACGTACTCATCTTATAGGATTGCAGCATCATTTCTGTTATCTCTGTTACCAAGGAACGCAGCCCGTAGATGAAATTAAAACGTACTCATCTTATAGGATTGCAGCATCATTTCTTTTACCTCTGTTACCAAGGAACGCAGCCCGTAGATGAAATTAAAACGTACTCATCTTATAGGATTGCAGCATCATTTCTATTACCTCTGTTAGCAAGGAACGCAGCCCGTAGATGAAATTAAAACGTACTCATCTTATAGGATTGCAGCATCATTTCTTTTACCTCTGTTACCAAGGAACGCAGCCCGTAGATGAAATTAAAACGTACTCATCTTATAGGATTGCAGCATCATTTCTGTTACCTCTGTTACCAAGGAACGCAGCCCGTAGATGAAATTAAAACGTACTCATCTTATAGGATTGCAGCATCATTTCTGTTATCTCTGTTACCAAGGAACGCAGCCCGTAGATGAAATTAAAACGTACTCATCTTATAGGATTGCAGCATCATTTCTGTTACCTCTGTTACCAAGGAACGCAGCCCGTAGATGAAATTAAAACGTACTCATCTTATAGGATTGCAGCATCATTTCTGTTATCTCTGTTACCAAGGAACGCAGCCCGTAGATGAAATTAAAACGTTTATGCTTCATAAGTTGCGTACAGTCGTTAACGTAGCTTATGTCTCACCTTAAGGGGTTTCGTCGCCGTGACGATAAGAAACATTATGAAGCTAATATTAGCCTATAATGTCACGATCAAACTCCATATGTTATCGCCTTAAGATGATTATACACGAGAAGCAATGTAGATAAACCGAAGTAGGGTAAACAAACTACGATTTTCCAAGTTCTTATCTTTGTTTCAATAACGCATGTCCTGAATACCAATGATTTCGCACAGTGTTCAATGTAGTTGCAGCGTTGACGAATTATAACAGCGCAGTATTTGACTTCTTACATGTATATATTTCGTATTACGTATCTTCTTTGTGCCTATGTGTCGCACATATGGCTCACATAAGAATTTGTCACTTTCAACTATCTTGGTCTTCCTGGAGCACTAATGATAAACTAGGTACTCTTCAATTAGTTGTCCATTGGTTGGCTTCATGTTGTTTTTTGTGTTCTTTTTTCTATTATCTTCTATGTGCCCAGACAAATATCGTTTCGCTAATAGGTCATTTCACATTTTGTTGACATGTCGAAGCCACGTCCATCTTCTCATTCTCAGGGTAATTGAAAATGTCTTCTCGTGTTTTGTTGGCTTGGTGGAATCTATGTTTGATGATCGTTTGTAGTATCAGCGGCAAATAGCGTTTTTGCTGTTGTTGCATTATGTTTAAGTTTATTTCATACTCAGCCCTTAATCGTATGTGATAATGATAATATGAAATATCTTACTGTTTTATGTTTTTATTCGTTGTTGTCGTCGTTATTATTGTTGTTAAATCATACTGATTTAACAACAATTTTGTTTATAAATTTTGTTTATAAATTAGCCGTCCAAATGTGTTTTATTTAACCAACATTTCTTAATAACAATAATAACTAAATTTCGCCCTTTATTATACGTCAGTAAAACTGATAATGCACACCGTGGAAATCACGTGGTTTGGGTATCAGTCAAAGATAACGAAGACTAGGTCAAGCTATATAAGTACAAGGCGACTTGTCAAGGTCTGACATTTCCCTGTCGAGCTAGTCAGGAAGAAGACGCTGTAAAACATGGCGATGAGAGGGTGGATAATCTTGGTACTTGCGGCCGTCACCTGCCAGCTCGTCGCAGGTAAGTTATTGAAGGTGGTAACGTTGTCAAGTGGGCTTTATGGAAATTCGGCTCCGACATGTTGTGTTGTTGACTAGGCTATTATGTTAAATTATTGCCCTTGGATATTTATGAGAAGGTTGTTAATCAGGGAATACACGGAGGCTTGAACCACCCTCTGTAGAGTTATTAGTACTTACCAGACGGATATTGCATATTGTTTCGAGTTCTCTAACAGTATAACATACTAGATTACAAAAATTCCTTATAACACAACTAATGAATTCCAACTCACATCGACGTTTTGACGAATGCCACCGATTGCGGTCAAAACTTCGATGTGAGTCAACATTTATTTCTATTAGTTGTCTAATAAGGAATAATTGTTTTAATAAAGTATTCCTCCAACTTGATGAACATTTTCACGAGAGTATGACATACTGCCTGTCACGTCACGGCCGTTAAAATAATTACGGACGATCAACGACGCGCAAAATGACTTATAGGGCCTATCTGTTTTAATCGAATAAATAGTGTTGAGTTTATATACGTGTTTTGTTATTTTATTTATTTTATTACCATAAGTAATGCAATGTTGTTGACAATGGCATATTGACAACAGTTGGTACAGATTATGTCGATATCTTAAATAAACAGTTTTATCGGATGTTTGTCTATACTTCGATCAACCTCGTTTTGCATGCACATTTCCGATTTGTAAAAAATGGCTCATATGTCCCTCCTATCTTCCATGGTTCATTTATAAAGTAGGCTCATACATTTTTACAAGGCTGAGATTTAGAGTTATAAAATGAACTATATAAAGTTTACAAATTTACCAAAACTGAGTACCCCAAAATATTTGGAGATATGATGATTAGCTATTCCAGTGGAGTATTTGTATGTGCAGTAAGAGGTTTGTTGACGGCGCGACCATCTTTGACGAGTCTCGGAGAATTTGGGCCAATGAAGGTTTTGGAGAGCAACACAAGCTGAAAAGTTATGAACGTAGTCGAAAACAGTGCTAAGGCATTAATTAGGGGATTTATGTAATCAAAACTTGCGTAATGAGGGGCATGGGTGCAAATCGTTAGTAAGTATTAGTAACGATTTACAAAGTCGTAAGTCATTACAGGATGGCAATTGTGACTATTACACCTACATGATTACGTGTGTTTTGTCAGGACTGACGGAGGATAACAAGATTTGGATGGACGTGATGGGAATGATGCGTGGGAACAGAACACTCCAGGGCGAACTCAACAGGAAACTGAGAAACAGCGCCCTCAACAGTGGCGCAGTCAGTTTGAGACTTGCAATTATTGAGACAGTATTATACGTTATATATATATATATTTAAAAATATATATTAATAAAATTAATAAAAATATATATATATATAATATATATATATAATATATATATATATATATATATATATATATATATATATATATATATATATATATATACGTGCGTAGCGTGAAATATCTTATGTGTGTAATACAGTACTTAGGACAGTATCCCCATAGTAATTTATACATTTTATTCCCACGCCCTGTGTGCAGGAATTTACGTATTTCAAAGCTGATTAATATTTGCCTTTTTTCAGACCATTTGATCAACCTGTCAAAATATTTGATATGCCACATGATATTTAGATTTAACAAGATTTAACAAGATTGCCACCTATAGATTCAACTCTAGATGGCAGGTGGACTAGGAAGCCATTTGGCTTATCGAGAGTCCAACCTATCTATCTAAGTATATCCCGCCCGTCTTAGGTATATGTCGATTTTATTTTTAAAATATATTAACACTACTAGCACCTACACAATCAGCTGATAATCTGTTCCATTCGTTTACTGTTCTTTGTGAAAATGAAAATTTTCTAATATCTAGTCTACACTGCTTCTTTGCTAATGTAACTCCATGTCCTCTAGTCCTTCTCTCTTCCTTGACTGTGAAAAAAATATTTCTGTCAATATTTTCATATTTTATTTCATATTTTAAACACCTCAATCTGATCTCCTCTAAATCTTCTGGTTTCTAGGTGTTGTTAAACCACATTCTTTTAGACGCATTTCATAACTAATATTCCTGAGTTTTGGTGTCATTTTGGTTGCTCTCCTTTGTACTCTTTCTAGCATATCAATATCCTTTTTGCGATATGGCCTCCAAGCTTGTATACAATATTCTAAGTGAGGCCTAACTATTGTTTTATACAGCGGTATTATTAGTTCTTTTTCTTTGTACACTATATTTCGCCTAATTAATCCAAGAATATGTGTATGTGTGCGTGCGCGCGCGCGTGTGTATGTGTGTTTGCGTGTGTGCGGCGTGCGTGCCTGTGCGAGTGCATATGTATGTGCGTGTACGTGCATGTACTACTCATACTGTTTTCACTGACCCATTTACTCTCATCTCTTACAGCTTCCGGTCATTGACTTCAACTGCGAAGTGACGAATTCTTCGGCAGTTCCAACATCCGGTACTCTTTACATTTTATGCTTGCAACGATCTGATAAAGAACAATGTAGCCATTTGAGGAAAGGATGTCTTAGTACCTCCATAA
>JAODUO010000002.1:687500-697500 GCA_025642075.2 Ridgeia piscesae
CCGAAACCACATTCCACAGGTGTCGGGAGACAAACAACGAGGCACATAGAAAAAGGTATACAGGTATGCTAATTTCTATAGGTCTTGGGGCCACGTACCTCTGGACCTCCCGTAAAGAAATCTTTCCAGTGATGTTATCCACCAAACGTAGGTAGGCCTACCCATGCATCCCAATACCTAGGAGAACTAAAATCAACGTAGAGTGGCTTATTCGGAGATTATATGATAATAATCCCACAGTCTAGTGTTGTGCTACTGCGCTCGGAATATACCCGGAAGTCTCAACCAACCCTCAGCTGGCGTGCAGAGAGACTCGTACACGACGTGGTGCTCTGTTGCAGCAAGTTCTGCCACTGTGCCCTGGATGGAGCGACACGGGGCGAGCTGCGACCAGTGCAGCTGCAGTATTATGAGGCCCTAAAACAACTGATCGAAGTCAGCGGACGATACGACCAGAAGGAAGACTTCACCGTCGTACTGCAGCCATTCATGCGTGACTGGCTTCCACCGAAAGATGTAAGCAATGTCAATGAATTGTGAAGTTAAATTGTTGACAGAGGCAGATGCGTTATTGATTTGTTCGGGGGTCGCCATTCATCGCAGCTGCGCATGTGCGAACGTGACAATGTGGGGGTAATTGCGTTCAAATTGTAAACGCAGACAGAGGGATTGTTTGCATTGTGGCTGCATGGACTAACGCTTTATTTCATGTCTGTACCACATCAAGTTGTCGTCAGAGTTATTCTTGTTACTGTTTGGTTACACTGAATTTCGTGCGACGTAGATGAACACATGTTTACCCAGGATACGTACTTTGTGTTGAGCCTAAATGAACCGATCTCTGGACAGGTCAATGGAGGTGTTGTGACACTGTTCCAGGAGATGTTTTCCGTTGTCATTTATTACAGTTGACGTGTTATCTCGAAATGGAGGCCAACTGTTGCAAATTAAAATTGTGTATGTCGCATTTGGTCTTGTGAAATTAGTGTAAAGTAAAACCAACTTATTGCATTAGTTGAAACGCAAGCTTCCAATCGCATAGTGCATGCAATTACCTTTTCACATCTGAAACACCAAAGCAAATTTGTATAACAAGATGGTCAGGTATATGTAATAACAAATAACGTCTTTTTCTGACAACTAAGGGCATGCTGTTATTTTTAGGTATCTTTTATTATTCAAGTTTAGTAATCGAATGTCGTAATTGTGTATGCGAAACGCAATATGATCATTATTGATAACAACACGCACACGTGTGAACACTTGCAGAAGTATGGCGACTTTGACAGAAGTTACTTCTCACTTGACTGTTTCCACCCCGGCCGGAAGTTGCACCAAAGCATGGCGTATTCCTTGTGGAACAACATGGTACGTGATCTCTGCTCCGTTGTTGTCATTTTATTAATTCTTTTCTGGGCCTGATTGTTTTCAAAATTTATCTGGACTATCGAATAAAACATAATGCTTAGCTTGCCCTGCATTGTGTTATTGCAAAAGAGTTGATATCTTGTTTCATAATAATTTCTCACTCGAGAAAGATAGACTAACAACAAGAAGAACATTGCACATACACATGCACTCGCGCGCGCACACACACACACACACAAACACCACGCACATAAACACACACACACACACACACACACACACACACAACACACACACACACACACACACACACACACACACACACACACACACACACACACACACACACACACACACACACACACACACACACACACACACACACACACGATTCGTCATCATCATCATCATCATCATCATATCAAATATAATCCGTTGTCTAATATAATAGTTACGCACCATGTGAACTGCTGCGGTATAATTAGCAATATTAGATCTCGAGCCAGTCTTTAGATAATCAACATCATGTTGTCTTGTGATTGAAATAATGATTTTTTTTTTATAATTAAGTGGTTTGGCTTGCTTCAGTTGATCCCAGTTGGACAGAAGCCGTTGGTGTATGATCACGTCAACAACAGGCGATACTCCTGCCCCATTGAGGTATGGCCCTGTGTCTTAAGTCATCATTCATTCGCTTTAGCACATAATTATATCCTTTGCTGAGTGTAACAACGAACAGGACCAGGAACTGTTTCATTAACTGGTGTCTGTTCAATCAAAAGAACTCACAGTGACTCTTAACAAACTTACGTGCATGCTGATATGGAAATGTGTAAAATATTGTAAAGCCTTAAATAATTTTTAGATCTATTTATTTTAATGTTTTAAACTATTTATTATTTTTTAATAAGTTTAGTCAAATACTCACAGAAAATATGTTTTAATGTCTAAAATTATTAAAATTAGTGTTATAGATGCATATTGCATATTCTCTACATTAGACTTTATATTTATGTTAATGTCTTAAATTATATATTATTTCAATCTATTTTTAACAAATATATTTTGCATGTTTTATGTAACAATTTTAATATCTATGATTGCCCAGCATGAAATTAAACTATTAAAGTTTATTGTTCGATTTAAAAAATTTTTTTTTATTTGTTTTTGGAAAAAATACAAAAAGTGGATTCTACCTGACATTGGTTTTACGTTTATCAACGGTATGCGGGTATGCTCATACAGACCGTTGGTTTGTACTTTGTACAATGTACATGTACACTGCAATTTGCTGTGCATACACTATTTACTATTTCATTTTGCAATTGCGACCTTAGTAGTAACATTTTTAGCATTTGTATTGAGTTTTGTATTCTAGTATCGTCCATCGTTTAAATAAAACAAAAACATCAGTGAACCAATACGCCTCACATATTATATATCATATTTCTCAACATCATTTTGTTACTTTTTAACATCTAATTATGAAATAAAAACGGGGCAAAGAAACGGAATATTTTATCCACGAATAGGACATACAGCGGTGTATATGGCAGAAACGTTTATTATTCCGCTAACCGAATATGGCGACCGGTAAAACAAAAGTTATCATCGAACAACATACCAAATGCCAATATGGTACCTCTTATGATATGTAAATAATAAAGCCATCTACTGTGAGTGCTACTAAGCATCCCATTGTTAAACTACGAACAATACACGGTGACTGAAATATTTGTGTTTGATCTTTCCGCTAGGCGGCGCCGTACATATTCACCAACAAGAACAGCGGGTCAGATGAATAATATTTTCAACGGAAACGAAGCGACTTACACTCTCTGCCGGATGCGTACAGCACATTCATAATATCCAGTCTATAGCTTCGCGAACTGCGGGAATTTAGAATAATAGCATTGCTGTACTGAAATTCACCATATTAACCGGTTTGAATGTTTTGTCTCCGTCAAAAATCCTTGTATAAGTGTTTCCAAAAAACACGTGCTTCAAAAACATTGTCATTAAAATGTGCATTTAGTGTCTGCCGAAAAGTGTTTATGACATACTGAATTTGCATAACCACTGGAGTAGCAGGTATTTTAAAGAAAGGTGGCCCCGTTTTAAACGGCGTCTTCGGCTAAAAGGCGTCTGAATGGCTGAAAATAGTTTATCCGCCGAAAGGTCCGGGCCTTGAACTCACTTCCTGTGAAGATATATCATAACCGTAACGCATTAAAAATCAGGTATATTGAAGCACTACTAATCTTAGACTCAGTTAGTCCATGAACCGATGCTAACAGTTTAGACATCAGTTTAAACGCTGTTATCACCAGTCCTCCTATGAAGCAGACATCAGTTTAAACGCTGTTATCACCAGTCCTCCTATGAAGCAGACATCAGTTTAAACGCTGTTATCACCAGTCCTCCTATGAAGTAGACATCAGTTTAAACGCTGTTATCACCAGTCCTCCTATGAAGTAGACATCAGTTTAAACGCTGTTATCACCAGTCCTCCTATGAAGTAGACATCAGTTTAAACGCTGTTATCACCAGTCCTCCTATGAAGCAGACATCAGTCTAAACGCTGTTATCACCAGTCCTCCTATGAAGCAGACATCAGTTTAAACGCTGTTATCACCAGTCCTCCTATGAAGCAGACATCAGTTTAAACGCTGTTATCACCAGTCCTCTTATTAGGTAGACATCAGTTTAAACGCTGTTATCACCAGTCCTCCTAAGAAGCAGACATCAGTCTAAACGCTGTTATCACCAGTCCTCCTATGAAGCAGACATCAGTTTAAACGCTGTTATCACCAGTCCTCCTATGAAGCAGACATCAGTTTAAACGCTGTTATCACCAGTCCTCCTATGAAGCAGACATCAGTCTAAACGCTGTTATCACCAGTCCTCCTATTAGGTAGACATAAGTTTAAACGCTGTTATCACCAGTCCTCCTATTAGGTAGACATCAGTCTAAACGCTGTTATCACCAGTCCTCCTATTAGGTAGACATCAGTCTAAACGCTGTTATCACCAGTCCTCCTATGAAGTAGACATCAGTTTAAACGCTGTTATCACCAGTCCTCCTATGAAGCAGAGCGATGTATGTGTTGTATGTCGGGCGGTTTCTTCTAGTTCAATTCAAACAACTGTCTTTATGCAGCTTGGCTAAATCAGGCTAAATACTTTCAGATAAGTCGAGGTGGTATTCGGTTGAACAGGTCTGCCATGAAGTAAAGTGTACAGCACTTTGAGAACTAATAAGACTGAATATTACGGTATATGGGTATTTTTCATTTAGTAAGTGGAGGAGATGTCATGTCGCAGTAGTACGGCCTAATGTCATTCACATAGTATTTAACAGTTATCAACATTATTTGCAAATGAAAGCTGTAATTGTGACGTGAGCAAACATCGTGCACAGTTGTAATTGTGACGTGAGCAAACATCGTGCACAGTTGTAATTGTGACGTGAGCAAACATCGTGCACAGTTGTAATTGTGACGTGAGCAAACATCGTGCACAGTTGTAATTGTGACGTGAGCACACATCGTGCACAGTTGTAATTGTGACGTGAGCACACATCGTGCACAGTTGTAATTGTGACGTGAGCACACATCGTGCACAGTTGTAATTGTGACGTGAGCAAACATCGTGCACAGTTGTAATTATGACGTGAGCAAACATCGTACACAGTTGTAATTGTGACGTGAGCACACATCGTGCACAGTTGTAATTGTGACGTGAGCACACATCGTGCACAGTTGTAATTGTGACGTGAGCACACATCGTGCACAGTTGTAAGTGTGACGTGAGCAAATCGACAATGGCATGGCCTTGTATCGGTACACCGGAAATAATCGTGAATTTATAGTTCCGTCATTTCTAGTTCAACAAGTCGTGATTACATGAAACCATTGTCCGCCATTTTGCTTTCCCTAAATCGTCGATAATAGAGGTCAGAGGACGATTTACGAGCAGTAGTTACTCGTACGAGTGACTCGGGTGAAACCATATGATTCGTACGTGTATCGCAAAATCGGATATAAAATCATTCGAGTATCACGCCGTCCGAGTCATTCGTACGAGGCACTCATATGAATCTATCGAACGTGTTTCAGCCCATTTAGGAACGTATAAACCTACGTATATAGAGAGAGATAAACGAGAAAACTCAATTGTTGCATGTGGAATCTACGCGTAACGTGGTTGAAATAATATAGCGGCACAGTCAGTATACGGGGAAAGCAATATGGCGGCCTAATAATAATAATAAATAATAATACCCTTTATTTAGGCACTAAAATCCAAAGTAAAACTGTTCGATGGTGTTGACAATAGTAGTTAAAATTATAAGAAATAAATATAATAAAACTACAGGTGAAACATATCAATACGTATAGCTAAAACATTATTGTACGAAACTAAACTAGATAAACTAAAATTAAAGCAAAGGTGGCATTGTTGTAAATTATATTATTATCAATATAGTAATTACTGTGAGTGTATATATATATATATATATATATATATATATATATATATATATATATATATATATATATATATATATATACTGTATGTAATGCTTCGATTATCCAGGCTCCGCGAGGTGGCAGCACTTTTAAACTCATCACCACTGCCTGGAAAAATTATGCTTTGTAACCTTACGGCCTTACCTCAGAATAAGGTAGAGATTGGCCCTCGAGTCGAATTTTACATACATGATATCCTTTTGTTAGATAATATTTTATTATAAAATATTCAAAATTCAATTTATACTGAAACATGTTACACACAAAGTGAACATATGAAAATGTCTCGTTGTTAGGTTTCATCTCATTTGTTATTGTTTACTTTTTTATTTTGTGTATAGGCCTAGATATTTTTTAATTTAGTTTCATTATTAAAAGCAAACATACTATATCAAAATAAATTACTATACACGTAAACCTGTGAAGTAATTCAAAACAGTGCTGTCGTCTGACGGCTTTGAGCAGTGACACTACAAAAGAGTTACATAGGCAAAGCATAATAATTATATTATATTCACAAGACTATCTTCTCAGCCAAGTTATGCAGCCGAGCGATAGTTGGTTAAGCGTGACTATGGCGCCTCTAGTGTCGTATGTTTAACCGAAAAGGTTGGGCTACAAAGTGCTGCCTCCTAACGGAGCCTGGGGAGGATTATACAGCTGTATAGGCGCTTCCTGTGGAATGCATCGGGCTTTGTTGTGCGCGAGTTAGTCTCGCTTAACCGATTGTCTGGCGACTGGGTAACTACGCCGAGAAGAGTCTGGTTAATCGAGGCTATGCGCGAGTTAGCCTCAGTTGTCAAGGCTCCGTGAAGTGGCAGCACTTTTCAGCCAATCAACTCTGCCTGGTAGCGTTATGCTCTGTCGATGTTACCGACAGGGCTGCCTTACCCCAGAATATTTATTGGTTCTCAGGCCGAATTTGAAATAAGGATACTTTTTTATCAGATAATACTACATTTATTTTAATCGATTCAACATCAAACTTATATTCACAAAATAAACATAAATACAAATTTGCAGTTGTTCATAATGCAGGAATTACGGCAGGGTTATCCAGGCTCCCCACATGGATAACATTCAGACGCCGACAAAGTGACTAGACGACCTTTTCAGTGAAGTTACGCAGCCGAGCGACAGTCGGTTAAGCGAGACTATGCGCGAGTCGGCCCCGACAAAAGAATTCTAAATAAATCATTCTACTCTTGGCATAGGTGCTGTCTATTTGCACGGAGCTTCAGTGTAGTCTGTTCACCTTAGTGTGGTATAATATTACGAACAAGTAAACATCAAGTCGTGTAGGTGTCTACAAATATAAAACACACGTCACCAACATAACATCACACTTTTAATATCGTAAAACATGAATTAGTTTACCCCCTACAATTTACAAATACAGTAACGTTTGAATCGTTTTACCACCTTGGAGAAAGGATTAGGCCTAGTTTGAATTTATGGAATGAAACGGTTCGTCGACGTAGCTGACTCCTTCCCTGGCGCCGGCAGCGCCTATTAGCTTGACTCGCCATATTTGGCCTACCACCAGTGTAAGCCCAGTTTTATGCACAATAGTGGTTCATGTTAATATCGATGCCTACAGATGTTGGTCGGCACAAAGTATCTCTGGAAAGTGAATCCATCTAGAGGGCAGAGGCGTACCCAAGTAGGGTGGAATAAACATGCGCACTGACACCGGAAGCCACAACGTGCGCTGTATAGCAGCCAATTCCTTTAGATAAAAATCTTAAATGTCACACGATATAATAGTATTGTTTTGCGTGGGTGGTTGGCGGCAGTTTGCCAATGCACACGCTAGTATATACTACACAAAATGTGCTAAGGATCATACCATGTTTGTAATGGAACAATCTTGAGATGGCAGCCATCCCAGACTCATTGGAAGCATGAGACCGCCGTTGTCAGGCTGTGATTGCATCACGTGGGTCACACCACAAGCTACTGACAGTTGTTGCTGCTGGTAATTGAACTGTTTGAGACATTTTCATGACTTGGAGTAACATTCTGAAACCTCCATTTTTAGGGGTCTGCTTCTTTGACGACAGAAAACTTGTTACCTGTTGTACACATTTGGTATTCAGCAATGAAATTCAGGAAATAAACATGTCCTCGAATACATGCCATTTTTAGTTTTTGTGTGATATCCATGCCGAAAAATACAATACCGCCCTAAACAGGGATCCTAGCAAATTGTGAGTAGTATATATTTGGACTGCAAAATCACGTAACCACCCCTAAACGAGTCGAAATCATCGATCACTGCTTGGACGGTGTTTCGGCGGTTACGTGGGTGTCTGCGTTGTATGTCGCGACGTTAAGTTCGTCTTCATATTGGCATAGTATTGTTCAAAGCGGCGCTTCACAAAGAAGTAAAACTCGTATTCCAACTGCAGTTTATCCGTCATAATTCGTCTTACGGCATCGCTAGGCGCTGTCTTACGAGTCGTCGCGTATTTATTCCGCACGGTGGCGCCTGTAAAGTTGAACGGGGCAAGAATCAAACATACATAACGCCAATCATGTAAATTATTATTGATAGAGTAATAACGCCCTGGGGGCCTGTCGCACATATCCACGTGTTTCGGGGCCAACATCCCATTTTATAATACCAGTGACGTCTGCAAACACACGTTTGGTGCTGATACCAATCTTCCATATACAATATCCGATTACGTTCTAGCTAAATTGGTAAATCCAAAATCCGGTTTAAAAGAACAAACGAATGACGTCAGTGTGATAGGCGATCACGTGGTAATATGACGTCATAGTTACGAATGTTGCTCTGCAGGCCGGCACTTTCAATTCATTCACAGCGTATTTACAACGAAGGAACGAGCGTGAGAATAACTGATTGTTAACACATTATTCATAACTGAGGAACAACTATTTAGTTTACGGTCCCACACTTCCTAATTTGCTGAAAAATGTTAATCGAGAGAACCTTGTTTTACGCGTGCCGCGCGCCAACAGAAGTCTTACCTAAAGCTGTGTAGAGATATCCAACGCCCCGAAAGTAGTCCGGAAACGCATATTCGAGCGTCTCGACGAATTCGTCATATTGTTCCGAGACGCCAATAATTGAGAAATACTTATTCACGTTATATATGGCTCTCTCTAGCGCCATTGCTGTCGGCTGTCTGCAATAGACACAACGGAGTACAACACATCGGACTACGGAAGGGATTGGGTTTCTTATCAAAACAGGCGTTAACTACGGCCATGTTAGTTGTATGTATTCATTATGCTGGCGTATATGTGTAACTTTCTGTGCCGATGGCTACGCGTATGTGTGTACGTGTGGATGTTTGTACACATGCATATGTGTATGCGAGCGTGCGTGTACGTGCGTGCGTGTGTTCGTGTGTGCATGTCCATCTCCGTGCAGGCGTGCGCGTGTGCGTGTGCGTGTGCGTGTGCGTGTGCGTGGTCAGGTGCGTGTGTTCGTGCATGTGTGTGCGTGCATAGTTGCGTGCTTGGCCTGTTCTGAAACGGGGGATATTCAACTGACCACTTACCGACAGAAGTCGTCTTGCCCGCAGAAATAGGGTATCACCTTGAAGTAGCCCTCCTCCACACTGTTACCCTGAGGCTGGGTGCATTCTTGGTAGTTACCTACTACACACTCGTCGTACGTCTGTCAGGACACAACATAACACAGTCTGTCAGGATACAGCGTAACTTAGCCGCAAGGACGCGAATATTTGTGTATGAGTCTCACTGAACAACTGCTAAATAGTATTGTTTAATATGATTTATTATTATACATTAATTCTCTTCTTCTGGACAATATGCCGGTTACTTACGTTACTTATTTTATAAGGTACTACATTTTATAGGCGTCTGAACGGAGAGCTTGGGGCTGAGTCCGCTATGGAGATTGACAGTGGAGATTGAACTCACAATATAATAATAATAATAATAATAATAATAATAATAATAATAATAATAATAATAATAATAATAATAATAATAATAATAATAATAATAAATAGTAATAATAATAACAATAATAATAATAATAATAATAATAATAATAATAATAATAATAATAATAATAATAATAATAATAATAATAATAATAC
>JAODUO010000002.1:702500-1020000 GCA_025642075.2 Ridgeia piscesae
CCGTCATGTTTTGCATTTCCAGTGTCAGTTCCATTACTATGTATGATGTATATTAACTGTTGTATGGAATACTATTTTGAAAAATTACCACAAGGACAAACGTCTCAGTAAATCACCATGATACTTTTAAAACAGGAATCATGTTTATAATTAACGTTAATATATAATCTATATTGTTTCTAGATCTTTTTCTTTTATGCACTAGAACAGTTTTTCTCAACCGGATTTACCCAGCGACCACGTCGTCGTTGTTTAAGTCACCGCAACCCCCACCATTCACTCAGTCGGACATGTTTTATCGTTTGATTGTTGAAGAGGGACTTGAATACACACCCACGTGTTATAATTACAGTGTATGATGTGAAGGTCTCACATTATGTTATGACCTATGTGTACGGGATGATCAGCGAAGCGTGGCGTCCCACAATCTCCTTTCATAGACTAACACTGGCAAAGGTCTCGCGAATCCACGCAACTCACTGTTTGAGAAACGTTGCACTAAAGACATATTTTGATCCTTGCTATAATGTGCATAATTACGTCTACACATTTGCCAGGACTGGTGATATCCTTCGCTAAATTAGAATCAAACTTCGTAAAAAATAAAGCATGTTCATATCGTGCGTCGTATCTTTTTGTCAGTAATTTGCACGTTCTACGTGAGCTGGACAGTTCGTCTACTTGTGGTGTAATATATCACATGATTACATAGGGTTCATTATCAGTAATGTACAGCATGTGTTTGTTTGTTTGTTTGTTTGTGCGTGTGCGTGTGTGTGTGTGCGTGTGTGCACGCGCGTGTGTCTGTGCGCGTGAGCGTGCAGTGTATGTATGTATGTATGTATGTGCGTGGGTGCTTGCGCATATGCATGTGCGCGTATGTGAGTGTGTCTTGTGTATGTACGTGCGCGCGCATCCGCGTTTATGCAAATACGCATTTACTCATACAGTCTGTATACAAATATGTATCACTATTAGACGAAGACGGAAGGAGTGCAGGTACAAACCTCGGTCGCCGTGGTGACGTTGGCTCTCGCTGATTCTCCAACATATTCACGAGCAAAATCACCAGGAAATGGAATTCTGGCTTGTCACACGGTTCGATAATAACCGTGTCTCGCACTTTGGTACTTCAACTCGTATGCCATGTAGCGATGACACAGTTGCAAATAAGTCCAAGTGTCGGCCACAACAAGATTCAACGCTACTTCCTTGAGCGAATTGAACGACGGCACAGCAGGTCAAGCACGCATGACGACAGCAATGAAGTAGACACCTCGGCGCTTTCGGTGGGTCACATTTTGTTTCGTGTGCCTTGCTCACACGTGTGTAAGCCTATACCTGTGAACATATACACAAGTTTGACATATTATTATTGATCACCGTCCCGTCAATTACGCCCTCAGTGCTTACACACCTTTAGTGGCATGCAGCTGTGAATATCATTGGTGAAGGTAAATAATATTATGTTAATGTGCCCGCATTAGAGAACTTTATATTATTCGGTTAACGCTTATTGGGTAGTGACAAAATAAACTAGTACACGTGGTAGTAAATGTAGGACGCCTACCTTAGTTAACATAATAAAGTTAATATATTCTTATGTTAATTGTTGTGGTTGTGCACTATACATATTCAGGAAAAAATTAGTCATGCGTTTACTTCTACGTAAACAAGTGTAATGCGCAATTTCATTGCCTCGTTGTATTTATTTATGCGTCTGCACGTAATAATCCGTGTCAGAAGTGCAATGACTTTGTCCGCTGACCTGACCGCCTCCGTGATGTGGAATAACAAGACGTGTATCGAATAACTATAACATAACACCACGTCCACGCGTCCATCTAAGTGACCCGGCTTCAAACGAAGTACGGCCGCGTAACAACACCGCAATGGGACGGCTGCAGTTAGAAGCTGTCAACGTTATAAAGCTGTGTGAAGCCACGCGTGACCGGCAGCGCAGCCACGCGTGTCCGCGTGCAGATCGCATCTACACGCCGCGCCGTTGTTTCACCGCCGAGAGTACAAGTAAGCTTACCGGGTCTGTTTGTGTGGGCAGCGCCTCTCCCGGGAGTGAGTCCAAGGGAATGATGGATAATCCACTCGCAAATAATAGTGAGAGCAGAAATTAGCGTACAACAGCCAGGTATGTCGTACAGGTGTGTCGGTCGAGTGTACACTGTGTGTGTCTAACATTTGGGCCTTCGACCAGAGCAAGGCAGTACTCGGGTGGCGTCAGTGAACCGTGACGGTCACTGCGGCAAGATTACATCGCGATATATTCATATGGTGTCAGAGGTATGATAGTATCGTTGTGTTTATGATTCAACATGTCTCGATCTTGCAACAACAACAACAAAGTCATTTAGTCATTTCTCATGCCAACAACGTTTTATTCACTTTATGAATATTATTGTTATGAATGTCACGTGAACTAATGACTCGATCCAAGGCTAGAAAACACAATGTGCGAATCATCTGTTAAATATCAATATAACACGGGAGTATTAGAATTACAAACACTGAAATGAGTCCTTTTAATTTTCGCAATAACTGCAAATTATTGATTGAGCATGCTATTTGTTATGCAATAAGCTGCTTCTAAATATGCACATATTTCATTCCATATTTACTAACAACGACTTAGTGGCTCGCTTATATGCCTGTGTGGAGTGTGTCTTACCTCAATGCAGTTGAATGCATACAGTGTTAGTCTGACGAATACATCGAGCTACACTCCGATTATTATCGATCTACATTTATTTTACTTGTCATTGCTCGGCAACATTTACCTGGTCTATACATGTTACAGTTACTGTGTTATAGTATAATGTGATCTAGTTCAACTAATCAGCTCTTTTGAGAACATTTGAATTCTAAGAACACGCTACCAACATAAAGAGCAGCACACACTTTCATGGCCGGCTGCTTCAGTCATTTCACATCGCCGGGGGGCGTGGGCGTCTAGCCAGGTGTACTAACAATTAAATAACATCCTGTTGCACAGATCGTCTCGTTACTGCGCCATTTCTAGGCATTGTCGCGACTGCAGTTCGCCTCAAGGCGTCATTGTACATTGTATTGAAGCTAAGCATGGCTGTTCTTCAATTTGTGATAAAGTCCCTATAATGTTCTCCGTAATACTCAACTAAATATGCTAATACTGTACTGCCTGGTACACCGTGTCGAGTAAGCCAAATACATCGTTTACATTTGAATGTTGCGTCCACGAAACATTCAAATTGTACACAAAATGTTCAAACTGTAAACAAAACATTCAAATTGTACACAAAATGTTCAAACTGTAAACAAAACATTCAAATTGTACAAAAAAAATTCAAACTGTAAACAAAACATTGAAATTGTACAACAAATGTTTAAACTGTAAACAAAACATTCAAATCATTAAAAAAACGTTCAGATCGTGAGCAACTGCCACTGTTTTAAGTTTACTGCGGGTGCAGAAGTCTCTACTCATAAGTAGGTATGCCCCAACACTTTAGATCGTGATTCCATACTCCACTTTCCGTTTCGTGTTCGTTTTATTATCACGTATGTCGTCAATTATGTTGTTTTTAACCAGACAGAATAGGTCGCTTTAATGACAGTAATGTTCGGCAGCTCCTCTCACGATTTAGGTCAGCTGTCTATTTGTCATTTGCGGCAGTAGGCCTACTACCTTAATGCTGCTTGTCGTCTAACTATTTCAATTAATTTCCGCCATCTTACTCGCGCATTGTATCGCTGTCACCGACCGTCACTCCACAGTCAGTTGTCGATCCGGACAATTCGTATGATAGATACACAATGACCCGGCCATTCTAATGCAGTTTTCAGTATAAATACCGACCTAATTCGCCAGCTGCGTGCTTGTATACAGAAACCGGTACCAAAATTCGAAATGCGACTATTAGTGTGAGTTATATTGAGAGGGAGCGGGTGCGTTTATGACTCCGATTGGCTCTCTCTGTTGAGTCTTGTGCTGGGCGCCTTCGTTGACGTTGTCGTCCGACGTTAACGCCTGGATCCTGTCGCAGGGTGTCGGCAGCTGATGGCCGATGGCGTCTACTGGACAGTCGCCGATGTCCAGCCACGTCCTGTGCCGTTGGAAGACGCTATTGCCGTGGGTGGTCACCCTACAGGCTCTGGTCATCGTCTGGTTAAGCACGGGTGTAGGACGAGGGTATTGGTGTACGAGGATGGTCGGGTCTGTCTCCAGGAAAACGTCCCAAGGTGAGTAGAACTCACTTGCTGCTTCTAGCAGTGTCTATTTATATAATCCACACAAAGACGCCATTTTACACTCGTTAGGCGAGTTTCTGATAACTAAGGTCTCTCAAATCAGGAGTAAGTTCACTAGCTCTCTTCTTCGTATTTTTCGGACGATATAGGATTTTGGATAATTATAATTCATTGAGTGTAAAGTGATCAATCCGCTGTATAATATACCATGACACGTTTGCCATAAATATTAATAATTCTATGTTACCCAGTTTTATTAAAAACCGATCAATGATAGAGAAAAGGGGGAGAGAGGGGGAGAGAGGGGGAGGGAGGGGGAGAGAGAGAACGATAGCGAGAGAGAGAGAGCTGTTTGATTTGGCAGCCATCTTGAAAAAATGGCCGCTAAATTATATTTCGTCATATATCGTAATAATTGCAACACACAAAAGCATACGTTTGGTAAATGTTTATGTGTAATATGGATCAAGGTTGTAAAATAGTTATAATTTTAACTTCTGCCACTTTCGCATCCGCCAGTTTTAAAGATGGCGGCCAGCAAGATAAATGTCACTACATCTTATTGTCTTCTGGAAAATATCATATAGGACATCCATAAGTACTTCCAAAAAATCATAACATATAAAAGGAGTGCTTAAAACGTTTTACACTTCACCCCCTAAGTAGACATGTTCTGTTGAACGACTTCTCTTGAAGTATTCAGCCACGCTACAATTAATACATGAAAACAATTCATACACATCCATCCAACGTTGTCTATAGGCAAGTACAGGTCTAAATGACCGGGTGAACTGAGGCAATGTGGGTGGACGGAATTGGTCAAGGTTAGACACAGCCGAAAGAGGATTTGAACGCTGAATCTTTTGACTGAGAGTCAGCGGTGGTGTAAGCGCTCGTGCAGAATATGACGCAAGGACGGAAGGTGTTCGCATCCGTCGAAGGACACCAAAGGCAGATCGTATTACAAGACGTCACCGTCATTGATACAGATGACTAAAATGTCGCCTGTTGTCAGCTTGCGCGTACAAAATACTGCCTGTCATGTGATATATGTGTACCGATTGTGTCACGATCCAGATGTTTTATCAACCTTCGTTCGCCATGGTCTACAGATCGTCGAATTGTGTGTCTAAATTACAACAATGTGGTTAGACAATAGTATCACTAACACTGCGTGACCATGTAGGTTACATGTCAAATGAGAAAGTAGGCCCTATTGATATTTTCACACAGGATGATGCATCGTTGGGATAATTTTTAAATATTCTTATTTCATAAATGCTAACAGCGTGAACACTTTAAACAGAATGACAAATATATCCGACTAGCAGGTTACACTTTCACAAATACGGGATGGACACTCGAGCTAAAGGTTTCCGTGTCCACGTGTTATCTTTGCATTTGCCTTTGGAGGGAGACCTTCATTGAAAGGTCTCTTGCAATGTTTCTTTGGATGGAAACCATGACGAAATACTCGTGTTATATCACACTCAATGCTTGTTGTTGGTGGTCTCCTTCTGTCTCGAGAGACGATGGGTTGTGCGCCCATATTGTGTCAGTCCGGGTTGCTGCAGCGCCTGCTGTGACTGTACAATCCGATCCTTGAGTCACAGACTCTGTTACAGTTGCTGCATTTGAAGGTCTTCGCACCTGGCTCAGCGGTTGTTTCTGTCGTCTGCTTCTTGTGTTCCTTTTCCCCCTCCCACTGCTCCCGTCTCCGCCTCTCACTCGTACGGATGCATGTCCTGATAGCAGTCCTCCAACTACTGCGGTCTGCGACTTGGGTTTCTCAGTTTGCTGGGTTGATGCTGTGTGTCTTCATGTCACGTTTGCAGATATGAACCGAAGGATAGGCCCTCGTGTGAGTCTGATGCCGGTGGCAACTCAGCTCCCCATACAGAGTGTCCTTAGGGATTCTCCCATCCTTCATCCGTCTGACATGACCAAGCCAGCGCAAGCGCCCTAGGGATAGCGGAGCAAATAGGCTCGGCATTCCTGCTTTCGCTAAGACTAAGTTGGGGATGCGGTCTTGCCAGGTGATGCCCTGTATCTTTCGAAGGCAGCGCATGTGGAACATGTTGAGTCTACACTCTTGTCGGGTATACAGGGTCCAAGAAACGTCCATCTTGGGTTTCGTGGTCAGCACAGACACAGCGTTGTCCCACACCCTCTTGGTCAGGAGAGTAATATTAATGCTTGTAATGTTCCATTAATATTGTTTTTGATTAGTTGTTATGGCTGTGTGTTTAATACTAGCTTAAGTATATCGTGTATTAATATACTTGTTTACTGCAAAGTGTGTGATATAATTTGGGGTAAAAAACAAAATATTGTACTCTAAAAACACCCTCAATGTATGTTTTGGTGATCTTCAACTGGACGCAAATGGATGTTTTAGTGAGCCCCTCCCCATACATCCTCACAACTTCCCGACGGCAATGTGGAGTGTCTTATACATGCACTACACTTAAATACCTCAAAATCCCCTGTGATAGGTGTGGTTATTTGTTGGAGAGCGAGGTTGCCATGTCAACGAGCAAATACCTCATCTATCATGGCCACTATGACCTGGAAGTCCACTCTGAACTCCGTTGACCCCAATGAACATTAAGCTATTCAACACTCCTTTACTGACAGTTCATGTTGGACATCGTTTCCATACAAAACGTGACCAACGGTCGTGTAGTGTCCGGGTGTACGCAGGTCCGCTATGACACCACAGACGTGATAGTACTACTGTGCCCCGTGAGGTCCCGTAAGTGGTTGTAAACTGCAACACGTTGCCTTGACATGGTTGTTGAAATGTACGGTTATGTAAGCCTCTGTGTACGACACTTACCTGTTGTGCTTGGGGCGTACTCACGAGGTGAACTTAACTGCAGTGCTGGGTTTGTGACCGAGCAGTCTGCCTCGCTTGACGAATCGAGAACAATGCTCGTGGCCACATGACGAATGCGATACCGGCTACACGGCGGAGATATCGCACCAGCCGATGTGTAATCAATCCTGACCGTGCGCATTTAGGGCGCAGTGAAAGGATGGTAGGGACCACGTGTCGTTGTTGTCTATGTCTAATTGGTCCTTTTGCGCATAACTACGTACATTTACGACATAGAAAACACACACTATACACGTAACACTCACAAGAAATAAAATGCGGTAACGGGGAGGGGGACTTAAAGGGATTGGCCGAGCAGTAATTTGGCCGAGCAGTAATTTGTAACGGGAAGTCTGCTGTCTAGAACGTGGGAAAGTTAAACATCAAAGGGTATTGCGGATAACTCAGCTCGCCTCGGCATTATTGCCAATCAATTATGTTTTCAAATTGGATGGTTTGCTTACCATTTGAACGTGTTGCAGGCGAAATCTTTTTTATTGCGAAGGTTGTTGCTTAATAAAGTAACTAAATACAAACTGGTAGGCAGTAAACCTTTAACTTGCATGTTGTAGTCATAAGTACGTAATACTAAATGAAAAATAAAACTTAGGAGCTGGCACTTCGTTTACGCTATGATAAAATGTAATTTCGCTACAATTACAATACTCAGACAAGATGGATGTACGATTATAATTCTCCGACAAGACGGAGGTACAATTACAATACTCAGACAAGACGGAGGTACAATTACAATAAGCATTGTTGTCGGACCGATTGCTTTTCTAAGTAATCGTTTTAACGACGTATATATATAAGTGTCATAGGTTTATATCAATTACTTCATCCCAATTATTTTCGGCACGTATCATAACTAAAAACGAAACATACTCGCATGTTATATCAGACAATGCTCAAGCAATTTAAGCGTCCTATGCAAATAATACCTCGATGGGTAATCAACTAAATGTTCATAAAATCGCCTGTCCGTATTATTTGTATTGTCAAGTATATATATATATATATATATATATATATATATATATATATATATATATATATATAATTACACACACACACACACACACACACACACACACACACACACACACACACACACACACACACACACACACACACACACACACACACACACACACACACACACACACACACACACACACACACACACACACACACACACACACACACACACACACACACACACACACACACACACACACACACACACACACACACACACACACACACACACACACACACACACACACACACACACACACACACACACACACACACACACACACACACACACACACACACACACACACACACACACACACACACACACACACACACACACACACACACACACACACACACACACACATTTGAATTGCGATGTCATCGATCCAGCTGTGCTGTTCTTGCAGATCGCCCGTCGTTGAGCCTTCATTCTATTGGTCTGTCGTCGCTGCACACGCCGACTGCGTCGCCGCCAGGCCGCATTTTCTTCAACCGAGTGCCGAAGTGCGGCAGCTCGTCCCTGCTTGACCTAATGCGTGTCGCGAGCCGACTCAACAACTTCACCTTCGTCGAGTGCGCCGCCTACATGACGTTCAACGTTGACGCGAGACAGGCGGTGAGCATGGGTTGTCAGAGGCAGGGTGTCATTCCGTACAAAAGGTGTGACAATGCAAGGGTGTCAGCATATACTAGGGCAATGTATAGAACTATATGCGCCAAGCGTCGGGTGTCAACTCGTTCTCGGGCAAGGTGTGTCTGATCTACGGTGTCCTTCCAACACAGAAGAGGATTGGGACAATATTACACGTGTGATCATTAGTTTAGGCTTCATGTAACAAGCAGTAATAATTATATGTATCAGTCAGTATTATTATTTATAATTAATAGGAATCTATATATTTTAGGACAAACATATTTTATTTACGACGCAACTCTGCTCTTAATGCCTGCATCACGTGATGGATAGCCTCTTGCTGGGTTTTTTCTGAAGTCCCGCTGCGTCTCCTGGTGGTTATATAACTGTTGAAGTCATGTGACATTCAGGAACGAATGGCAGCAAAGATCAACAATGTGTCGACACCGATGGTATTTGAAAGACACCTCCATTTCGTAAACTTCAAAACGTGAGTGGTTTACTTTCCAATATTGCTCACACACGCACAAACATGGAGGCACGCGCGCGCGCACTCACACACACACATACGCGCGCGCGAACGCACTAACGAACTAACTTAAAATCTTCTTACTGCCGTATTACAACTTGCAGCAATTTCGTGCACACCACGTTGCATTAGTTCACTCACCTACAAAAATGAATAATGGGCTGCTAGTAGACAGTGTAGGCACCTAAATGCATGGAGACGTGAACGAACACTGTCGTAATTACACATTCACAGCCTACCTGGGTGTTTTACAGTGAAGTCGCTACGATGTCAGAATAAATACTTCTGCTACCGTGAGTCGTGACACGACCTGAACATAACAACGACCGCGTGTAAAATACTGTAATGATATTATAATATTGTATTGTTCTTTATATTATAAAGAACGTAATATGATTTCTATCCCGGCCTTGTTGAAGACTTGGCGTGCAACCGGAGCCGGTGTATGTGAACATCGTGAGAGACCCAATCGACCGCTTGGAGTCTTGGTACTACTACCGTCGGTTTCAGGAAGGCCACGAGAGACAGATGTCTGACGCCGACAGAAATAGGGTCAGTGTTAGTCGTGTATATGACAGTTTTGTCGTTGATGGATCGGGTGTGCATTATCAGTAACTTCTAGGTTGATGCGACACGTGTGTTTGTGTGTGTGTGTGTGTGTGTGTGTGTGTGTGTGTGTGTGTGTTGTGTGGTGTGCGTGCGTGCGTGCGTGCGTGCGTGCGTGCGTGCGTGCGTGCGTGCGTGCGTGCGTGCGTGCGTGCGTGCGTGCGTGCGTGCGTGCGTGCGTGCGTGCGTGCGTGCGTGCGTGCGTGCGTGCGTGTGCTTGTACAGTATGTGAAGTGTTTGAAGGACTCGATCTGTTTATGACTAATACTTTTATGGCTGAAAGTAACCGTTTAATGCTATCTTAATTACAGTATTTTTATCAACTGACTTAAGAACATTTGTTCTGAACAACGTTGTATCGATGATTTTTTAGACAAAGCAAGTTCATCGACAGAAATACTATGCATCATAAACAGTTTCGCCTCCCCTCGTTTTATAGTTATGGGACAGTTAATTCACCACCTTGTCATCTTGTGCCGCCAAGTCGGATTAGATTTCAGTCTCCTACTTTCTCGCCTGTCTAATGTCGTGTGACGGAATTGTAAAGTTACATTCATAAATTTCTTTTTTTAATGGAAAAAGATCCTTCGTAGAATATACAAATAAACATTTCTTCCGTATAGTTTTTTTCTGACGATTATTTTGTTGTATCAAACTTGATGTTAGAAAAACAGTTACACGTATACATTATACATGTCAATTGTGTTCAAACTGTAGTTTTCTCTTTATGTTTTAAGTTAAGTCATTTACAAGTATGTTGGTGGATGTTAATACGATCGCGCTGTGTGTTGGTGGATATTAACACGGCTGTGCTGTGTGTTGGTGAATGATAACACGGCTGTACTGTGTGTTGATGAATGATAACACGACTGTACTGTGTGTTGGTGATTGATAACACGGCTGTACTGTGTGTTGGTGAATGATAACACGGCTGTGCTGTGTGATGGTGAATGATAACACGGCTGTGTTGTGTGTTGATGAATGATAACACGGCTGTTCTGTGTGTCGCAGACGTACGAGGAGTGTGTGCTGGGCAACTTCTCCGAGTGCGTCGAGCCGCGGGGTGACCAGGCGGAGGTCGGCTACTTCAAGATAATCCCATTCTTCTGTGGCCAGCATGAGTTCTGTAGGTAATGCACGCAAGTCCTACTTCCTGTAGAGCTGTGCTAGTGTTAGATAATTGTTGGTATTGAGAAATATTCAACTACCTGATGTGGGCGGATTACAGTGGGAAATTGGATGAACTCACCTTACGTGAAACGAGTCTCTGTCCATAATGGAACGATGTCGGAACTAGCGTGAATGGAAGAAAACGTCAATAAATTGTTAACATTTTTACAAGTATCTACATCACATTCACACATTCACACATGCACACATGCACACATGCACACATGCACACATGCACACACATTGGCACATACGCAAATGTACATGTATACGCGAACGCAAACACACACACACACACTCACACTCACACACTACACACACACACACACACACACACACACACACACACACACACACACACACACACACACACACACACACACACACACACACACACACACACACACACACACACACACACACACACACACACACACACACACATGCTGTTTTCCTTGGAACACTTTTAAATCCTAGCCATTGTTGGAATCGTACGCCATACAAAGTCCTTGCTTCCTTCGTGGAAAACAACTAGGACTATTGCTATAATAGAATGAAGCCCCTCATAAGAAAAGATCAGCATTAAGACCACCCATGGTATTTGGGCAAAGTCACGTGAGTATCGAGATCACCAAATTTATGAGGCTAATGATCGAACTGTACTTCACTGTGTGGCGACCATAACTGCGAGGTGACCCCGTTACCGGTGACAGTGACCGATGCTCGCTAGGACTTTCCCAACGCCCTCCTCGTTTGTGAAGCTATCGCGTGTCGTGTACAGTGTGTTCGTCTCATGTATTGTCTCCAGGGCGCCGGGCGAAGCAGCTCTCAGCGAGGCCATCCAGAACGTGAAGAAACATTACGCCGTCATCGGTCTCGTCGAGATGTACCCTCAGTTCATCCAGACTCTCGAGGTCCTGTTCCCCACCTACTTCAAAGGCATCACTGCTATCTACAATGTCCTAGGCAAGTGTCACCTGGCTGGTCGCCATCACAACGTGGAACCTCGTCCAGGGTTCCGTAAATTTAATTAATTTTGGAGGAACTGAGCCGGACCTCAGAACCACTGTCACGCTTTAGCGAATGCTGCCTTATGGAAGGTGTTGTTAAATATTTTTCGCCGGAGCTTTAGTGCCTCAGCACTACCACACCTTGAAATAACCCGCATACCGCACCGACAAATGTTAGTTTGGCTAATCCTATCTTCAGCCACACTAAAAAAATTACACAAAATGCACTCGATCCACTTCCCTAGATGTTTATGTTGCTTTAGCTAAAGCACCAATTTTTTTCTCAACCGGCTCTTTTAAGAACAAAGGAAAATACGTTTTTGCCAAGGTGTTCGAAATGACAGCCCGGGGTCATCGATTTCACAAATCACAAAAGGTGCCGGCCTGTATAACGCAAAGGATATCGGAATCCATACGTTTGCGTTTTAATGTGCCCCGCGCCATTTTCCAAAGTTGAAGGTCCCTGACAACGAACTTTCCAAAAACCGACAGTGAACTTCACTTAGTTGACAATCCGACTGGCCATCAACTTTTCAAAGTTGATGGGATTTATTATACATTTGACAATTGTGTGGCCATCAGCTTTTCAGCTCAGATATAGAATACTAGATTCATGACGTGTGTTTACACTTACTCTAGACATGATTATTATATAAAGACAGGACACTTGTGTATAATTCTACACATGTGTCTATATTAAAGACAGACATGCATGCCTTAGATATGCTGTAGCATAATTATTAGTTCTTTTTACATCTTAAGTTCTGAGCAACCATTTTCCAACAGCAAATTAGGGGCGTACACAATCAAAGTAAATAGTCTTTTATTGAATTTTTGTTACAAATAGTGTGTGCTATTTTGTATTAAAATATTTGGGTTGTGTACTAACTAACACGCTACACGTTTGAAGACCACTGACTCGCCTTGTTTCAGGAGAGACGATACACAAACAATACAAGACATCGAACCGGAAGCGAGCCAGTGCGCGTGTGCGACAAGTCATGGCGTCGAAGCTCGAAGACGAATATCAGCTGTATTATTATATAAGACGTCGCTTTGTGCGGCTCTACAAGCAACTCATGTTGTCGAAAACAAAAACTGATATCACTTTTATATAGCCAATATATAATATTTAACAAAATTAATGTGTTATATTGACTGTCGTATATTTAAAGTTTTCGTCTGGTCATCATTACATGGTATATTGCATGCGTTTCTGGGCTTATAAAAAAGTATTTAAAAACCAATATCTTCGAAAGTTTAAGACCTTTTCCATGATGAATTCAATATAAGTTAACAACGTTACATCATCCAAATAGCCATTTATTGGATGATCAAATTGAATAGTCGGTGATATAAAACAAACTGCTATCAAAGTATCCGTATTTATATTCACACTGAATGCATGAACATGAGTACATAATCGTTGCATTCAAATGATAATTAGTAATTTATTGTAGTAATAACAACTGGAACTGTCAATACTCTTCTCTCATCATCTCAAGTGAAGCACTCAAACATTTGTGCTATGTCAATCTTAATAGTCGTTGTTGCATCTATGATTTGTCTGATGATGAAATACTGGTGGAATTAGTTGTCGTTGAAAGTGTAGGGGTCGAAGTATGGACCATCACAGCCAGCGTGTTAGTTACGATATCATGACATGTGATGTGTAATTCTGAGATGTGACCCATCACAGGTAGATGCTAATACAACTAGTGTCAGATGCAAGTTTTAGCTATTTATTGGGTTCAACTGGTCAAATATCGGAACTGTACGTATTTGTTCAGAATTAATATGTGTTTTACGTCACTTGTTTACGAAGTCATGTTCAAACGTATGTTAGGGTAAATTGTTATGTTATGGTGCTATGCTGAAGTCCAGCATCCAAATGTAAATATGTTTGTTTTACTTTATAAGACTTGTACATACCGGTAATAAAATGAGTTTTCTGAAACTCTGTTGTTACGGGAGCTGAGGCATGTGCGCTTGTGCTGCCACATTGTGGGTAACGTTGCTGTCATGTTATTATCAACTTTATTTCAAGTGTTCAGCAATAGTGTGCTTTAATTTTACATCTATGAGTACCGTGAACGTTCGTGGATTACTATGACGCCAACAGTTTCAACCTGGACATTTGTGCTTTTGCGGATTTTAACGATTTTATGAGACATTCCTCCATAACTATTGTGCCATATCCAGGCAACTGTAACCGTCGCCATGGCAATCACTTATTCAAGCCGCCAGCTGATTCAGGGGTGTCACCAAACATCCAAATTGTTATGCGTGTCTCCAGGTCAGTGTTCTATGACTTAATAATTGGGCATTTGCAACGCCCAGCCGACCCACAGAGGGACAACTGGCGGTCGAAGACAATGCCGGTGGCCAGAGACAATGCAATCCACCAACATGTACACAAAGTGTCGTCTCTGAACGGCAACACCGAGACATCAACACAACGACAATTCCCCAAGAAAAATTCATAATTCATTAAGATATCATTCCGGGATGTCAGTTCAAAATTGACAGTACATTCCCCACTTATAGCCTCTTGCCTTCTCACTACACGGAAGTGCATCAGAAGGACCGTACCAAACACGGCGGCGGAGAAGGACTTATCTAAGGAGAGTGAATGTGTATGGAGTTCCATCAAACTTCCACAATCGGGTTCTTTCTATCGACCACCAGGAGCCTCACTAGAACATCTAGAGCACCTAGCAGAGTCCCCAACAGAACTGCACACCAAATATATGCGTAGACATCCAAACGCTATAATCACCGGTGATTTCAATGTTGGGGACACAGACGAAGTGTCAGGGGCCTGTGGTAGTGGAAACGCTAGGAAACTTGTAGTTATCAAAGAACAGTTTAGCCTTACTCAGCATCAACGAAAAATTACACGACCTTCATCGAATGCTGTGCTGGACTTGGTTTTTAGCACAAACCCAAACCTCGTTTCTCGGATAGAAGTGGCCCCCGGGATGAGCGATCATCTTGCGGTACTCACCACACTTGACGTCCGTCCGAAACAGCACTCAGACAAGCACTCGCACACGGTGTACAAATACAACTCTGCAAACTTTGAGGGCCTAAGGGCAGACATGGCCGCTTACGCAGCGATGTCTTAATGGGAAATCCAACATCTAGAACAACAGAGGAGAACTGGAAATCATTCAAGAGTGCATCACATCAAGCCATCATTAAACACGTTCCAACGACAACATCCAAAACTAAACGAAACCTGCCCTGGATCACAGGGAACATCAAGTGTGAAATTCGTAAGAAAGACAGGCAGTATCGCAAAGCAAAAAAGCACGAAGACTGGTCAGCCTACCGTATTAAACGGCAACACTTACAGAAACTAATGAGATCTGCTCATGATGACTACATCAGAAACGTGATTGGAGCGAGCCTGGTTGACAGAGGACACCAAAAGAAATGTTGGTGTTTTTGGTGTTGTTGGTGTTGGTGTCTCAACAGAACTGAAAACGTGGGTATATTCTCTGATACAAATGGCCTCCACAATACAAACCAAGCCATGGCAGTGTTTAAACAAGCAGTTTATGTCAGTCTTCACCAGTGATGATGGTAAACACTTGCCGGACAAAGGACCGTCTCGCTACCGGGAGATGGACACCATACAGTTCACACAACCCGGAATTGAAATGTTACAACAAAAAACATTGACCAAACGAAAGCTACTGGCCCAGATGAGCTACCAGCAAGGATACTGAAGGAGACTGCTAATGCAACATGGCTTCCGAAAGGGTTTATCTTGCGAGACGCAAATTGTTGATACCATACATGAACTAGCTTAGTCAATTAATCAAAAGACGCAAACAGATGTCATCTTTCTGGACTTCAGTAAGGCTTTCGACAACACATCACACGATAAACCTTTGCATAATATCCGTTAATATGGGATAGGCGGAAAGACCAATACATGGATCAGTGCATTTCTGTGTTCTCACAATCGTCAACGGACAAACATCGCAGTCAGCTGGTGTACTCTCGGGAGTCCCACGGGGAAGTGTGTTGGGGCCTATGTTGTTTTCAATGTACATCAACGACATATAGCGGAAGGAATGACTTCGCAAATGCGCATGTTCGCTGATGACATTATTGTTTATACACACGCCCGGTGACCATTTCACACTCGCGTCTGACCGGAACAAACTTTTCTATTGGGCAAATACATGGCAGACGGGTTTTAATGCGTCAAAAAGTGTGCCGTCTTATCGGTTACTGCCAAGAAGAGCATAGCCTATGATTACTTCATGGGGAGCCAACAAATACCACGAACAGACAACCAGGACTACCTGGGGGTTACCATCAACACAAAATTATCGTGGCAACCACATAATATTATCAACAAAGTACAGAACAAAGCCAGCAAGACACTTGGCTTACTCAATTAGAAAACTGCGTGCGGCGCAACCGCAAGTGAGACAAACGTCACAGGTACTCGCGCGGCCAACGCTCGAGTTTGCCAAAGACAGGCATTCAGACAATAGAGCGCGTACAAAGATCCGCTGCGAGGTTTGTCACCGGTGATTACCGCAGCACTTCAAGCGTCAGTCATATGTGCACTAACCTAATGTGGAACTCCTTGTACACACGCAGGCGCATAAGAGATGCCACTATGTTTTTTAATTCACCACGGATTAATGCGCATCAGCTTGCCTGTCATCACCACAGCAGATGCGCGCACCAGATGCCAACACAAGGCCAAACTACGAACCCTGCCAGCCACTTGCACGCCCTACCAGCAGTCATTCTACATACGCTGTATTGCACTGTGGAACGCACTTACCGAGGAAGCTGTCACCGCATCTACTGCAGAATTGTTCCAGAGAGCCACCATCCCAGTCATCGACATTATAGTAGATTGTTAATCATGAACTTCCTGTTTTTTATTTAATGTACTAATTATTTTTTTGATCTATTTATTATTATATTTTATTAACTTATTTATTATTTTCGCCCACTATGTCGTATCCTTTACATTGCATGACCGTGAAATTTAATGTACAAATAATTAATTTATTTTATTAATTTATTTATTGTTTTAATATATACTTAATGTACAGTTAATTGTATTGATCTATTTGTCATATTTATTTTATTAATTCATTATTATTTTATTAACTTATTACTTTAGCACACAGTCACGTTACAACTGCAGGATAGTGAAACATCACTTTTTAGCGGTAAATTCTTGAAATCTTGAAACTTCTTGATTCCAGAAGGGAGAAATACAAAAATTTCACGACGCTTCATCATCGTTATATAATATCAGGTTTATTTAACACACCATTCCCTATGATTTTGATCAAACTTTTATATCACCATACACTTACTTAATCTAAATTAGAATCCTGAATATGTGAGATACTGTCTGATTCCAAACTTCCCATCGGTGCAGTCTCTTAGAAAAGTATATTTCGTGTACATTCACAAGTCTCTGGTTTATCCAGTTTACAATATAACCATAATATTATGACAAACTATGCAGCATTTGAGTTTCAGTTTTGGAATAATAATGGGATAACTTCTGCTGTGCCCAACACCTTGGAAACCAAACTCAGGGATATATCAAAACAAGAGTTGGCCAATCTCAAAATCAATAAGCAGTTATGAACAGATGGATAGATACACCAGGGAGCTATGATGGGTAATCAATGTTATACAGGAAAGATTTAAATGATGGTGAAATTGATTTTTTTATAGGATATTCTATTTAATAATAACAAACAACATATTTCTGTTGTGTATAATTGTTATGAGCATGACTTTGTGATACAAAAGCACCAACGAATGAGACAGAATGATTACAACAGGTACAGATGCTCCTAAGTGTCATGTTCATCTATCTCAACCAAATGCAAATGGTCATGACTCCAGTCAGTGCCGGTCACTCGTAGCCTCACTGGACTCTTCTCTCTTCACAAAGTCCAGTTTCACAAAAATGACATGTCGCCTATATGTCACTAAACGTCATCAATGCCAGTTGTCTCCAAGATGGCGCCACTGTAGGCGAGGTCCCAGTACTGCTCCGTGCCACACTTCTTGAACTGTTCGCGTGCGAAGCTCTCCGTAGGACACATCTTGAATTTCATCTCTCCAAACGCTCGGCTCTTCACTGTGCCCTGAATAGAAACAGAAACCTCTTGTTACATTTCACCATCACCCAGTCACAACCGGGCTCTCAATCACCCAGTCACAACCGGACTCTCAATCACCCAGTCACAACCGGGCTCTCAATCACCCAGTCACAACCGGACTCTCAATCACCCAGTCACAACCGGGCTCTCAATCACCCAGTCACAACCGGACTCTCAATCACCCAGTCACAACCGGGCTCTCAATCACCCAGTCACAACCGGGCTCTCAATCACCCAGTCACAACCGGGCTCTCAATCACCCAGTCACAACCGGCTCTCAATCACCCAGTCACAACCGCTCTCAATCACCCAGTCACAACCGGGCTCTCAATCACCCAGTCACAACCGGAGCTCTCAATCACCCAGTCACAACCGGGTTCTCAATCACCCAGTCACAACCGTGCTCTCAATCACCCAATCACAACCGAGCTCTATTTAAGCCCAACCCACCATAATTTTGAATGGCTTTGACCTTGAACAGCCGGATGCCTATTTCCTTATTCCTTGTGGTGGCAAATTTTGTCTAACTTTGACAAGGGGTGGAGATGGCAGCATCGTTGGAATACTTTTGTAATTTTTGTCATTAGATTCTTTGGTGTATCTGTGGTGCCCAGGGGTATTTTGCATATGGCTTTGTATTGAATTTTTTAATGAGCATGTTAGAAAATGTATCGATTGACTCAGGATTCGTAGATATAAATTATGAAAAACACACCCGGACAGAGCACATCGCATTTGTCATGTTTTATATGAAAGTTCATTAGTATATTTAATACTGTCCTTTGTGGAATTTAAATCTTGTTAAGACAAGCATAACTTGTAATTTAAGAAATGAAGCATAAAAGGGTTACAAAACAACTAGTTTCACTTATGTGTTGGTGATTTTGTACTCATGATGTAAGGACTTCGAGCATGTATCATAACGGTCTAGAGGGTTCAACCACAAGAGGGCGGGACAAGGTTCTCAATCCCACTTCCCCACCTGTTCTGGGAGCTAACCTCCCACCATTTGTACAGCCAAACCTAATTTTCCCTCTTGTTTTTGTAGCACCAACCTCCTAATTACTGCCACAGTTTAATTAATGGTTGTCTGAACGGATAAGCTATTACTAAAACATTACAAATATTGCATGCAAATTGCAGTCTTATCATTTCTCTGCTCATAATGTTGCCATGCTCTGTGCAAACACAAATCTTGGGAGTAACGTTTGTCCAAGAGAATTCTTAATTTCACTGGTCACACAATTACAATGAGTATGTAGTAACCCTTGAGGGGTGAACAAGATCACATAGCATCATTTTAAAGATCCATGCTCACCTCCCAAACTAATTTACATGAGTTGGTTTTCTTTTCTTCATCATCAGAATCATCATCTGAAATGGGAAAGTGTGGCGATGCATCAAATTACTCGGCATTAGATTTAGAATGGCTGATTTGATTGAATGTTAGAGGTAACATATTAATTAATGAAAGAATAAAACAAATTTACCAAAAACAAACCAATCATACCCACTGGTTGCAAATTACTGCCATCGAAACCAGCAGGGCCACGTGTATCACCTAAATTTTCTGTATCAATCGACAGCATTTAGAAACGGGGCAAATCCTATTGATGTATTTACTTAAAACTGCTACAGCATAGTGCTATGACAATAAAATAAAGTTTAATGTGAACATTTCTGGGAAAACTGTTAACTGTTTGAATCAATATTAATCCACTAACCATCGTCTTTTGCACCAGCACTTTCATCGTTCCACTTAATTCGTTTTAGCATAAGTCGCCGGAATTTCTTTTGCTGCTTCGGCCCTTCAAAATCAAGTCAAACAACACTCAAACTGCACTCAAACGCTTATCAGTGTTTAGGCATTTGTACTGCCTAAATAATTAGTACATACATGTATACAGTAGGTATGGATTGCTATAAAATCGTGTCATGTTAAATTATACATCTTTGAGTTAGTGGCATTTGTATAAACAACTCTTGCTGAACATGTAGGAGCATTGAGGGAGCTGTATTATCAAGATGCATGACACTAAAATGTCATGAGGTCTAGTTGGTCACAACTTGACACATACTAGGTGTACAGCGAAATATTTTATGCATCATAGCACGCCAGGAATCGCGGCTGCTTATTACGCCAATGTCTGCCAGCGGTACTCATGCCAATGAAATAGCCTGCCGGATGTTTTGGTTGTCACAAGGTCAGGTGACCATAATTATACACAATCATGCAGCAATGTTTACAATGTACATGTATTGGGATTCCCACCAGTTGCTTATCCGTCTTCAAATTGGGGTTGGTATTTATGTTGTTCTCACGGCTGAAGCAGTCATGACTATTAATGTCAATCGTTAGTCTGACTCAACCAACTTCTGCACTGAGTGTGGGGTATCTGCCAGCACACCTTTATATATGTGAACAGGTAAACCCTGTCATAGGCAGGCAGAAATACAACTAGACATGTGAAATATTAATGGTAAAAAGTTCTTAAAAAATTATAGCTACTGTCAATTATGCCTTGAAAATGGGTGTTTGTAGTTTATTTCAGGTCATAAAACTAATCTCAACTGGCTAGTATATGTATATGAGTTAACATCCACATGTCCACCAAACACAGTCTAATTGACAAAATTCTGCGTAAAGCCGTCTCTGCCAGGGACAGTTTTACATGGCAAACAACCCTCTAGCATGCGACGATGGTTTTACACTAAGAGGAGACATGATGCTCTCACCTCCCTCCACCACAATCACGTTGCAGTCCTTGTGAAGTATCACAATCCCCGTCATAAACAGCTGGTTGGCGTTGGCTTCCACCTTGAACTTTTTCGATGGGTTGCTGAAGTCTCGGATGCGGTAAACGGACACGTGTACGCCGAGCGACGTGTCTTCCTTCAGCTTCCGTATCTTCTTGTCTCGTCTCTGTTCCTTTGTCAGCTTCCTCGCTGCATTCGCCTCCTCGTGTGCTCTGGACAGATCAGAACAGTTTAAAGATAGCTGATCCGGTTTTGTTGTAAAATCATCTAGTTAGTTAGATAGTTAATTACATGTACAAATATAAATGTATGTATGCTAATATACTAACTCGGCAGATATGTTTTAATGAAGACACAACTTCTCTGATTTTTTTCAGCTCAGTGTTTATAAATAAATTGGCACGTTAGTGATCAAACCTGAATAGCAAGCTTTGATAATTCAAAAGACTTTTGGGGCATAATTCAAATATACCAAGGCACTCAGTTTCCAATGACATATATTTTACATTGTACAACAATATTTTCCAATAAAACAAACAGACCATTTCCCTTTAACAAAGTGTCGAAGGCAGAAATTAATAATAACAGCACAAGGTCTTATACAGCACCAGTACCCGTCAAAATATCATATATCTGTCAGTTCCGCATACTGTGATAAAACTAAATAATAATAAAATACAATATTTATATAGTGCCATAATCACACAGTGCTGTATGGTGCTTTACAGTACAATAATAATAATAATAATAATAAAATCTACAGAGAAATTTAAATATTATAATATCCAGTTAAATAATTTAAAAGCAAAAACAAATAGTCGTAAATTGATTCAAACAGTAAAAATACAATTATACATAAGGATAGTAAACCTAAAAGGTATAGGTGCAATAAATAATTAAGTAATATATTACATAAAAATTATCAAATAATAATAATAAACATATATATATATATATATATATTAGGTGAGATTAAAAATAGTAAGATTACAGATCAAATGTATATTCATGGCATTAAATTAAATGAACTAGTAGGAAAAAATATCGATTGCTATTAAAACGGTTGATATGGCGATTTGTTGTCTATGTATTGCTGCCGGAACAGAAATGACCCAGTGACTGACCGTTGCCGTTTGACCATCTGAGCCCTCACGTGTGCTTCCACCTTGGTTGGGTCCTGGACGGCCTCCGTACCCAGGACTCTCATCAGGTTGGCCATCCGCACTGAAACCATGCCACAATTATTATTAAATTTAAATGCTTCTTGATTTATATAGCGGCATATTTTCACAATAATATTCTATGGTCCGGTACAATACAAGAAAGCACACAATGCACATTCAACATAAGACGCATATACTGATATCATGTAAAAGAGTAAAATAGATTAGATAAATAAATTGATTATTTGGTTAATAATAATAAATATCATTATAAATATAAATGTGTCTATGCTAGCGTACTATATATGTATTATATACCAAATTTATATGACTCTTAATCAATAAAATGTAAAATTTGTAAAACAAAAAAATCATGATTTTTTTAATGGATCTACTGCCATAGACAACACTGGATTCTACAACATCTAATTACAGCACATACCTGTAAATAAAGTGTAAATTTACATTTAGGTTTGTTTTATTACGCAGCACATCAATCTGCTAAGTGGAATTCAACACATTTTGGCAGTGCCACAAGATCTAGGGACTAGAGGTACGTGTACCTATGGGTTCTGGGAGTGGCACAAGACCTAGGGACTAGAAGCGTACCTTTCGGTTCTGTGGGTGGCACAAAGCTTGTGGACTAGCGTTAAGTGTACCTTTGGGTTCTAGGGGTAGCACAAGACATACGTACTAAAGGTAAGTGTACCTTTGGGTCCTGGGGGTGGCACAATACCTAGGGACTAGAGGTAAGTGTACGTTTCTTTGGGTTCTGGTGGTGGCACAAGACCTAGGGCCTAAAGGTAAGTGTACCTTTGGATTCTGGGGGTGACACAAGACCTAGGGACAAGACCTAGGGACTAGAGGTAAGTGTACCTTTGGGTTCTGGGGGTGGCACAAGACCTAGGGCCTAGAGGTAAGTGTACGTTTGGGTAAGGGGGTGGCACAAGACCTAGGGACAAGAGGTAAGTGTATGTTTGGGTTCTGTGGGTGGCACAAGACCAAGGGACTAGAGCTAAGTGTACCTTTGGGTTCTGGGGAAGGCACAAGACCTAGGACCTAGAGGTAAGTGTACCTTTGCATTCTGGGGGTGGCACAAGACCTAAGGACTACAGGAAAGTGTACCTTTGGGTTCTGGGGGTGGCACAACACCTAGGGACTTGAGGTAAGTGTACCTTTGGGTTCTGGGGGTGGCACAAGACATACGTACTAAAGGTAAGTGTACCTTTGGGTTCTGGGGGTGGCACAATACCTAGGGACTAGAGGTAAGTGTACCTTTGGATTCTTGGGGTGGCACAAGACCTAGGGACTAGAGGTAAGTGTACCTTTGGGTTCTGGGGGTGGCACAAGACCGAGTCGAATCTTCTCCTGAAGTTCCTTCTGTGCCTCGTTCCTCGTCTGCCTCCGCAGCTTCTTCTGTTCCTTCTTCGTGAGCATCACAGGGATCTGAACCTCACCACTCATCTCCGCTGACAAACACAGCAGTCTGTCACATCTCATCCAAACACAGCAGTCTGTCACAGCTCGTCCAAACACAGCTGTCTGTCACATCTCATCCAAACACAGCAGTCTGTCACAGCTCGTCCAAACACAGCAGTCTGTCACATCTCGTCCAAACACAGCAGTCTGTCACATCTCGTCCAAACACAGCAGTCTGTCACAGCTAGTCCAAACACAGCAGTCTGTCACATCTCGTCCAAACACAGCAGTCTGTCCCGCTCTTCCAACACAGCAGTCTGTCACAGCTCGTCCAAACACAGCAGTCTGTCACAGCTCGTCCAAACACAGCAGTCTGTCACAGCTCGTCCAAACACAGCAGTCTGTCACAGCTCGGACAGGTGTGATGATGCCGTAATATTAATAATAAATACTTAGTGCACAAATGTTTATGCCACTGCACCGGAGGGAAACATTCATAACAAATGTTGACAACAAATACTTGGTGACAATCAATTACAGCAGCAACCTCACAGAATTAATTTGACAATAACAATGTTGACAAATTCATGCCTTAGAACTTTAGAAGTGCTGAACACAGTACAGTACAGTACAGTACAGTACAGTACAGTACAGTACAGTACAGTACAGTACAGTACAGTACAGTACAGTACAGTACAGTACAGTACAGTACAGTACAGTACAGACCTGATCTTGTGCACACAAGATCAGGTCTGCGATTGTGAATCAATACATTTCATTGCATATCGCTGTTATTAATGATTATGATAGAACAATAAACAACTTCTTACCATAATTCAACGAATTATTACATATATCTTTTGTTGCTTCAAATGTAGTGACACGGTTTCTTGGTTCATGTTATTTAGTAAACCTCTCAAGAAACTTTTTTGTTTTCTCCATATATGTGAGAGATACCCAAAATATATGGAGAAAACAAATTTCTTGAGGAGTAAATCATTTACTAAAATACATAAATCTTTGTTTCAGTACCTTCTACCGAGTCCACTTTATACTCTTTTCTTGTCGACAGTCTTCAAGGACCACAATGGAAACAAGTGCTTGCATTTTTTCAGTGTCATCCGTACATTTAATGCACTTTGTATTTATATTTTACGTATATTTATATAATGTTTACATTTTATATTGAATAAAATAAATCAATTCTGGAAAATGAATGACGAAATGTTAGTACACTGTGCACTCACCAGGTGGTTTCATTTGTATTGGGTGCTCGACCAAGTTGGTGATTCCTTCCACGTCTGTCTCTGTAATGGCCTTATCTGGCTCCTTGCTGCAGCTGAGGAACAGTCAGGCTTGTTAGTTCTAATCCTTTGAAAAGCTCCAAAAATATTACAAATTTTTGTCAAGTTCCATAGTTTGTATTGAAAGTTTGTATTTTTGACTTGAAATTCACGTCAAAGCTGTGCACAATTTTACCCTTGTTAGCCAACCTGTAATCTTGTTCTGGTCTAGTGACGTCATATACCATAGTTACAAAATATATCTACACAAAACCAGCCAGGATCCAGTGGAAATTATCACAAATTAGATCTACATCAAAACAAGTCGGCTTGGTTTTGTTTAGAATTTGAACGTATTTTCTCGTTGACCACTGCAAGGTTGACAGTTGACTTGAGGCTTGACTTGAACATAAGATAATATGTCATTATCAAAATGTGTGAAGCAAATCTGTACTGAAACAGAATACTGTCACACACTTCCCAAACGATGTCCTGTATACATTAAATCCAGATTATGCCACCTCTGCAGTATTCACATCAGAAATATGTTGACATGCAACCTGATATTGGAATACCAAATGGAATCCATTTTTACAGAAATTGAGCAGTTCATTTGAAAGAGGGTAGACTGATGCAGACTTACTCAACTGACTTCAAAATGACCGAGTCCCACCATTCCATGGCGGGCACTTCATCTGCATCCTACAAGAAAACCACCCATTACAGCACGTGGGAACATACATACATCTATGCTCAACAAACAAACAAGACTACGTTACTGCTACACTCCAGCGGACACCCACCAATGGCTGCCCGTGATCATTTTTAAACAGCTAGAAACGTAGGCATTTACATCATTTAATTTCAACAGTTGCTAGTCATAATTACACCATAACTCACAGTAGCACCTGACTTGGTTCACCGAAAAAAGTAAATAACTGAAACTAGTCATCTTTTTTCTTCAAATAAACAGCCAACTGGACGCTAAGATGCTAAATGTCCAAGGAAATTAAGGAATATAAAAAGAGGTGAATAAAACTCTGCATCTGGGGGTGGCACACTTACAATCTTTCAAACATACAATAATACTATATATAAACATACGAGAAGTAATGTGTGTGTGTGTGTGTGTGTGTGTGTGTGTGTGTGTGTGTGTGTGTGTGTGTGTGTGTGTGTGTGTGTGTGTGTGTGTGTGTGTGTGTGTGTGTGTGTGTGTGTGTGTGTGTGTGTGTGTGTGTGTGTGTGTGTGTGTGTGTGTGTGTGTGTGTGTGTGTGTGTGTGTGTGTGTGTGTGTGTGTGTGTGTGTGTGTGTGTGTGTGTGTGTGTGTGTGTGTGTGTGTGTGTGTGTGTGTGTGTGTGTGTGTGTGTGTGTGTGTGTGTGTGTGTGTGTGTGTGTGTGTGTGTGCTTTCTCCTAAATAATAAATACCTGGTATTTACAAAAAGATATTCATGGCAGGACCCAGGCAGGTGTATCAAGATAAGCTACACCCTAAAATAAAAACGTTTTGAAAAATACTGCATTCAGCCATTTACCATTTGTTTCTTGGGTTGAATGGTGGCGAGTTTCACAGCACTGGCTATACCTGTCTTCTTGGCGACTTGGGCAATTTCACTTTGTAGTCGCTCAAGTTGAGACTGCAACAAATACAAACAGTCATCAGTGACCCTCTTACACATACACCCTCATACACATACACCCTCATACACATACACCTCATACACATACACCCTCATACACATACACTCTCATACACATACACTCTCATACACATACACTCTCATACACATACACTCTCATACACATACACTCTCATACACATACACCTCATACACATACACTCTCATACACATACACTCTCATACACATACACTCTCATACACATACACTCTCATACACATACACTCTCATACACATACACTCTCATACACATACACCCTCATACACATACACTCTCATACACATACACTCTCATACACATACACCCTCATACACATACACCTCATACACGTACACTCTCATACACATACACCCTCATACACGTACACCCTCATACACATATACCCTCATACACGTACACTCTTACACCCTCATACACATACACCCTCTTACACCCTCATACACATACACACTCATACACATACACCCTCATACACATATACCCTCATACCTACTCTACACATACACCTCATACACATACACCCTCATACACCCTCATACACATACACTCTCATACACATACACCCTCATACACATACACCCTCATACACATACACTTCATACACTACACTACACTTCATACACATACACCCTCATACACATACACTCTCATACACATACACTCTCATACACATACACTCTCATACACATACACCCTCATACACATACACCCTCATACACATACACTCTCATACACGTACACTCTACATACACATACACTCTCATACACATACACTCTCATACACATACACTCTCATACACATACACTCTCATACACATACTCTCATACACATACACTCTCATACACATACACTCTCTTACACCCTCATACACATACACTCTCATACACATACACTCTCATACACGTACACTCTAATACACGCACTCTAATACACATACACTCTAGTACACATACACTCTAATACACATACACTCTCATACACGTACACCCTCATACACATACTCTCATACACGTACACCCTCATACACATACATTCTCATACACCCTCATACACATACACCCTCATACACGTACACTCTCATACACGTACACCCTCATACACATACATTCTCATACACATACCACTCACTACACTACACTTAACAAAACTCTGGCGTGTGATAAAACCAGCAAAATACTGACATTTTAGGACAGCATTTAGACAGTTTGAAAGCATTCAGACAGTTATTACATTACAAAGGAATGATTAATAAAACAATGTAGAAGTATATGTTAGTCCAACTCAAATAAAGCGGAATGCTTTCAGGAAACACATGCTTTTTAAATGTTAAATACAAACCTCATGCAGATAAAACATGGTTTCATGTGTGCCATATAAAAAGACTTTAGTGATGTTAGTGTTAGGGGAGCATTAATGGTGTCTGAGGGGGCAGTAATGGTGTCTGAGGGGGCCAGTAATGGTGTATGAGAGTGGCAGTAATGGTGTCTGAAGGGGGCAGTAATGGTACATGAGAGTGGCGGTATTGGTGTCTGAAGGGGGCAGTAATGGTGTATGAGAGTGGCAGTAATGGTGTATGAGAGTGGCAGTAATGGTGTATGAGAGTGGCAGTAATTGTGTATGAGAGTGGCTGAAGTGGTGTATGAGTGTGGCAGTAATGGTGTCTGAAGGGGCAGTAATGGTGTATGAGAGTGGCAGTAATGGTGTATGAGAGTGGCAGTAATGGTGTATGAGAGTGGCAGTAATGGTGTATGAGAGTGGCAGTAATGGTGTATGAGAGGGGTAGTAATGGTGTATGAGAGGGGTAGTAATGGTGTATGAGAGTGGCAGTAATGGTGTATGAGGGAGTAGTAATGGTGTATGAGACTGGCAGTAATGGTGTATGAGAGTGGCAGTAATGGTGTATGAGAGGGGTAGTAATGGTGTATGAGAGTGGCAGTAATGGTGTATGAGGGGGTAGTAATGGTGTATGAGGGAGTAGTAATGGTGTATGAGGGAGTAGTAATGGTGTATGAAGGAGTAGTAATGGTGTATGAGAGTGGCAGTAATGGTGTATGAGGGAGTAGTAATGGTGTATGAGAGGGGTAGTAATGGTGTATGAGGTGGCAGTAATGGTGTATGAGGGGGTAGTAATGGTGTATGAGAGTGGCAGTAATGGTGTATGAGAGGAGTAGTAATGGTGTATGAGAGTGGCAGTAATGGTGTATGAGAGGGGTAGTAATGGTGTATGAGAGTGGCAGTAATGGGTATGAGAGTGGCAGTAATGGTGTATGAGGGAGTAGTAATGGTGTATGAGAGTGGCAGTAATGGTGTATGAGGGAGTAGTAATGGTGTATGAGAGTGGCAGTAATGGTGTATGAGAGGGGTAGTAATGGTGTATGAGAGTGGCAGTAATGGTGTATGAGGGAGTAGTAATGGTGTATGAGAGTGGCAGTAATGGTGTATGAGGGAGTAGTAATGGTGTATGAGAGTGGCAGTAATGGTGTATGAGGGAGTAGTAATGGTGTATGAGAGTGGCAGTAATGGTGTATGAGAGGGGTAGTAATGGTGTATGAGAGTGGCAGTAATGGTGTATGAGGGAGTAGTAATGGTGTATGAGAGTGGCAGTAATGGTGTATGAGGGAGTAGTAATGGTGTATGAGAGTGGCAGTAATGGTGTATGAGAGGGGTAGTAATGGTGTATGAGAGTGGCAGTAATGGTGTATGAGAGGGGTAGTAATGGTGTATGAGAGGGGCAGTAATGGTGTATGAGAGGGGTAGTAATGGTGTATGAGTGGCAGTAATGGTGTATGAGAGGGGTAGTAATGGTGTCTGAGAGGGGTAGTAATGGTGTATGAGAGGGGTAGTAATGGTGTATGAGAGTGGCAGTAATGGTGTATGAGGGAGTAGTAATGGTGTATGAGAGTGGCAGTAATGGGGTATGAGAGGGGTAGTAATGGTGTATGAGAGTGGCAGTAATGGTGTATGAGGGAGTAGTAATGGTGTATGAGAGTGGCAGTAATGGTGTATGAGAGGGGTAGTAATGGTGTATGAGAGTGGCAGTAATGGTGTATGAGGGAGTAGTAATGGTGTATGAGAGTGGCAGTAATGGTGTATGAGAGGGGCAGTAATGGTGTATGAGAGTGGCAGTAATGGTGTATGAGGGAGTAGTAATGGTGTATGAGACTGGCAGTAATGGTGTATGAGAGTGGCAGTAATGGTGTATGAGAGGGGTAGTAATGGTGTATGAGAGGGGTAGTAATGGTGTATGAGAGTGGCAGTAATGGTGTATGAGGGGGGTAGTAATGGTGTATGAGAGTGGCAGTAATGGTGTATGAGAGGGGTAGTAATGGTGTATGAGAGGGGCAGTAATGGTGTATGAGAGGGGTGGTAATGGTGTATGAGTGGCAGTAATGGTGTATGAGAGGGGTAGTAATGGTGTATGAGAGGGGTAGTAATGGTGTATGAGAGGGGTAGTAATGGTGTATGAGAGTGGCAGTAATGGTGTATGAGGGAGTAGTAATGGTGTATGAGAGTGGCAGTAATGGGGTATGAGAGGGGTAGTAATGGTGTATGAGAGTGGCAGTAATGGTGTATGAGGGAGTAGTAATGGTGTATGAGAGTGGCAGTAATGGTGTATGAGAGGGGTAGTAATGGTGTATGAGAGTGGCAGTAATGGTGTATGAGGGAGTAGTAATGGTGTATGAGAGTGGCAGTAATGGTGTATGAGAGGGGTAGTAATGGTGTATGAGAGTGGCAGTAATGGTGTATGAGGGAGTAGTAATGGTGTATGAGACTGGCAGTAATGGTGTATGAGTGGCAGTAATGGTGTATGAGAGGGGTAGTAATGGTGTATGAGAGTGGCAGTAATGGTGTATGAGGGGGTAGTAATGGTGTATGAGGGAGTAGTAATGGTGTATGAGGGAGTAGTAATGGTGTATGAAGGAGTAGTAATGGTGTATGAGAGTGGCAGTAATGGTGTATGAGGGAGTAGTAATGGTGTATGAGAGGGGTAGTAATGGTGTATGAGAGTGGCAGTAATGGTGTATGAGGGAGTAGTAATGGTGTATGAGAGTGGCAGTAATGGTGTATGAGAGGGGTAGTAATGGTGTATGAGAGTGGCAGTAATGGGGTATGAGAGTGGCAGTAATGGTGTATGAGGGAGTAGTAATGGTGTATGAGAGTGGCAGTAATGGTGTATGAGGGAGTAGTAATGGTGTATGAGAGTGGCAGTAATGGTGTATGAGAGGGGTAGTAATGGTGTATGAGAGTGGCAGTAATGGTGTATGAGAGGGGTAGTAATGGTGTATGAGAGTGGCAGTAATGGTGTATGAGGGAGTAGTAATGGTGTATGAGAGTGGCAGTAATGGTGTATGAGGGAGTAGTAATGGTGTATGAGAGTGGCAGTAATGGTGTATGAGAGGGGTAGTAATGGTGTATGAGAGGGGCAGTAATGGTGTATGAGAGGGGTAGTAATGGTGTATGAGTGGCAGTAATGGTGTATGAGAGGGGTAGTAATGGTGTATGAGAGGGGTAGTAATGGTGTATGAGAGGGGTAGTAATGGTGTATGAGAGTGGCAGTAATGGTGTATGAGGGAGTAGTAATGGTGTATGAGAGTGGCAGTAATGGGGTATGAGAGGGGTAGTAATGGTGTATGAGAGTGGCAGTAATGGTGTATGAGGGAGTAGTAATGGTGTATGAGAGTGGCAGTAATGGTGTACGAGGGAGTAGTAATGGTGTACGAGGGAGTAGTAATGGTATATGAGGGGGTAGTAATGGTGTATGAGAGTGGCAGTAATGGTGTACGAGGGGGTAGTAATGGTGTATGAGACTGGCAGTAATGGTGTATGACGTAGTAATGGTATATGTGGGAGTAGTAATGGTGTATGAGGGGGGCAGTAAGGTATGTGAGGGCATGAGGGTGTGGTCTCAGTGTTACCTTTGTGCGCAGTCTTTGAGCAAGCTGCTGGAACTTCCCTGGATGATGGAACTTGAAGAGTCTGCGATTGCGTGCTGGGGGCTTCAGACTGAAGGCAGAAATAAGTCAATCACATCAACACGGCACAACACTTCACATTTACACACACACAGAGAACACTTTACTATATATAACATAGTGTATGCATGCAGTTATGCCATTGTGTTCCTCACAGACGTCTTACACCCTGGGCACCAAGCTTTCCGCGATTAATCTACACAAGTGTAGCGTAACATCTCTATTATTGCAAAATACTCTACATAGGGTAAATAGGGTGGAATCTGTCGACATGATCCCTGTCTCACCTGACTCTGTCATCAAAGAAACGAGACTCTGCGATCTCCTCTGTTGGTCGATCCTGAACAGCCTTGAACTGCTCTCGTTTCTTTGCTCGAATGTTGGCCTGCACAGAAATATAATAAATACAGTAACCAAATTCATTCTGTAGGTTTGTTTAGCCTCTTTACCATGGAATTATTGCAAGTGTTAATTTGAGTGTGGTTTACTTCGATTGGTAAGTTTTAATACAGTTGCATGAACTTGCGACATCTGGTCAGAGCATGACTTACTTTGAGAGTGGGTGTGTATGATTGTAGTTGGATTGTTTGGCCAGTCTTTGCATCTATCGTGCGTCCCTCTTCATCCAGAATCAGTGGTGTTGGCCTAAATAAAACAACATTCATTAACTTTGAAATCAAATAAAAACAATATAAATTTGCCTAATATCCTAATAAAAAGAAAGACCAATCTTAACAAAATCAAGTACAAAATCATCCTAATAATGACAAAGATCAATAAGAATTAAAAAACGGGTAAGAAATGTTGTTCTGCCGACAGTGGCAATTTGTACAAAATCCCTGTATATGAGTAAAAATTTTGCACAACAGTTTTCCTTCCGGTTTACTGCTGGTGCTTCGTCTACTGTCCAACACTATTAGACACATCCTTATGCAGGAAATGTTTTTGCCTGTCGTACTTTTTTTGGTGAACATGTGGATGTTAACGCCAGGAAACTGACATTTTATGACCTGAAAAAACTACAAAAAAATTTTCATGGCACAATTAGCAATGTCTGTGATTTCAGAAGATTTTCTACCTTAATTTTTTTACCCATCCACCATCCACCCACCGATGCTTCTAGCCATCTACAATGGGTTTTACCCACCCAAATCACGGGTGGGCGGGTCTCTGCATAAAGCTATGTAGTCATATAATTTTATTCTGTGACAATGCGAATTGCAGGAGGAGAATGACGGATGGTTGAACATCCAATGAAGCCAGATTAAAAAGCTAAACTGAGAACCAATATATATATATATATACACCAGTTTAACCCGAGACCACTGTAAATGTACCCCCAAGGGTGCAGAGTATCACTCACCCTACTGTGTTGGCTGGTGTGGCCCCAAGCTGGGAAGGTGCGTTGAGACCAATGCCTGTGTTAGCCAGCTGCATCTGGATGCGAGCCTGAAGCTCTGCCGCCTTCTTTGCTTTGTCCATTGCATCCGTCATCAGCACCTGCTGCTGCGACGTCGCCGGCCGAAGGTCTGGTGGCGCTGTCTAGCAGACAAACAAAACATCACTCGGAGGCATACACTCAAGATATTGATATTTAACTTTATACAGCAGTAAAATGTATGCATGTTTAACTGAAACGGATTTAAAGCACGACATGGTTATGAAAAAATGTATTCACATTTCAACTGAGACATCATGGAATACTTGACTTAAGTGGCATGCTCAGATTTGAATGAGGGCAATTCATCATGGAATAGCTGTTGTGTTTTTCTTATTACACATTATTACATTTTATTATATAAAACATTTAAATTATAAATAAATTAAAAATAAGCTATATTTTATTTATCATTACATAAATTATTATATCTATAACATATAAAGTGTATTTAACTCATTACTTGTAATGTCAGTTATTACGTTAATCATATTAACGAATACATAAATGGAATACATTACAGCAGAAGACAACTATTTATTATTAGCTGATGACTTACAGCAATATTGAGTTGTTGTTTCCTCTCCATGATCATTTTCTGTGCGTTCATCATCATGTCTTTGATCTACAACGTGACACGTCCCTACTGTTTACAATTACACATGTCTACAGCTTCAAAAAATTATTAATAATAACATATCCGAACATACTGCAGTAATCGCTTATCTTCAACAATGTTATTCTCTTGAGACAAAAATAAATCTACTCTAAATGACACTGAAACTGATGCTTTTTCAACCATCAATTTGGTGATCACAGTTATAATCAAATGATTGCCTGCCAATTTTGCAACATAGCCAATTGACCGCAGCGACAACAAAATTACTTCCGACACAATGACACATATCTGATTACAAGTTCATAACTAAACTACTGTATTGAACATGGCTGAATTTGATATGTGTAATAAATGAGGAGAAACTACAAGAAGTTTGATGTACGTACCTTATCAGCAGTGAGTTGTCCGGGACTGGGTTGTCCAGGCTCTGGTATAGACACAACCTCCTCGAACCTCTTGGTCCTCTTGACAGGATCGGCACCGTCCTCCTGTTTCCTGTCATCCTAAGACCAATGTACATAGACCAATAGACCATTGTACACCATCATGTTTAACCACGTAAAGATCTCACTTGCCTATATAACATTTGCCTATCACCACAACAGTTTAAAACTTTCCAGTTAAATGTTTTGTTAATAAGTTGGGAATGTAGACAACACGATTTTACTTACATAATTTTTTATTTCCATAAAAATAATGTCACATTTCCTCTGAAACATATGAAAATAATGTTGTTCTCCACAGCGCAACCAACATCAAGGATAAAGTGTTTTCGTTTGCAGAAGAGAAACAGATCTGGGAAGGGTATAATTTTTTTATTTATTATATAATTTGTTACATTATACATGTATTGGACATTGTATACAGCAATCCAGAAAAAAAATACCAGTAAACAAATATCAAAAAGACTAAACAACACACAACAAGCTTCCTGGCGTGGCAGCAAATGTATTACAAAATATTTATCAGGCTAATTGTACTTTAGAAATATTTTCAGTTTGAATAGGATGTTGGACATCGCAAAGTATCATGTGGAATTTAGGATGTGGAATGGTAGTCGATTAATCTGAAAGGAAGAGAAATAACTGACTAAGGAAAAGCATGGATGGTCCTTGGGAATTAGTAGAAGCAGAAGATCATGAATGAAAAGGCTGGATGGTGTGAAAAAGATATTACAATTCAGCAAAGTGATGGAGAATGGAGATGGCTATGAAGAAGGGATACTGATGCAAGGAAAACCATCACTGAGGCCAACATCATCTGTCATTTCAAACTTCAAAGGCAGACTACTGCTAGCATGTTATTTATAAAATTGCAGGTACAACCGTACAAGTAACACATATCACAGATACATACCTTCCTCTTTCTACTCCGGTCATGCCTTGACATCGACATGAACTCATCATACACTGTGAATAGTTTCTCGGTGAACTTTGATGCCTGTGAATCATCCAGGATACCCTCCAGTTTTGCTGAAGATGAAAACTCATTTGAGGTAAAATAATTACATGCACATAACAAAATTATCTAACAAACCTTAAATTGACTGCTGAAGATGTTATGCTCCACACCAAGTAAACCAAACACATCAGTAAACAATTTTGGAAAAACATTATTAAACACTGGGAATGAAAACCAAAGTCTGACTTTAAATTTGCTACACATAATGCCGGAAATGTATATGTGTGTATAACACAAATTTATGAATATAATTTACATCTCGGTACACCCGTAACATTTCATAGTGCAATACCTACTTATGATGACATTTTTTTTTCTAATCAAGAATTTGTTCTAAATAAATGTAAAATGTTATTCTAAAAAAATTACATTCTCTGCTAATTGAAAAAAATCTACTAAAGTTATTATAAAACATCTCTGTGGTGTGCATAAATATCCTCTGACATTGAGCTCACATTGTGTCTTCCTTGCATCATAGCCCTTGTCAATGCAGTTGATGGCAGCCGTGACAAGTGTAGGTTCACCAAAACCAAGGAATTTGCGCACTGCCCGATCCACCATGGGCCGCAAATCGTCCAGTTCTTTCCTTGACAGCGACATCTTTACTAGGATCTGTCACAAAAAAACATTTATAGCATATCATTTCCAGCAATTGTACTTGTAGCTCCGCAATTCATATATAAAAAATACACAGTACCCACAGCCCACACTGACCAATTTAAGAATAAATTTTTAGTAAAACAAAACAATGGTTGTCTGGAATAAATTTCAGTTCAGACTGAATTTCACTGAAACCATAGCTGATTTCAGCTGCCTAACCTGCAGCTCACACTCAATAAGATGCGCACCCCCAACTCCCCAAGTCTTATACAATAGCCAATATTGGCTTCATACAACGTACCTTATTCAGATATGAAAGCAAAATAATTTAATGCAACATAAATATAGTGGCGCTTATTATGAAAAGATGTATATATAGGCCTACATTACACCTGAACTGAATTATTTTACAATACATTACAAAGTCACAAGTGTGATTACAATATTTTAATTAAAAGTATATAACTTTAAAATACATATATTCTATTCATTTCTCGAGTTAGACGTGATGCAAATATAAAGCACTCGATCATGTCAGTTTTGGGGTGCACAGCTTATCCAGACCAGTCCACTATTATAAAATAAGGGTTAGGGTGTGTGTATTGCATAATGCAGCATGCTACGTTTTGTTGTCTCTACTATTATAAAATTGGGGTTAGAGTTAGTGTGTATTGCATAACGGAATAATGCAGCAATACTAGAGTCAGACCCCATTTTATAATAGTGGACTGGTTAGGATAGGCTGTGCGCTCAAAAGTTGACATGATCCAAGCACTTAATACAATGTACAAAGCATTTAGACGTGTGTTACTTTGTATATTATATATGTAACTAAAGAGACTAACTATGTATGAGGTTTTCGTTTGAGGGGATTATTCTCATCAAATATCGCTCACCCACAAACCAGTAGAACACCGAATAGTTTGACGATATTAAACAAGTAGTTTACATGATCAAGTTATAATTGTGCGATGAAGTAAGATTAATCCTATGTAGTTCACGGTGTAGTGGGTATCGGACAAAAGCGTTGTGTATTACTATGAAACTAACTGTGGTGTATCTCCTCAAGCGCTAAGCTTACGCATTGCCGCGCGCCATCTTTTATCCCTGGCGGATTAATTTGAACGTACGTTCAGTTCGTATACGTGAGATGGCGCCACCATTTTCCAGTCGTCAAAAACTGCTATGTATTCACTCTTACAAAAAGGCAGGAGACTAAATCTATAAACCGATGTTATGCTTAAGCTATTTGACATGTGTGTAGAACCAATCTTATTCTATGGTTGTGAAGTGTGGGGATATGTTGCTGGCATGAATAAGATACTTAAATTGTGTGAAGGTTTTGGTTCCCAGCATGATATAAAACACAACCCAATGAAAAGTTGTAGTATGTCCTTTAGATCAAAACTTCTCAAAGGAGTAACTTTACCCAAGTTTGTCTTGAATGGTGAATATATTGATGAAGTTGAGCAGTCCAAATACCTTGGGCACATTTTCACAAATTATTTAACTGACAATGCAGACGTTGCAAGACAGTGATTTTGCGTAAATTTCATATGTGTACTCCAGATGTGAAATTGACTCTATTTCGCACTTATTGTACCCCAATGTACACATCACAGCTATGGTGGAGCTATAGAAAAGCCACAATCAACAAACTGTATACCTCATATCACAATATTTTGAAGATGTTTCTTGGGTTATCTAAATTTGAAAGCACAAGTATGTTATGTACCTATGTAAATGTCCAATGCTGTCAGTCTGTTATAAGGAGCTTGGTGTACTACTTTTTGCTTCGTTTGGACAGCTCTGAGAATGTCCTTGTACAGTCCATTCTCAGATCTAGTCTGAACTTTGTCTCTAGAATCAGAGTACACTGGATGAATATGCTTTACACAACCAACTTTACCTCTTACTGATAACACATATTTTTCTTTTCTACGGGTTTCTGATTGCAATATATATTTCCGTCCAATTTGTTTAGCGATCTGGGCCGAGAGCCCTGTGCTACTGTCTGTTGCTGGTGCTATGGACCACAGTATTACTTGTATATGCTTATTTCTTGTATACTGAAGAGTCTGGAATAAAGTTATTGTATTGTATTGTATTGATATGAAAATGTTGATATTCTGGGGAAAGTGCATACTAAATTTTGTAAATTAATTTTTGGAGTATCTAAATTTTCCCATAATATGGCAATATATGGAGAGCTAGGCAGATGAACTCTGCCATGGACGGTCCCAAGCCCGGCTGAGAAAAGAGGAGGGTTGGGCAAAGGGCTAACAACCCTTTCCCGTAAAAAACAGATTGTTACGAAAACATCGACCAAAGGAACTCTACTGAACTTGGGAGAGGGAGGGCCTCCTGGGGAGAGTATGACGCCATGCAGTGAAAGCCGTAAGGAAGCTACATCGCCGATACCCTTCTTGTCTTCCAAGAAAATATCAAAAATCGGAACATGGAACGTGAGAACCATGTTCGAAGCAAACAAAGCAGCCCAAATAGCAAGGGAACGACGGGCCTACAACATCACAGTATTAGGGCTATGTGAAACGAGGTGGACACAGTCGGGGCAAGTCAGACTGAATACGGGAGAAATGATACTGTACTCGGGGCATGAAGAGGAAGACGCACATCACACAGAAGGCGTGGCCTTCATGTTGTCACATGAGGCACATAATGCTCTCATTAGATGGGAAGCGGCGGGACCAAGGATCATCTATGCATCGTTCAAAACAAAGAAAGAAAACATCAAGCTCAACATCATCCAGTGCTACGCACCCACAAACGACAAGGATGAGGAAACAAAGGAGGACTTTTACAACAAACTGCAAACATTGTGTGACAAACTGAAAGAGAAGGACATGACAATACTCATGGGAGATTTGAACGCCAAAATTGGATCAGACAACAGCGGGTACGAAGAAGTCATGGGCAGACAGGGACTTGGCAAAATGAATGAAAATGGCGAGATGTTGGCTGACTTTTGTGCATTTAACAACATGATCATCGGAGGCAGCGTGTTCCCAACTGAATGGAAAGAAGGATACCTCGTGAAGCTCCCAAAGAAAGGAGATATGCAAGATTGTAATAACTACAGAGGGATAATGCTCCTATCAGTACCCGGAAAGGTCCTCAACAGAGTCATCTTGGACAGACTGAAGACAGGGGTGGATGCCAAGCTCAGAGACCACCAAGCTGGCTTCCGCAAAGACAGATCATGCACCGACCAAATAGCAACACTGCGAATCATTGTTGAACAATCCATGGAATGGGACTCATCCCTGTACATAAACTTTGTAGACTACGAGAAGGCATTTGATAGCCTCGACAGAGATACACTGTGGAAGCTTCTACAGCACTACGGGATACCGAATAAACTTATATCTCTGATAAGAAATAGTTACGAAGATATGGCATGCAGGGTCATTCATGCAGGACAACTTACAGACTCCTTCATGGTGAAGACAGGAGTGAGGCAAGGATGTCTTCTGTCACCATTCTTATTCCTGCTCGCCATAGACTGGATCATGAAAAAGACTACAAAATATAGAAGAAATGGGATCCAGTGGACACCTTGGAGCCAGTTGGAGGACCTGGACTTTGCGGATGACCTCGCTCTCCTCTCACACAGCCATCAACAAATGCAGGAAAAAACAGAGCTACTAAACACAGTGTCAACACAGCTAGGACTCAACCATCAACAGAAGCAAGACAAGGATTATGAAAGCCAACACAAAGAACAACAACCCCATTACAGTTAACGGAGAGCCACTGGCCACTCACATACCTGGGCAGTACAATCAACAAACATGGAGGCACAGCAGAAGACGTCAAAGCAAGGATACAGAAAGCAAGAGTTGCATTCATCATGTTGAGAAAAATTTGGAGAGCAAAACAAATTAAAACTAACACCAAACTGAGAATATTCAATTCAAATGTCAAGGCAGTTTTACTCTATGGATCGGAGACATGGCGAAGTACACAGAAGACACTAAAAAGAATACAGACCTTCATCAACAAATGCCTGCGTAGAATCCTACACCTGAAGTGGACAGACAAGATATCCAACACTACACTCTGGAAAATGACCAAGCAACTACCCATAGAAAATGAAATAAAGAAGAGAAAATGGAGGTAGATAGGACATACACTCAGGAAACCACCAAACACCATCACCCGTCAAGCCATCACATGGAACCCCCCAGGGAAGAGACGAAGAGGTAGGCCACGAAACACCTGGCAAAGAGACACAGAAAAAGAAACGAAGGAGATGGGATACACCAGGAGAGAAATGGAGAAGATGGCCACGGACAGAAAACGGTGGCGTTCCTTGGTCGATGGCCTATGCTCCCAGCGAGCAATCAGGCATAAGTAAAGTAAGTAAGTAGGCAGATACCCACTGCCGGTTATCATAAAGGCGAGAATGGTTTGTTATTGGGCAAAACTATTAAAATGCAGCAAGGAAAAACTTAATAAGGTCATGTACATAATCTTATATAATCTTTATTGTCAAGGTGTACACCTCTCACCCTGGATTAAATGTAGTAGTAACATCATTCAAACAAATGGCATTAATTATATATATGGTTAATGCAAGATCATAACATTGATGCCAAGAGTATAAAGAAATGTGAATGTGATCAATTTAAGCAACTGTGGTACAGTAGAATTACAAATGTTAATAATGTGATAGGTGTGTGTGTGTGTGTGTGTGTGTGTGTGTGTGTGTGTGTGTGTGTGTGTGTGTTGTGTGTGTGTGTGTGTGTGTGTGTGTGTGTGTGTGTGTGTGTGTGTGTGTGTGTGTGTGGGTGTGGGTGTGGGTGTGGGTGTGGGTGTGGGTGTGGGTGTGGGTGGGTGCGTGCATGCGTGCGTGCGTGCATGCGTGCATGCGTGCATGCGTGCATGCGTGCATGCGTGCATGCGTGCATGTGTGTGTGTGTGACTGTACTGTATGTGTTTGTATGTATGTTTGTATTGCCCTCCCTCTCTTCCTACCTCCATCACTTCCTACTTCCCTCCCTCCCTCCCTCTCTCCCTCTCACTCCCTCTTCCTCCTATCCCCCCTCCTCTGTCTCTGTGTCACACTATATCTATCCCGTTTTCCTTATTCTTTCCCACTCTTCTCTGCTCGTCTACACCCCTCTTCCTCCACGTTTTCGCCCGCAACTCGTTTTTTTGGTACCCATTATCTCATTCTCATTAAGACGCACATGGATTCGGTCATGGCTATTTGCACATATCTACACGAACGTCGAATCTATTGATGCCATACAAAGCAATTGTGTAATACCTGCCATGCTTCATTGACACTATCACAGTTTAACACATACATTGCAATCAGTCAAATGGTGTTGGACATTCTTCGCATAGCTAGCGGCCTCCTAGTGGTTTTGCTGCTACGACAGAACGCAGGGGTTGACAACACGCCATATCGGTGACTTGCACGTGACAGCTATTTCTATTAACAAATTGCTGAAGGGTGCAACGACCAATAGCATGGAATCGTTGGGGTCAAAATGTAGTTCTCCCCGTTAACAGTGCAAGCCAACTTCATCTGTTTCTTGGTTTGTTCGATTGGGGTCGAGTGCAGCAGACGATGCACGTTTGACGCTCAATGTAGTGTGACAGTTGGTCTCAACTAAGCTGCACACAAGGTGCAGTTTAAGATGTCAGCAGACACTAGGATATCAACAGATGCCGAAACACAACGAGGACGGGCACAGATTGGACGATGCAATTACTCGAAGGTATGGACGTTTATGGTTTGTGGTGGAAAGACAACTAATGCTCGTACGTTCCATTATTGTTATATAATCATATTCGTGATTCAATGCATGTTTCTGTTGTAATTCCCTCTACCATAGTTTTACCTTTAACAGCATCAAAAAATTACAGTGTGTTCAGAATTGCTTAGCAAGGATTTAGACTAGGTCTCCATGTTTTGTTCGTTATATGCGGCTTCTAAAGTCATTGCATTGTCTTCCTGTCCGATATCGTATTATCTTTAAGATCTTTAAATTCATTGCTAACTCCGATGAGAAAGGTTGCCTAGCTTCGATCATTTCTAGTTTTTGTATCTAAAGTCAATACCATTGTTGGGACAAGTGCTGTTGCCTGTTTAAGCTAACACGTATGTGGAAAAAAAATTTTTTTGATCACTATGCTGATCGGTGTTGATAATATCTTAAATAAAATAAATTGGCTTAGTCTACATCTGTTATATGTTTATTATTTTATGTTATAATAATAATAATAATAATAATAATAACTTTATTTTGACATCAGCAACCGTTCACGGGTGTGTACATACATGTAAATTTTATGTTATGTATTCTTGTTTACCAATTTGAATTATATGGAATTATGCGAATTATGTATCAACATTTAAAGTAATTTCTTGTTACATTTTTGGAAGGACAAAATGGTGACGATGTGTGCGCCATCTTGGTTTCACGTCACGTCGCATTCCTATCCATAACTCTCCATGGATGAATAATTATAGGTTCACATGTTAACATGTTTAATGTATCATATGATATAATATAACATATAAAGGATGTTTTTGCCTGTTTAAGCCAACAGGCATGTGGAAAACAAAATTACGATCACTATGCTGATTGGTGTCGATAATATCTTTAATAAAATAACTAAAGTTGTCTTAGTCTACATCTGTTAATTATATGTTTATTATTATATGCTATGTATTCTTGTTTACAAATTTGAGTTATATGGAATTATACGAATTATGTATCAACATTTTAAAGTAATTCATTGTTACATTTTATGAAGGACAAAATGGCGACGATGTGTGCGCCATATTGGTTTCATGTCGCCTGATGTAAAACATGCCTATCCATAACTGTGCATGGATGAATAATTATAGTTTCACATGTTAACATGTTTAATGTATCATATGATATAATATAACATATAAACGATGTTTTAACGCCATTCTACAATACAAATAACTTCACTGGAAATAGTTATATCAGTTTAAGTTATGACAAGTTGACACCACAATCTCGCCAGTCAAACACTATATGGTATATAAAGAAAGGAAATTGCTACTATAATTGTAACTGATGTGTATTCGATGCCTCGTGGCAAAGGGTGTATCACGTGATGCTCGCAATATGGAGGGTCACATCCGGCAATGGAACGCCGGGCTTAGGGGCAGATACTTCCTCCCTTTCTCGTAGCACAGTGGTCAGTTGTGAGGGTTGAAGGTCGTGACATTTCTCGCCAGGGAAACGTTGTAAGGAGCAACCAAAGCGGAGTCCCGAGCCCAAGTAGATACATTAGATTGTACTATAGGCAGAATGTTCCCAGTGTCCCCCACTTCCGGATACCCTCTTTTTATTATATTATTTTTAAATTATATAAATATTATAAATTATATTTCATGGATTTTATCTATAAAAAAATGCTTGAATAAATACCTTGCCTTGTAGTTACTGCTTAACTATATCTTGGAGGACTTTCATGTAGTCTTTAAAATACATCTATTGTATATGTATTGATGGATTGTTATTATTTTGCTTTTGTTCATTATATTTTAATAACTATTATATTTTTCTCACGCAATATCGAAAATCGAAAGAGCCCTGTTGATGTTACTGGTTCCATTAAGGACCAGTGTGTGTGAGTGTGTGTGTGTGTGTGTGTGTGTGTGTGTGTGTGGTGAGTGTGTGTGTGTGTGTGTGTGTGAGTGTGTGTGTGTGTGTGTGTGTGTGTGTGTGTGTGTGTGTGTGTGTGTGTCTGTGTGTGTCTGTGTGTGTCTGTGTGTGTCTGTGTGTGTCTGTGCGTAAATATATAACTTCAGAAAGTATGTGGAACATGCATGCACAAACGTTTTGTTAAGATAACATACGTTGTCATTCCGCCATTCCCATGGCAAAAGTGTGCGCAAATCTTTCTGCGTCATGGTGATTCCATCAGCTGTCACCTTAGACGGAAGAGACAGTGGTGTATGAGAAGACAGTGGGGTATGAGAAGACAGTGGGGTATGAGAAGACAGTATGGTAGGAGAAGACATTAGGGTAGGAGAGGACAGTGGGGTATGAGAAGACAGTGGGGTAGGAGAAGACAGTGGGGTAGGAGAGGACAGTGGGGTAGGAGAGACAGTGGGGTAGGAGAGGACAGTGGGGTAGGAGAGGACAGTGGAGTAGGAGAAGACAGTGGGGTAGGAGAGGACAGTGGGGTAGGAGAAGACAGTGGGGTAGGAGAGGACAGTGGGGAAGGAGAGGACAGAGGAGTAGGAGAGGACAGTGGGGTAGGAGAGGACATTGGGGTAGAGGAAGATAGTGGGGTAGGAGAAGACAGTGGGGTAGGAGAGGACAGTGGTGTAGGAGAGGACAGTGGGGTAGGAGAGGACAGTGGGGTAGGAGAAGACAGTGGGATAGGAGAAGACAGTGGGGTAGGAGAAGACAGTGGGGTAGGAAGGTGAGGTGTATGGTAGGGTTTCAGCTGGTCATAGGCCACCTTTGTCATTTATATCACGCCAGCTGTTTTTGCCAGTGTCACCTGGTAGTTTGGCCCGATATTTCTGATCCTGATGATAATGAACATATTATCAGGAATATTATTATAATCTCACAGTAATCCAATCCCCAATATCATCACCATCTTGCGATGACTAAGTTTACCTCCAATGATCAATGTTTGTCATTGCATTCATCAGAAAACTCCAAATAAGTAATATGTGATGCTTGAAGAAATCCAATTAAAATGTGAATAAGTATGTTGTTTGTTAGCCAATTTAGGATTCAGCAGCAATGTTGTCTCATGCATCTTGTTTCTAATTAATGCTGTCTTTTCCCAATCTATAATGTTCACACATCTAGTTCAGTTCTTATTTTAAAAAGTCAGTAAGACACGTGAACCATTTGTCAAATTTATTGAGGATAAGTTTAAATTGAGGCAAATAATTAATTTTTTTACCTGAATGGGCCATTCCATTGTGGCTCCAATTTGCCACCTTTCCTCCCGATGTTCCTCATGTTTCGTTTCAGGACGATGTCCCCAATCTTAAAGTGAAATGATGTCACTCCCTTTGTCTGTCTGTTCATGCACTGCTCAGATTGGCGCTGTTGGGGAGTTGTGACATTTGTGTGAACGTGGAAAGTCATGGTGCTTAGAACATAGTTGGATGGAAGGCTTAAATATATAACATTGTCAGTTAGAAGTAATAATTTATACACAAGAAAGAATATAATATAATAAGGGACACAATTCTAGGACTTGTAACTTGATAACAATGTTATCTCTATCTGACCAGTGGTTGTGCTATATTCATAGTCAGGTTATGTTATCTGTATGGGAAAGTAAGAGACTTTAAATTCGGTTGGTGATATGGATCCACCAATGAAAAGCAACATAAATTGGTTCATCACAACGGACAGGGTTACATTATTTTACTGCTTACATTATCTTGTAAAAAAACCTGTAACACGTACAAACTTTCACTACTTTTACACACCTGTTCATGATCGCTTATCACCTGTTTCCCTACTTGCTCAACGTAGTTGTCCACATCCTCTTCCACGAATGTTGGAATGTGAATGTCTTCTTCCCTGTCAGCATCATCCATCTATACAATATATCTGAATTGTACCTACTGGGCTATATTTCTGTCAAGTACTATTTCATGAGTCGCAATGTATATCATTAACACATAAAACAATCACTTGTACAAAACATTTAGTTACGTAAATATTTAACAACTAATAAAGTGTTATTTCTGTATAATTATTATACAACAACTGTTGTCTGAAATTCATGTAACATTATGCAATGAATGGCATTATGCAATTAATGCAATGACATGCAATATGACAATAAACGAAATACCTCAACAGGCTGACGTGGATGGCGATTGAACATGAGGAAGAATGGGGTGTAGTTGGTCGACCCCTGTCTCTGTGCGCGCATGCTAAATGCGACCTCTTCCAGGTAGTCGTCCTAGTCATCCTGATGTTCACCCGTCAACTTGCTCAGTCGGGTTTTGAGTGTCTGATTGGTTCTACAATCAATCCAGATGGTCAATGATTGACAATTCTATAAGAGTAATTCTGGGTCAGTCTGAAAAGGAATATCAGTTGTTAAAAACAATTAGACATTTTTTACATGCTTAAACAAACGTATCTGCTATTTATAGTATTACAAGTTTGGTTTGTTATACGACAATAACATTATTTTGAAGAAAAAAAACATTGTTTTATTCATAATGTGACTATAATGCTAATAATTAACAACTGCTACCTCTCATCAAGTCTATTTGTTTGGGGATGGTACGCTGCCGTAATCATGCAATCGATATTGATTTTTTATATCCAAATCTGCATTGATGGTGTTGACAAATTCACAACCTTGGTCAGATAACAATTTCTTCGGGGCACCATATCTGTAAAGACAACACATATGAGACATTCTGCTGAAGATATGTGGTGAACTTGCTTTAAAATTAACACCTTTTTCAGAAATAAAATCAAGGCCTATTTTGTGACGAAGTAATAGATATGAGAAAGAAGGGGTAAGGGGCAGCAACCTGGTGGAATTTCAAAAAAAATCCAAATATGTCCTCCCTCTTCCCACATAATGATCTATCGCGAGATAGTGAAGTGGAGTGGTGCTGATGCTTGAGATCCAGTGCTTTCCAGCCCTTCCAAATTGTTTCAGTTCCGGCATGAAATTACTGTTTTTATTGTGTAAACCAAGTCAATACATTGAACAGCATAGGGCATCTGCCATATAGCTATCTTTTTTCATTCTTTTGGATCATAACTAATTATTATGAAATTAATTTTTTGTACTGCTACACACATACATGTCTTCTTATTAACATTGCTAGGCTGCTTTATCATTTGCTGAATTGAAGCTTAATAATCAAGGAATGCAATACCTGCAAATGAAGCTGTTCAAGCTTCGCAATACCTCCTCACCCGTTTTCCGCTTCAGGGAGTATAGTTCAACGTATTTTGTGAAAAAGTGTCATGACATATTTGTAGCCATTCTTGGTCTCAGGTAGTGGGCCTAAAAAGTAGCTTAAATATAAGTTTGTATAATAACATTAGGTAGATTCCATTAAAAGGGGCTTCAAAGTTAAATCAATATTCTTGATAGGAAATTTGTTGTCCCTCTCTTCTAAGGCCATCAAATCTAAACTGGCGTACCTTCAATGAAACAAGGAAATCAAGGAAAATAAATAAAATTAATAATAGCATAAGTTGTGATATTCTATTCACAACAATATGCCATAAAACAGGCGCACAAGAATGACATTTCACATGCACACTCATCTAATTGCCATAGATAATATAATTTGCAACACAAGCACTAATGCTAACTTGGGACAACAAGTGTGCATGTTACGACTATTTAATTTGTCATAAACATTCAAGAGTGGAAATGTTTACAGCATAAATATCAATATTAGCTCCTGTGTACACTGGCAATAGTCAACATTACATTGAGTAAGGATTACATCTGTACTTTTCACATTACATGGCCTACCGACGAGATCTATGCCAACCATATGCATGGGTGCCACAATCTTGATAGGTGTCAGCATTGGCGCTACTGTTTTGATTTTTTCATATCGCTGACATGCATCGCATTTCGAAATCTGCAATATGTAAAATAAGATCATGTAACATAAAATATGGGATCTACAATGACAAGAATTGTTACATTGGTATGAATTTTAATACAGCATATACATATGGATAGTGTATTGTAATGGTATATACTACATAAAGCAACATTTGACTTTGAAATATACAGTATATTCTTGCAAATTTAACATTATACATGAATAATTCATGTACACTTTCACTTTTTGTTGAACATTAACACTTTGATGAGTGAGCTATTGAGTGAGTGAGCCAGTGAGTGAGTGAGTGAGTGAGTGAGTGAGTGAGTGAGTGAGTGTGTGAGTGAGTGAGTGAGTGAGTGAGCTAGTGAGTGATTGAGTGATTGAGTGAGTGAGCTAGTGAGTGAGTGAGTGAGTGTGTGTGAATGAGTGAGTGAGTGAGCTAGTGAGTGATTGAGTGAGTGAGCTAGTGAGCGAGTGAGTGGGTGAGTGAGCTAGTGAGTGATTGAGCTAGTGAGTGAGTGAGTGATGGGTGAGTGAGTGAATGAGTGAGCTATTGAGTGATTAAGTGAGTGAGTGAGTGAGTGTGTGCATGAGTGAGCTAGTGAGTGAGTGAGTGAGTTAGTGAGTGAGTGAGTGAGTGAGTGAGTGAGTGAGTGAGTGAGTGAGTGAGTGAGTGAGTGAGTGAGTGAGTGAGTGAGTGAGCTAGTGAGTGAGTGAGTGAGTGAGTATAGATGAGTATATATAATATATATATATAATTATATATATATATATATTATTATATATATATATATATATATATATATATATATATATATATATATATTATACATACATACATATATATATAAATTGGTCCCCCGTCCCCCCTTTTAAAACCGGATCTATTTGTTTGATCTTTATAGCACGTGTCCGATCCACGAGACATGACGTAAATAACACGAGTACCATACGCCTACATTGTCGTGTGTAGACTCTAATTGTAACGTATTTGTTGTAGCAATATTGCACTGTCACAGGCAATACTTATAGCTGTCAAATGTCAGATATGTCAATAAAATTGCATAAAGGTTTTCTGTGATACAAGTCTTTTACATCATAGCATCTGTATGTTTTATATCAGGCATATTGAAGTAGATTGTACCAAATACCAGTAACTGTCGTGTATCTATCATATAAACGTAAGCATATCTACTCCAGCAGGAGTGCTGGCATTGGCAACATCCACACTGTTGTAAATGTAGACTTTAATAATTAATAAGAATAAAGCTTTATTGCCATATTCAACGTGCATAGCATGATGAATTGGAATGTGGTCTGGCGTTGACTCATATAGAGCCTATATACAGGGGCGTCGATCCGGTTTTAAAAGTGGGGGACCAATTTATATATACATATTTGTATGTATATAACATACATATATATATATATATATATTAATATGTCATATAATATATATCTATATATTATATGACATATTATAATATATATATATATATATATATATATATATATATATATATATATATGTATGTATGTATATATATATATATATATATATATATATATATATATATATATACATATGTTTATTTTTTACATGTATAATATATATATATATATATATATATATATATATATATATATATATATGACATATTATAATATATATTATATGACATATTATAATTCATTGTTGGTCTGGTGCTAATTCTAAAATAAACACAGGCCTTTATGTTATGTTATTTAAAATAATAAAATATAATGTATATTAATATAAAAAATAATGCCTATTAATATATCAACCCAAGGATGCAAAATGACAGAGCCCGGCATGATGAATATTTACTGGACTAAGATCAAGTTGCGGGCTGCGGCTAATCAAGCAATGTATCTAGTGATTTTCCACGAGGTAGTCGGAAGTTTATATCTGAACTCGTATAATTTTTTATTCATTTTACTACTAGACCGATGTAGAGTTTGTAAGAGAGGGGAGTGATCAGTCTCGCTATATATGCCTTTACATTTGTTGTATGAACTGAAACAGTGTGAGGACATTTCCTATGCTGTCCCCCTCAGGCTGTAAGGTGGGGGACCCGTCCCCCTCGTCCCCCACCGATCGACGCCCATGCTGTGTAGAACTTCCCAATCCAATATTTTGGCAAAGAAATTTGTCATCACTCAAATGGGAATAAGTTACACAAAGTGCAGGAATCAGCCGCTTCTGCCGTAGGCGATAAGCATCAAGCAGTCGAGGGGTGAAAGTGCAACACAAATTTCATCATTTACAATATGCTTGATGGCTAGACCCTATAAATAATATCAACACAAGGTTGCAAACTGATAGAGCCCGACAGCGGCGCAGTCCGGCATGATGATTATTTACTAAAGTAAGATCAAGTTGCGCGGTGTGGCCAGCCAAGCAATTTATCTAGTCGATTTTCTAATGGGTGGTCGGAACTTCATATCGCGAGTTTATTGTCTAGCTAGTCCTGTATAGCGGCTTTTAAGAGAGAGAGGAGTGGTGAGTCAGGCTATATGCCTCGTAATTTTTCTGAGCTGAAAAGTGGGGGGACAATTCCTATGCTGTCCCCACGCTGAAAAGTGGGGGGACGCGTCCCCCCGTCACCCACCGATCAACGCCCGTGAACACAGCATGGTGTTCCGCAGGGGGTCCATTCTGGGACCCAATTGTTCAATTTCTACTGCCTTCGTTTTCTGAATGACCACCATCCCAACACAGAGATGCACCCCAGCATATGGACGAATGTGCGAGCGAGTTGAGATAAACTCCTGCTCAACGAGAATAAAACTGAGGCGAAGTATCGAGCAGCAAATGTAAAAAGTTGTCAACTCAGATATCAGTGTTTGCGGCGCGACAGTCCCATTGAAGATGGTTGTCCGCGATACAGCCAAGACACACCCCTGACAGGGGTTGCCTTGACAGCCACCAAAACATGTCGGCCCAAGTGTCGAGTGCTTGCCGTGGCGCGTACCTTTATCACATCGCCAGAATACATGCAAGCCAGATGGGTACGGCATGTAAGACCCTAGTGCACTAACCCGTGACGTCGCGACTCGACTACGGCAGCTGTCAAGACATAGTGATTGATTGATTGATTGATTGTTTGATTGTTTGATTGTTTGATTGATTGATCGATCGATTGATTGATTGATTGATTGATTGATTGATTGATTGATTGATTGGTTGATTGAATACGGTACCTATGTAGTACTTACACCATTGGTCGTCAAATGCACCGCTTCGAGATGGTTTAGCGCGCTGCCGTCAGAGTCGTCTTGCAGATCAAGCGGAACGACCGGCAGCAAAGCATCACCGCAGCACTAAGATGTCTCATTGACATTGGTTACCGATGAAATGGCAGATAGAATTCAAGATATTGGTCCTGGTGTTCAACGTCGGTCACTTCGATCTGTGTTATCCCGACTGTGCCACAATGCTTGGTGCTCTATGGCCGCCGATCCTTCTCTCGAGCCGGACCATTTCTGTGGAATGCGTTGCCGAAAGAATATTGTGGCTGATCACGTCAATAGACGCTTTCAAAGTAGCTTTTAATGTATAATAGGTTACCTTTATTAATGAATATAGGTGACCTTTATAAATGCATAATAAGTTACCTTTATTAATGTATAATAGGTTACCTTTATTAATGCATAATAGGTTACCCTTATTAATGTATAATAGGTTACCCTTATTAATCTATAATAGGTTACCTTTATTAATGCATAATAGGTTACCCTTATTAATGTATAATAGGTTACCTTTATTAATGAATATAGGTGACCTTTATAAATGCATAATAGGTTACCTTTATTAATGTATAATAGGTTACCTTTATTAATGTATAATAGGTGACCTTTATTAATGTATAATAGGTGACTTTATTAATGTATAATAGGTGACCTTTATTAATGTATAATAGGCGACCTTTATAAATGTATAATAGGTGACCTTTATTAATGTATAATAGGCGACCTTTATAAATGTATAATAGGTGACCTTTATTAATGTATAATAGGCGACTTTTATAAATGTATAATAGGTGACCTTTATTAATGTATAATAGGTGACCTTTATTAATGTATAATAGGTGACCTTTATTAATGTATAATAGGTGACCTTTATGCACGTGTAATGAACACCGGCATGTGGCGGAGTGCTTGGATACATTTAAATAATATTTTAATAATTATTTATTTAATAACATGTTATTATATGTATTAATTTGTTTCCATTTCACATTTAATTTATTTGGTTTATAATGTTTGCTATCTTAGTCTCGTTTTGTTTATTTATAGTTTATACAAGATTTCATAGTCACAATTGCAAAAAAAAACTTATATCAAGCTGAATTTAAATTTATATATAATTATTTATTTGTATTATATATATATATATATATATATATATATATATATATATATATATATATAATATATATATTATAATACATACATTATATTAACTACGTAAACACCATTGAACAGAGTCGTACTCTGAAGACCAGCTTTTAAATGAAGTTAATTATTATTGTTATCTTCCATCTCAGTTACTGGGCAAATCCATGGAGAAAACTTACAACATTATAATAGCTCGCGAGATCCGCGCCACGGCTCGTCCAACGAACACTGCTTGTGGTGTGATGTAAGCTGACCACTGGCAATTGGTTTTGTCAACTTACAGTTGTTTGTGCGGGTGTCGCGGGCCAATTGGAAACTGTCCGCTGTCAAATATTTGCTCATCCATCTATCCGCGTTCACCCAAAACCCACCAACATATAATTATATCCATGCACGTGAAGAAACATGCACACGTGCAGACACACGCACACACTTTCATAAAGCCGTGTACACACTCAAACAAGCATTTGCTCACTCATATCACCATGCGTTCAAACGCACACACGCGCGCACGCACGCACGCACCAACACACGCACGCACGCACACACGACGCTCAAACACCGCGACCCTCCAATTATAAGCACCGCAACAACCGCGGAATCCTCATTAGGAAAGTACAAATCAAAATTGCGGGACTCTAGAGTTGTTAATATGACTGTTGTGTGAGGTTATGTGCGCCATTGTACCGGCTGCGAACAATTGTAGACGTCCCACAGCGGGACACAACAATGCTCTTCCGAGTGCAATCGACTGGTCTCATGGCCGACCTTTTGAAGTCCCGTTTGCACGTCTTGCTCACGCAAACCAGGAGAAAGTTGTTAATTGGAAGCGTGACGTACTTTCACCTTATCATATTAGCTCAGCGTAATGTATTACGTATTTTGTAGAATGTCTTCAGTATAGGTGCAACCTGCTTACAGTAGACGCTTGTGCGTCTAGACGACATCGAGTGGCGATCACTGGCAGATAGCAGACGCCACCGAAGGAGGCTCCAGAGACACAAACTCCTCCATCTCATCACCTGTCTGCAGTCTCCGTTACACATACCTAGGTACGATGAGACGGACTTGGGAGAACGGAGTCAGCAGTATCGATTATGCCGAAAAGACGATCCCACCAGAGCAGTCACGTGATTGGAGAACGCCATTTCTTGGGCCGAAGACGCACCCGGGGTCCACGACAGTTCATCATCCGGAAACAACGCAGTCGGCGGAAGATGTACACAGCGAAGGCTGGCGGAATGTGGTCGTGCCGTTCGTGGGACAGCGACGTGTGACCACTGGGGACAAAGAGGTGCCGGAGACGGCGTATGACACAGAGGAAGCCGGGCAGCAACCGTCTGGTCATGAAGGCGATGTTTACGACGCGAATCGTGTACACGAAGAACGTGACGCGTGTGGAAGAGACGCCCGCCGTAAGCCGTCCCTATCGTACATCGCGCTCATCTCGCTGGCGATCCTCGAGAGCCCGACCCAGCAGCTCATACTCGCCGACATCTACGAGTGGATACAGTGCAAATTTCCCCTATTATCGCCACACGGAGACGCCGAGCTGGCGCAACAGCATCCGCCACAACCTGTCGCTGAACGAGTGCTTCGTGAAGAAGGGACGCTGCGAGCGCGGCAAATGCAGCTACTGGACCATACATCCGGCCAATGTGGATGACTTCCAGCGCTTCGACTTCCGGCGACGCCATGCCAGGAGAAGGGTGCGCATGTGCAGCAGCGAACGAATTGAGGAGCGCATGCGCACGCGGAATAGCTACACTTGGACATCGCCCAGAAACAACTACATCCCTATGGACAGCGCCCACGTTCCAACAAACAGACTCATCGCCATGTTCGGTGCAAAGGCTGTCCTCTCGACTGACGAGCTCAAAATGGAGGCGAGTGGGAAAGCCGCCGTGTGTCGCGCTGACACAAGTAGCAACAACTTTCAACCCTACCAACCCTGCTCTGGCAATACGATGTCTGCACCAAATCCGACATATGATTTGTACAATTTCGACACGCCGGTAGCTAACCCAGACACTCGTTATCACAGTCGTCACGTGATGCCGATATGTCCAATCGTTGGCGAGTCCTCTTCCGCACCAATGGCATTCAGAGCCAGAGCCTACGACGGGCAAGGTGGCGTATCTCCCAGTAGTAAGTTTACCTGTTACAAAACTCACACGTGGAATGCCTAAAGCGAACTATGCAGCCGAATCTGCGTTTTGTGGAACGATGTCATTGTAATATAGTATTTGTTAAACCACTCCCAATGTACGGAATTTGTCAATGGGTAATTTTTAGAGAGTTCCCCGTATGCATTTTAGGTGTAAAACAGTCGTGGAGGACATGTTGTCCATAGAACAACATTATCAATTAGAAGTAGGCATACTGATAGTTCCATCAGATTGGTATTGTATTTTCTATCTGCTAAACAATGGGAACCTACAGGATCCTTGTGGGGCGCTGATACGCAATTCGAATCTGTGACGTATTCGTGCTCTTAGCGCGCGCACGTAATTTGGTTTTAGTTCATCTTTGAGGTATTTTAGTCTCCAACTATTATAACTATTAGACATATCTACCACGTGTGTTAACAAATGCTGGATATAATGAATGAATGCGGCGTACCCAGGTAATGGGACGCTGGTGGTTGACGGCACGAAGCTCGAATTGCGTAACGGCGCCACCTGGATTATTATATAGTTCTCATGGGATAGGTTCCCCATTAACACATGTATACGCTTTTACTGTGTGGCCAATGCCGCACCAATTCATCGTGTGTATGCCCTACATATTTCCGAATGCCGCCGGGGTTAGTGATAACTCGCAAGTGAAACATTGCCACGGCGTTTCGATGAAGAGGACGCCATATTGGAAAGGAACGGTGACGTGGCGCGTAACGATTAGCGCGGGATACGACACAAAGTAGACGTTACGTAACAACCACCCTCGGCTGGCCGTCGGAAACAGGAACAATTCGTTGTTGAATGCCAACTTCCACTATTGGAAGGACAGACATGACAGGCTCGAATGACCGAACTGACGATGGATGGCTTTAGGTTTCGATCCAGTTCCGCGCTCGAGTCCCTGTTCTGCTAGTTTATGTAAGTAGTTAACGTCAGACGTCTCACGTGTAGCGTTGTATTGAAGAATGTTTTTAACCAGGTTGTATTATCAATGCAATTGTTCATTTTGTGCTGCGCACCGGCGCGCTATTAGAATAGACGACGTTCACCAATGAATGGTCTTATCGATACAAAATTATAATATCTAAGCTTCAAAAGTGTTGTTTGGTTATGTTATACTAAACAAGAGAAGTCTACTAGTTTCAGTTACAAATGCTATTTCCATATTTGTTTATATTTATATGAACATACGAATATGAGTAAAGTCTCTAATTCTGACGATGTCTTCAACTGAATACCATCAAAGCAACGTTATCTTCATCTGAATCGAGGATGGCGCCTGTCAACGGTAGCGTATTTAAATAGAAAAAGATCAAGATACAAGACGTTAGTCGAGTTTCTTAGCCTTATCATTCCCGCAATGATAAATGGTGACCCGCACTGTGAATTGGCGTCTACTGTTGTAATTGTGCCGATTTGTGTCACCCAATGTTTGTACAGATTATGTTTTGAAGTTCGGCCTATGTATACGACTGTTTCTGTTACGTATGTTACTGAAAACCCGGTCGATAATGCTTTCGTGTAAGCGTAGTGTAATCTAAATGTGACGAAGTGTAATAAATATAGCTGTATTTTCATTCGTATACATTTCATTTTTATTAAGTCACAGTTTAAGGGCCTCGCTTAATTTTACACAACGGCAAGCATTGTGTCATACTTGGGCGTGCGTGCGTGCGTGCGTGCGTGCATGCGTGCGTGCGTGCGTGCATGCGTGCGTGAGTGATTGAGATTTGACCGAGGCTCAACGTTTATCCTACCCCAAACTTCGTTTGTCAGAAGTATTACAGAAGAATGACTACAACTGATTATAGCTCGATCTAAGGCAGCTAGTACCGTACACGTTTGGTACAGTAGTAAGGAACAACTGTGTTCACCAGGTGGGACGAAGTACAATGTACGGTCGGTCGGTCGGTCGGTCGGTCGGTCGGTCGGTCGGTCGGTCGGTCGGTCGGTCGGTCGGTCGGTCGGTCGGTCGGTCGGTCGGTCGGTCGGTCGGTCGGTCGGTCGGTCGGTCGGTCGGTCGGTCGGTCGGTCGGTCGGTCGGTCGGTCGGTCGGTCGGTCGGTCGGTCGGTCGGTCGGTCGGTCGGTCGGTCGGTCGGTCGGTCGGTCGGTCGGTCGGTCGGTCGGTCGGTCGGTCGGTCGGTCGGTCGGTCGGTCGGTCGGTCGGTCGGTCGGTCGGTCGGTCGGTCGGTCGGTTCGGTCGGTCGGTCGGTCGGTCGGTCGGTCGGTCGGTCGGTCGGTCGGTCGGTCGGTCGGTCGGTCGGTCGGTCGGTCGGTCGGTCGGTCGGTCGGTCGGTCGGTCGGTCGGTCGGTCGGTCGGTCGGTCGGTCAATAAATTACCTTCCGTACCTTTCTATTGGCAATACACCTGAATCCGTGTAACAGAATAAAGTGCTTTTAAGAAATAAATTCCCAAAATATGTTTATGGTGGCAATTTAATTTACCGATGACGTCACTTCCGCCTGGTTTCAGCGGCCCACAAGCGACAGTGCACCGACAAGCGTAGGTCGCCGCTGGCCGTCAACTCTCGATCTCTTCCGAAGACGGACGATGAGCTATCGTGAAAACAGCTAAAATGGGCCTAGACTTTCATCGATCTTTGTTCCAGATTATTTTTCATTTGCTGGTGTCCGAACGGACTTACGTAAGTGTGCAAATATTCAAAAGAGTATTGAGGCAGGTGGGAGTTTAGCCATCCTCGCGCGCCAGGCGTCGCTGCTACTGATTACGTCACTACCAGCCAGTAGTACCCCTGGCTGGTCCTTTTGCAAAACTTCGAATTTAAGTTCAGCCCGTAAAATCGGAGTGTAGTTGGCCTCCTGTCATGTGGTGGTAATTATGTGAGATTTCAGCCACACGCTGCTCGTGTTACATACAATGTTTGGGATGTAGAATTACATATTCGAATACACAAAACCGTTTAACTGTTTGTGCGATTCGACGAACGGGTCATTATATTTGGATTCGGAGAATTTGTTATCCGTCTTCAAATTGGGGCGGGTATTTGCGTTTCCACACCTTCCGGTGTTGGTTTTGCATGCTGGGGCTTTTGTCATGCAACACTAGGCCTGGCGAACCCCCCAGGCCAAGTGTGGAAGCGCAAATATTCGCCTCAATTTGACGACGGATAAACAATTATTACAGACAATTCAGGTAGTGTTATGTGTCTGCGCTATCCTTCAGGATAAAACGCCGCCGCCTCGTTCTGGAACTACGTTGGCTGAGCAGATGTATGTGAATGTCCAGTAAGCACCAGCCACGGAGTTCGAATATTTTTATTAATCGTTCCCCTATAGACTAGTGTGTTCTGTTATATCTATGACATCAGCAAATCTGGGCGTCGGACAATGTTTAGAGGGGGCAGCTAATCACGGATGTGTGGTCAGCACTGGAATTGGTACAGCGGAGTGTAATTAAAATAATAAACTTATTATATTAATTTGAATAAGGAGAACAAAGTGACGTATTGTTTTCGTTAACATTTTCAACTCATGCATCAGCCACTCTCAACGCTGATGTCGTGGCAAGGTTAGCGACCGAACAACACGACTGTCGTGATTTTATTAAGCAAACTATAAAACAATTATTAATTTTAACATTCTTCTTCGTGACTGCGTGATGACATGAATATTGCATGACAATGGGGATATGTCAGTATTAAGTCACGTGTTTGCAGAGCGACTGTGAAAATCATTTGTATTTCGACGTGATCGAACGCTTCCTATGGATTATCTACTACGTTTTTGCCATCCTCGCCATTGCCCTCGTCACGATTTGCTACAACCGTTGTCAACGGGCGTTCGGCGGCTTCAGTAAGTGGCTTCTTTCGTTCAGCCTCCGTTCCCCGCCACTCCTCTTCCCGGGCCCCGAGCGTCGGTGCAATGTTTGCATCGATAGTAGTCAGCGAGCTGTTTCTCTCTTCTTATTCGTCTTTTCCTCCACCTTCTTCTTTTATTCTTCTCCTACTCTTTCTCATTCGCTTCCTTCTCCTTCCTCTTTTCCTTATACTTCTTTTCTTCCTCTTCTACACACAAATCCCGTTTCACAGCCGCCGCCTCTGTCTCATCGCTAAGCGTCTCCCGACATACATGCGTGTGCGTGTGTCTATAGAATATATATATATATATATATATATATATATATATATATATATATATATATATATATATATATAACACATACAAACATATAATGCGAAACGAAAATCGCATTACGTATCGTGGCTTAGCATCTCCGCCTGACCACGTAGCCTGTTGGTCGTAGTTGTCTCGGCAGATTGCAAGATGGCTGCCCATACGCAACACTCGACGGTTTCTTGTAGAATTGAAAAGTCCACGCGTGGAAGATAAACCTACCGCCGACACGTACGACTCGACCATCCAGACGAGTGAGGGCTGGGCGGTCGTCTACCACCAGAACGACGAGCTGCGCACGAGGGCCAACATACAACACCGTCGGCTGAAGAAGGTAAGAAGATGTCAAGTTATCTACATGCACAGAGAAAGGAGAGACGGACGGACGGACGGACGGACGGACGGACGGACGGACGGACGGACGGACGGACGGACGGACGGACGGACGGACGGACGGACGGACGGACGGACGGACGGACGGACGGACGGACGGACGGACGGACGGACGGACGGACGGACGGACGGACGGACGGACGGACGGACGGACGGACGGACGGACGGACGGACGGACGGACGGACGGACGGACGGACGGACGGACGGACGGACGGACGGGACGGACGGACGGACGGACGGACGGACGGACGGACGGACGGACGGACGGACGGACGGACGGACGGACGGACGGACGGACGGACGGACGGACGGACGGACGGACGGACGGACGGACGGACGGACGGACGGACGGACGGACGGACGGACGGACGGACGGACGGACGGACGGACAGACGGACAGACAGACAGAGAGGAGGGAGGAGGGAGGGAGGGTAGGAGAGGGAAGGAGAGGGAAGGAGAGGGAGTTTATGTTATGTTTAAATTTATTTTATGTTCGTGCTCGTACTCATGTTCCTGTTCGTACTTGTGTTTGTGTTCGTACTTGTGTTTGTGTTTGTGTTTGTGTTCGTGTTCGTACTCGTGTTCGTGTTCGTGTTCGTGTTCGTGTTCGTGTTCGTGTTCGTGTTCGTGTTCGTGTTCGTGTTCGTGTTCGTGTTCGTGCTCCTGTTCGTGTTCCTTTTCGTGTTCCTGTTCGTGTTCGTGTTCCGTGTTCGTGTTCGTGTTCGTGCTCGTGCTCGTGCTCGTGTTCGTGTTCGTGTTCGTGTTCGTGTTCGTGTTCGTGTTCGTGTTCGTGTTCGTGTTCGTGTTCGTGCTCGTGTCCATAGTTATTTATTTACATTGACAATTACGTTTAGTTACAGTTATACTTACGTTTAGTTTACATTTATATATTTATGTTTACATGTTGTTGACATCAGGTGATCAGTGAAATAAGCAACAAGAGGGTGCAGCCAAAGAAGCCGTTCTCCAAACCGATAGTGAAAGTGAGTCGTTGGAGACGAAGGAAGGTCAACTCGAAGGTGAGCGATGGGCCTCGCATGGTCACAACGATATCATAGTCGAGTAAACCATTAGGAAAAATTCCGTTGACACAAACCCTTTGGTTTGGACAAGATCACTCTAAACAAAGTAGACATAATTCCGTTGACACAAACCCTTTGGTTTGGACAAGATCACTCTAAACAAAGTAGACATAATTACGAAATATCGTTAGTTTAAAATTCCTTTGGACAAAATATCTATTTTCTATAAAACACACATAGGTAATATTATATATTTAATAATTTCTTGTTGCTGTGATGTGAAGGCTTTTAATCACAACACTGAACTACTAATTGCAGTAAATCTAAAATAACAGAAAACAAACACTTTTAAGTTAACCAGGCATATTCGTATTGTTATATCAACAGCACTATAACGATATATTTCAGATACTAACTTTTTTATTTGACAATTTTTGATAGTGTCCATTCTGCGAACAGTGAAGATCTAGGCGGAGAAGTAGGCAAAGCAAAGTTACATTTAATCGTGTCACTGTTATTTCTAATTTGTTTGTTGGTTAGGGTCTAGCGCAAACTGGTGTTTTTTGGATTAACAAATGGCAAATTCTTTAGCGTGCTGCGTTTATGGTCAAAGAAATAGCTTTAGCAATCAATAATGTCTGAATCCAAATTATGTGGTATGTGTATACATGTTGTTCTTTTAAAACAAATTACGTAACTAATTATTCAGAAGAAGAAGAAAACATTTCATAAGCTATGTTGTTGAACGGCACAGTCTTGTTTGGGGTGATTTTGTCCATGACACCGCCTACATTTCGTTGGCAATTAATGAGACCATCGCTCGCCGTGGGTACATAGTGCCATTTCATTACCATTTGTTATCGATGCCACATGTAACTGTGCGCTGGACTGGGTGATCCATGCACACAAAATTATTCAATTCACAAAGCTAGCATCGGTTCTTGTGACACATTTGGATTGTCATATGATACTCTAGACAACTTTCTCAAATTGATTTAGCGACCCTATTTTCGTTCGCGACCAAGAATAAGCAACAACTAGAATAAGCATTTGGTCGATCTGTCTCTATCAGACACCACACCAGGGAACAGTTTGAACATTTTGTTCGAAGAGATAATGCGTCCAGCTACCAGTACAGTAGTTGACCAAATATCACAGGTTCAAGCGCCACAGCGGCTTACAAGTGACGCTTTTAAACGCATTTAATATCTTACTAGTTACCATTGCTTGTGTATAAAGCACGTGAAACTAACAAAGGAAAAACGTCTTCTTTCAGCCATCGGACGGTTGCATTAAGATGCTTCTAGGTAAGTCAGCTTTGTAGGCATCCTAGTTGCGTGTCAGATATGCATTAACTTGTGATGGGTAGTTAAGCTGACGAACTCATAATCAAGATGAAATATTATTACTTCTATGACCTGTCAGAGAAGTACGTATAAGTACGTAGTGTTCTAATGTTAGTACTCGATGTCCCGAGACACTGTTGTGGCGCTGTGACTAAAGCATCGGATTATCAATAATCATGTGACGCCATTTTGAACCTTGTGCCTGTTCGTTCGTTGTAGGTGTTTCTGCTTATTCAGTTGTAAGCGGTAAAGCCAGGCTAAGGGCAGTGGTCGATGTATGTGAACGAATAGTGTTCGCGCAGCAACTGCAGCGTGGTTTAATGTTTACCAGAGAAATCGATATGCTGTTAGATTGAACAGGTCTGCCATGCAGTAAAGGATTTTTTTCCGTAGTCCCAGGGACTGGGTACTGCGCATTAAGAATTTACCTTTACTTTGCAACGTGTTTTCATGTAAAATACAAGTTTATAATTTCTGAGGATTATTTGTTATATGATGCATACATATATAACGGGAAGATTGGTTAATGACAAAAAAATGCGTCAAAGAACAGTGTGATGTGTGTGTGTGTGTGTGTGTGTGTGTGTGTGTGTGTGTGTGTGTGTGTGTGTGTGTGTGTGGTGGTGTGTGTGTGTGGTGGTGCGTGCGTGCGTGCGTGCGTGCGTGCGTGCGTGCGTGCGTGCGTGTGTGGTGTGGTGTGTGTGGTGTGGTGTGTGTGGGGTGGGTGTGTGTGCGTGCGTGCGTGCGTGCGGGTGGGTGTGTGGGTGTGGGTGTGGGTGTGGGTGTGGGTGTGGGGTGTGGGTGGGTGGGTGTGGGTGTGTTTGTGTGTGTGGTGTGTGTGGTGTGGGTGTGGGTGTGGGTGTGGGTGTGGGTGTGTGGGTGGTGCGTGCGTGCATATGTAAATCTGATTTATATATTGCTGTTTTCCAGACACCAAACAACAACTTCTAGGTAAGTCAAGACTCACGTTCACCCTTCTGTGTTTGTAAACGATTAATACAGGTTCATAAAGATCCCGGTCTGGGCTTAAGTAAACTACAATAATGAATTTAACTAAACAACAATGACAATTACGTCGATTCTCTGTGTGAATAAACTTATCACCGGGCCTGGAACTAAACCTTGTTCCGTTTATGGCAGCGATAATTGGTTGTGACCATCGTGGTGAGGGTACAGCCACGGTCTGTGGTCGGACGTGTGCTTGTTATACGTTTCTTTTATAATCCTTTTAAATCGCAAACATCTGCCAATATCAACCGAGCGACAAATACATGCATAGTATGTATGCTTTCATTGCTGGGAAGTGTAACGGTTTGCACCATTTCAAATGTAATAGAAGAGAGTATTCTGGTTTTTAAACATATACAATTATAGGCAAATACTGTTTTCATAATTATTATTTCCGTTAAATTACACGTCACTACACAATTAGCATCCCCGTCTTTATAAGAACAAATGCTTCTACTTTCTAGATGGTTGCGTCGAATGTTGGCGGTGTTTTACAATGTCAAGAAGTACCTGCATAGCTGTGATAATGTTATGCTATGGAACTGAGCGTGTTGTTAATGGCGGATGTATGGCTTCCGGTTCGTGCATACTGATTGCACCGGGTATGTGAATTGCAATTGTTTGCGTGTCGTCAGACCGACTGGCTGCATTGGCCGAGATGTACGCGGAAGCAGTTCAACAGAAGAAAGACCTCAAATGTGCGCTCAGCATTTCTGAAAATCAGGTGAGTCCGCGGTCAATATTGTGAATCAGAAGCGACGTAAACAGTTGACATTGGATTGGAGTAGCGCAAACAGTATTTGATGTTTTACAAAACATAATTCAGTGTGTGTGTGTGTGTGTGTGTGTGTGTGTGCGCGTGCGTGCGCGTGCGTGCGTGCGTGCGCGCGAGTGGGTGCGTGTGTGTGTGTGTGTGCGTGTGTGTGTGCTGTGCGTAGTGATGTGAGTGCGTTGGCGTTTTGTATACGTATGCGTATGTGTATTATATGTGCATCGAATGGTAATTCCTTGTTGCATCTTGTTTTCAGTTGTTCCAAAACAACCGCGATGCCCAACTGAATTGGGTAAGTTGAACTAAGTTCTAATTAAAGACGCTCGGTCAGTTAAGGGAGGCAACCATCTGATTACAAGTAACTACAACATATTGAATCCACTGTTTCTCCAGGATTAGCGCACCTGGTACAAACAAAAACCAAACGAAAATATGTTTACTTTTAATCTCTGCTTGTCTGATATTCCGTCTACTGTTACACAAAAAATATTAATTATCATCAAACATCCAAGTTCCGTAAATTTCGGACAATCCGATAGACCGATATAACAATAATAGTGAGAATTCTTTTATGTTCCGCGACATTCAATACCATAATATACAATGACAAATTGGGTTATGTTTTCATATTTTTGCAACATACGACAGAAATACGTTTTTGCATTCTTGCATCTTTTCTTAAAAAATCAGACGCTACGATTGATATTTTGAAAAGAAGTACACTGTTTATAACAACCTCGGTAACAGCCGAATGTGTTTTGAACGTGTCAGATTAACTTTGGCATTTACCTCATAACTCCCTCCGTATTATATTGCATTGTATTATATCACACATTGTTTTACACCATGTCGTTTCGTACGGTATCGTATTGAATTATTTTATTTATTGTATTATACTATAATTGTATCATGTTGTATGCACACTCTACGAAGGATGCAACTGTTTACAGATCCAGTGGCAGGCCGCGCAACGGACCATTGCGGAGACAACCACCAAAGCTTTGAAAATAAAGGACAGGTAAACGAATGAAAATAAATACATTTGAGGCTGTGTGGAAGAGTGGAAAGGGTGTGGCTGCTTGTATGAGATACACTACATGTATGGTACCCGGATTGTCACGTTCTATTCATGACATATGACATATACCCGGCGCAGTAATGTATCGACGCAATATAGCGGGATTTTGCTACAGCGGGTGTGTACAGCGGATGTGTTAGCGTGGTGATTCCGATTTATATTGTACAACATAATACAGGCATTTATAATTATAGTATTTATACTATGTGAAGTAATAATTTATAAGTACTCATTTTTGACTAAAGAAAACATCATTTTTAGGCGAGAATGTCAAAACGAACTCGCACTCTTGTTTGTCACTATGATACGAGACTACAGCGATGTCCCAGACTGCCACAAAGAGGCGTCTGACGAGTTGTCGTCGAACGAGGGGTTCCAGTTCCTCTGCCTCGAATTGGCTGAGCAGTAATTTGTCATGGGAAGGCTGCTGTCTAGGACGTGGGAAAGTTAAACGTCAAAAGGCATAGCGGTTAAATCAATTATTTTAACTAGATCTTTTATTTACCATTTGAACGTGTTGCAGGCGAAATCTTTCAAATTGCGGACATTATTCCGAGCTTTAAAGTAACTAAGCACAAATTGGCAGGTAGAAAATCTTCCACATGCACATTGTAGTCATACGAACATAATATTAAATGAACAAATAAAACCTAGGACCTGGCATCTTCGCTTTAAACCTACTCTTCCGTCCGTGCAGGCTGTGTGAGAAGGACTACGACGCGGCGGACCCGTCCGTAGACCCGCTGAGCACGTGCAGCTCCGTGGGCCACGCCGACCCGGCGTCGGAGGGCTGCAGGAAGCGCCACGACTCTGCGGGGTCGGACACGGCCAGCATGAGACACCGCAACCTGTCCGGGACCGGGGACGCCGGTGTCGATGTCAGCGCCGACGACACGCGGAGCGCAGACGGCGACAGTGCGTCCACTCGCAACGACATCCCGACCATCCGTGTCCAGGTGACGTCCAGCGCGTCTCCGGACCGCACGGTGACCGCCATGCGCCGTGCCGGGAGCGTCTCTCCGTGTCGCCAACACCGGGGCGGCGACTCCTCAGAGCATCTCGGTCGGTCTGCCGTGCAGTACATGCGGGGCCCGACGCCGTCACGGTCCCCCGACCGACCGGACAGCGACAGCGGCAGTGCCTGCGACCGCCTGCGGTCCTCGTTCTCCCCCGACCGTCGGGTGGGCGTCGTGTGCGGCATGACGAAGTCGGCCGACAGACGCGTTGCTACCGCCGCCGTCTTCCCCGAGCGGCGCGCCGTCCACTCGCCCGACCGCCTCGCCAAGGCACCTGACGCCGTGCCGATCGAGAACGCGCAGGACTATCGTCGTAACGCCGTGCACAGTAAGTGCCGTCTATACACGTCCCCCGAGCGACGCCGCTCGGACACTGCCGGACCGCGCCGTGTGGCTGTCGTGCCGGAGTGTCCCCGTCTCCACATGGCCAGTCGTCGGGTGACGTCGGCGGAGCGCGCCCGTGTCGTGAGCAACCCCATCCGTCGTTCCCTCTACTCCCTCACCGGGCCGCAAGACTCTACAGAGCACCGGCTGAGAGGAGCCCGACACTGGTGATGGTAACGTCGTCATCGCACCGTTTACGCAAGCCACGACGTCGATGACGCAATGGTACCAGCATTGTGTCACTGGAAGTCAACTTGTGTCGGGTGAACGACGGTCCACGCTGTTCACCTGGACACCTCGGGCTATAGGACGAGAAAATGCCAACTAAATTGAAGCGAACTGTGTAAAATAACACATCTTGGCGCACGTGATTCTTCATGTTTCGACAAATAGTAGTCGACGTCAGTACATGGATAGCAAATAAAATTAATTTGAAATTGCATATCTATGCGACATCTTCTTTTAACAAGTTAATGTCATCATCACCTCATCTCACTCCCAAAACCAAAGCCTTTTCGGTTATCCCTCTCCATCTCTGGCGTTTTATGACAAGGGATTGGATGGAAGCAAAGTCCATTCTAGGATGCTGTTTGTTCATTTCTTCCTCTGTCACCCGGGTCTTCTTTTTCCGTCCACTCTACCCCGGAGAAGTGTTGGCTAAACCATCTTGTCACATGGACGTACCGACGGAGGTACCCTTTTTCTCGCTGTTTTCAACGGTTCCTTGTAATACACTGTTTGTGCTTCTGGCGCGGTCAGTGTAGCTGATGCCCAAGACCTTTCTTAAGCACCTCATGTCCATAGCTCGTATTCTTCTCCCAAATTATGTTGCTACCGTCCATGTATCGGGTCCGTGAGGTAGATGAGATGACCCAGGCACGTTTCGATGTTCCTATGTCTCCAAATGGGCTTCAGTCTTGGCAAGACAGCTGTTGCTTTGCAGTCCTGGCAAGTATTTCCGGTTTGTAACTTCCGTGTGAGATTAATTGCTCAAGATATTTTAACTGTGTCACTAGCTTCAGTCTCTCGTTGTTGACCGTGATCTGGGTCTGAATGCCTGTGTGACTGTTAGTCATCAGCTTAGACTGATTTTCAAGTGTTTCTGTCATCTCACGGATACTGGTTAATCCTGCCGTAATTTATATTTTTATAAACAACTACAAATTTCTATTTATTTTGTGTTAATATAAGTTTAATTTTGAATAGTTTTTATAGTACAACATTATTTGATAAAAAGGTATCCTTTTAAATTTGTATGCTATCCGTGTGAAGCAAAACAATGCTACCACCTCATGGATACTGGGTAATCCTGCCGTAATTCTTATTTTATAAACAACTGTAAATTTTTATTTTTACTTATTTTATGTTAATGCAAGTTCAATGTTTAATACTTTTCATAGGATATAATTATCTTGTAAAAGTATATATCATTATTTTAATTTCATAGTTGGCCTGAGAGCCAATCAGCGTTTCCCAGGCAGAGTTGGGGGGGCTTAAAAGTGCTGCCACCTCACGAAGAAAGTGCATAGACTTTTATACAATATAAACACTATAAACTAATTTTAATTATTTGATCATATTGGCAACCACGTACATGTACAATGAATATTTAACTTTAGCACTTCATGTTATTAATTCTTTTTTAACTACCATTCATCGGCTTTGGCCAGCTCGCCAAACACACTTATGGTTCCCGGATATGTACGTCTCACCTTTGCCGTTTAAGCCTTTATAACTGCATGTAATGTGCAATATTAGCATCTACCACCACACATCATTTTCTAGATTAAAAGACTACAGACAATTGTGGCAGATATTTCTTTTATATGCAAACATTTTATCAACCATCAGTTATTCATCATAAGACAGAAACAGTATATGTACAGAAATACCGCATTCTATTTGCGTTGAGAAAAATACAAACATCAATATAATTATGACTACAAGCAGCACCTGATAAAAATTAAACAGGTGCTTATTTCTTTGTGCATCGCTGCGTGTAGACATGTCTTTTGTGACAGTGACTAGATGGCTAACTTAATACACCTTTCAGGCAAGAGTTCAGATGAGTAAACCTCTTGCTAACAAACACACCTGGTTCTTATGCATAATTTACTCTATATATTCACATTATGCATCATAAATAGTGAATATTATTAAGTTTGTGCACAATATCCCGAACACAGGAGTAACATTACCAGCTAATCACCGTCACAATATAACACAATCATTATCTTACAGAACACATTGTATATATTCAGAATGACAAATACTGCTTACGCTGAAGAATACATTATCAATCGTAAGTTGACATTATTAAATCCAATATAATAGGACAAATAATGTTCAGCTAAACGATAGCAACTCTTCAAACCAACTAGTTCAGTCTTTAGTTCTTGTCCTTGTCTCTACTTGCGAACATCGAGCAACCACAGAAATATACTTATAGAATAACTTCGGGTCAAAACACCATCAATAATACCTTATTCAAGTTAAACAATATTATATGTAAACAATGCCTTGTTCTATAATGAGAAGACAATCCCAACCACTTTAATCTTAGTGGATAATTACCCTACCAACAACAAAATATATTTATTGCCTACTGAATATAGCCATTTCCTACATTCACATAAATTAATAATTTACACACAAAAACAATGTTCCTATAAGTAGCACCTCAATATATGCTGCATGATAGTGTACTTTATAATATTATTGTATGATCTGTGTTGAATGAAACTCTGTACCTCACTGTCATCTCATTTGCTAATAGGACTAGACGACTGTTATACAAGAGCGAGTAACTGGTGTCACAAACACAAGAATCTGTGATCTACCATAGCTAAGTTGGTACTCAGTGTGAACCTTGTGAAATAGTCTTGTTTTTATTCCACTGATTATAAGCCTTAAAATAAAATATTTTCAGTATGTTTCGATTTATTGCTAAAAATGAGGCAAACTTAAAATAACTTGTATGTAAGAGAGTTTTAAAGATTAGTAAATGAAAAGAAATGCTGACAGTAACAATACATTTAGTATTTTTTCAATTTTGGATAATTTATGAAAGTGCTGAATGTGCATGTTTGACTTCATACCCTGTGGTAGATCACATATGGTCTAACTGGTTCTTAATACTAAGTATTATAACTGCAGCAAAATCTGACCTGAGTGGACTAATGACATATAAATATTGAACGTGTTTGAGCTGTAGATCATTGTCATGGCCCAACTGTTCCACTGGAATGATCCATTGTTATATCTCAGAGCACAACTGTTTTGCTAGAGTGGCCCAGTGTCATAACTGTCGTAACACGACTGTTTGACCCGTGTGGCCCATTGTCACAACAGCAGCAGAACATGACCGAGTGATGCGGCCATTTGTGACAACATCCTTAACACAACTATTCTGCTGGTGTGGCCCAATGTGGCCTCTTGTCACAACTGTACAATTGATGTGGCCCAATGTCATGACAGAATTTTTTTACAACTGGCCTGCTGTCATAACTGATTTCATGCAATCACTTGCCTGGGATGGCCAAATGTCACAATTACAACAGAATACGTTTGAGCTAATATTGATCGCCACTGTTACAACTGTCAGACTAGAGTGGCCCAATGTCACACAGGGGGAGACGGTGTAGTTGCCGCTATGTTGGTGAGACACACAGTTTGCTGTGAGCCGGCATGACGTAGGAGAAGCCATCGAAGGCATGCTCAGGACACTTGACGCTGGCACCAGTCTCACCGCCCGACCGGCCCACGGAGGCTACAAGACAACACATAGAACATTAGGTTTGTGTACTACAAAGTGAAATAACAAGTACATAAGAAGCCTTTTCAAAAGACCATAAAATGGTCTTAAAGATAGTTGAAGTGTAAGTTTGCTTTTTTGGTACAGCATCCCTCGTTAACGTTGATGTTAGATGCAACATTAGCAGATGTGATAAGTTGGAGCCATCGTACTGAACATCACAGTTTTTACTTTAGACTATATTCACTACAGTTTTCACAACAATCTAACTGGCTGACATTAGTTCTACAATTCATTTACATCTAGCAACACATTCACCAATTACATGCAGGTAATCAAATAATTTGATTTCGTTAAATAACATGTCCCTACTTTAAAAAAAAAATATTTTGTTAATTTCTTTATTTATTTTATCCCAAAGTCATTCTGAGTACCTGGTACCCACAATTAACAAAACAAACCCCCAAATAATCATTCCATTTCTAAAATCTACTGATTTTCTGGATTTATTGCACGTTTTCGCAAACATTTCCACCACTTTTCAGGTTGGTTTTCTTATGTAATTTTAAAAGAAATATTCTGCATAAATACAAATGCATTATATGCAAAGTTTGCAATCATATGGTTATAATTAAGCAATGATATAATAGATTATGTAAAACTACAGATAAAGAAACAACAGCACAAGGTAGGGAACACTTAATGATGGGAAGGACTTCTGTACCTGGCACTGGTTCCTGCACAAACGCGGGATCAAAGTGTCGTAGGTCCAACTGTCCACTCTAAAATAGAAGGGACAATGCATAGAGAATTCTTTACACATCCAGAAACAACTGCAAGCCATGGTCTGAGTTGTAAACTGTGTCGTATCACCTCAAAATAAATGTCAGACCTTTGTATTTGACAGACTGAAAAGTGTAATTATTTCAATATCCATGAAATACTTACTATCCATCTCAGGTACAGACCACATACATGATGAAGTGTGCATCGACCATAAATACATTTTCTAAATCATTACTGATTTGTTATCAGTCCAGTTAGAAACTATATTTTGGGAGGGTGCACCGCCACTCTAAAACTTGGCATTGACAAAACAACAAGATCATAAGAATTAATGGTGGGTGTAGGGGGATTTTCATGTAAAATAAAGTGTCCAAAACAAATAAAAATTGGTGAGGAGATGGTTAAAGTTCGCTGGGCGGGTGGAACAAATCAGGTGTGATTAGAGTGGACAATAGAAGATGAGGAAGGGCTGACAGTGAGGGGAGACGTGGTGAGAGTGAGGGGAGGAAGGGCTGTCTGTGGAGGGCTGACAGTGAGGGGAGACGTGGTGAGAGTGAGGGGAGGAAGGGCTGTCTGTGGAGGGCTGACAGTGAGGGGAGACGTGGTGAGAGTGAGGGGAGGAAGGGCTGTCTATGGAAGGCTGACAGTGAGGGGAGACGTGGGGAGAGTGAGGGGAGGAAGGGCTCACATAATACAAAATGGGTACGACAGACTAAAGAAGAAAACATCAATTCACTCAACTGTGAACTGAATAAGCTCGCATGGGAAACCGTTTTAAATGAAGAAGATGTGAATAAAGCATATGATACTTTTATTTCAAACTTTACATATATATTTGATAAATGCTGCCCTATGAAAGAGGTCAACATAAATAAAAGCCGACTTGAACCAAAGAAACCATGGCTAACTACAGGACTGGTAAATGCATGCCACAAGAAAAACAATTTATATCGACTATTCCTTAAAGACAGGACAAGGTATACCGAAAACAGATATAAGGCATATAAAAATAAATTAATAACTATCTTGAGATGTGAAAAAAAGAAACACTACTGTACTTTGCTGCTAAAGCAAAAAACAATATTGCTGGAACATGGAAAATACTCCGAACAATAATGGGTAAAATGCAGAAGGAACATACATATCCTGAACTATTCCATAAAGATGACAAAGTCATCAAAAGTAAAGAAAATATCGCCAACATGTTTAACAAGTTCTTTACCAGTGTTGGTCCAGACCTAGCCAAACAAATTAACCCTTCTGTTGGTGCATCTGTATTCGATTATCTAAAAAATCGAAATGATAACAGTATGTTCTTGTCACCAGTTGATGAAAATGAAGTTATTAGGGTAGTGGAAAGCTGCAAAAACAAAAGCTCAACTGATGCAGAAGGGTTGAGTATGAATATTGTTAAACATATAATCACATCAATCATTAAGCCACTCACCCATATTTTTAACACATCTTTCAAAACTGGGGTATTCCCAGATAAATTAAAAATTGCTAAAGTAATCCCAGTGTTCAAGTCGGGAATCAAAGAAGATTGTTCTAACTACAGACCAATTTCACTACTTCCACAATTTTCCAAAATACTAGAAAAACTTTTTAACAGTAGGCTAAGTGCATTTATTGATAAAAATAACATTATTAACCCTAGTCAGTATGGATTCCGTGAAAATATGTCTACAACCTATGCTTTAACCGAGTTAATAAATGAAATAAATTCATCACTAAATAACAAAATGTATTCTATTGGTGTATTCATTGACTTGAAAAAAGCTTTTGACACAGTAGATCATGAGTTGCTCTGTAAAAAAATGTATTTCTATGGTATCAGAGGTGTGGCACACAATTGGATAAGCAGTTACTTATCAAACAGGTCCCAATTTGTTTGCTACAATGAATTCCACCCAGACCTGTTAAATATATCATGTGGTGTCCCACAGGGCTCAATTTTAGGGCCGAAACTGTTTATACTGTATATTAATGATTTATGTAACATATCTAGGCTTGTGAAATATATACTGTTTGCTGACGACACAAATTTATTTTGTGCAGATAAAAACATCAACCAACTTGTTACAACAGTATCGACAATTCTTGACAAATTGTGTATATGGTTTGCTGTAAATAAGCTTTCTTTAAATGTTTCGAAAACAAGCTACATGTTATTTGGTAATTTGAATGCACAGTTTGACATAACTATCAATGGTATAAGTATTAGCAGAGTGCGTGTGGCTAAATTTCTTGGAATATTAATTGATGAGAAATTGAATTGGAAAGATCATATAGCAAATGTTAAATCAAAGCTCTCTAAGAGTACAACTATATTATATAAGTGTAGCCATGTAATAGACTCACAGTCTATGCATATCATGTACAGCTCATTATTCTTACCATACATTAGTTATTGATCTGAAATATGGGGAAACACATATCCTTCTAATGTCAATTGCCTTGTTGTACTTCAAAAGAGAGCAATTAGACTTCTGTTTGGGGCAGGTCGTCTTGACCACACAACTCATCTTTTCTACAGGTCGCACACATTAAAATTTCCAGATCTAGTGAAATTCAAAACAGCTATGTTTATGTATAAAGCATACTACTGCATGTTACCAGCTAATATACAACAGCATTTTGTTAAAAAAGATATCTCTGTAATAACACGTCTCAAAAATCAATTAGTAATGCGCTGTGTCACCTTGAATGTTAGAGCCATGTCTCTTCCTATGTATGGCATAAGTCTTTGGAATTCCTTGCATGTTGAACTAACTGATATAAAAACAACAAGATCTTTTAGACAGAGGTACAAGTCAATACTCATAAATGAATATATATAATTGCAACTTTCATTGAAACTGATTCAGATGACTAATGTATCTGAATTCTAAGTATAATTCCTTGTATGCATCCATATATTTTGAATAAGTGATAGTAATGTGACTAATGAACTAGAGGTTGTATCACTAATTCTATTTATGTTGTTCTGTTTACTTTCCTAGTCATGTATTTAGGATGTGTGCAATATTTACATTATAATAATTATTTCTTATATTATGGTTATGACCAAAAATATTGTTCGGGGATACATACTACTACAAGTTTTAACTTCTTGTGTATTCCCTTCAAATAACATTATGTGTATAGCATGTTTGTATTGTCTTAAATTATAATGTCTACTGAATGTTGTTTGAATAAATCATATTATTGAATTGAATTGAATTGAATTGAAGGGCTGTCTGTGGAGGGCTGACAGTGAGGGGAGACGTGGTGAAAGTGAGGGGAGGAAGGGCTGTCTGTGGAGGGCTGACAGTGAGGGGAGACGTGGTGAAAGTGAGGGGAGGAAGGGCTGTCTGTGGAGGGCTGACAGTGAGGGGAGACGTTGTGAAAGTGAGGGGAGGAAGGGCTGTCTGTGGAGGGCTGACAGTGAGGGGAGACGTGGTGAAAGTGAGGGGAGGAAGGGCTGTCTGTGGAGGGCTGACAGTGAGGGGAGACGTGGTGAAAGTGAGGGGAGGAAGGGCTGTCTGTGGAGGGCTGACAGTGAGGGGAGACGTGGTGAAAGTGAGGGGAGGAAGGGCTGTCTGTGGAGGGCTGACAGTGAGGGTAGACGTGGTGAGAGGGGAGGAAGGGCTGTCTGTGGAGGGCTGACAGTGAGGGGAGACGTGGTGAGAGGGGAGGAAGGGCTGTCTGTGGAGGGCTGACAGTGAGGGGACACGTGGTGAGAGGGGAGGAAGAGCTGTCTGTGGAGGGCTGACAGTGAGGGGAGACGTGGTGAAAGTGAGGGGAGGAAGGGCTGTCTGTGGAGGGCTGACAGTGAGGGGAGACGTGGTGAAAGTGAGGGGAGGAAGGGCTGTCTGTGGAGGGCTGACAGTGAGGGCAGACGTGGTGAGAGGGGAGGAAGGGCTGTCTGTGGAGGGCTGACAGTGAGGGGAGACGTGGTGAAAGTGAGGGGAGGAAGGGCTGTCTGTGGAGGGCTGACAGTGTGGGGAGACGTGGTGAAAGTGAGGGGAGGAAGGGCTGTCTGTGGAGGGCTGACAGTGAGGGTAGACGTGGTGAGAGGGGAGGAAGGGCTGTCTGTGGAGGGCTGACAGTGAGGGGAGACGTGGTGAGAGTGAGGGGAGGAAGGGCTGTCTGTGGAGGGCTGACAGTGAGGGTAGACGTGGTGAGAGGGGAGGAAGGGCTGTCTGTGGAGGGCTGACAGTGAGGGGAGACGTGGTGAAAGTGAGGGGAGGAAGGGCTGTCTGTGGAGGGCTGACAGTGAGGGGAGACGTAGTGAGAGGGGAGGAAGGGCTGTCTGTGGAGGGCTGACAGTGAGGGGAGACGTAGTGAGAGGGGAGGAAGGGCTGTCTGTGGAGGGCTGACAGTGTGGGGAGACGTGGTGAAAGTGAGGGGAGGAAGGGCTGTCTGTGGAGGGCTGACAGTGAGGGTAGACGTGGTGAGAGGGGAGGAAGGGCTGTCTGTGGAGGGCTGACAGTGAGGAGAGACGTGGTGAGTGGGGAGGAAGGGCTGTGTGTGGAGGGCTGACAGTGTGGGGAGATGTGGCGAGAGGGAGGGGAGGAAGAATGAGACCAAGAGATGGACAGTGGAGATGGTAACAACTTGATACTGGAAGGAGAAAACAAAACCTGACATCATCTATATCGCCTCCACACCGGAGTGTTTGGCAGAGAAGGACAACCTGTAGAGGGGACAGTCTCTGTCAACACATCCTGCCCTCTGGTGTACGTACCACATTGGGGTTATAGGGTGGCTTGATCCTCTTGTCCATCAGCTGTGTCCAGTTGATGCCAGAGAAGAAGCTATGGGAAGAAATCTCGGCAAAGTCGCCCTTTGACCCCAGCCGCTTGTCCTTCTCCTTCTGAAGCAACTGAACCGATGACACACAGAGTTAACAACATACACAGCACACACAGAGTTAACAACATACACAGCACACGCAGAGTTAACAACATACACAGCACACACAGAGTTAACAACATACACAGCACACACAGAGTTAACAACATACACAGCACACACAGAATTAACAGCATACACAGCACACGCAGAGTTAACAACATACACAGCACACGCAGAGTTAACAACATACACAGCACACGCAGAGTTAACAACATACACAGCACACGCAGAGTTAACAACATACACAGCACACGCAGAGTTAACAACATACACAGCACACACAGAGTTAACAACATACACAGCACACGCAGAGTTAACAACATACACAGCACACACAGAGTTAACAACATACACAGCACACGCAGAGTTAACAACATACACAGCACACACAGAGTACTAAAACAGCAGTAACACAGCACACACAGAGTTAACAACATACACAGCACACACAGAGTTAACAACATACACAGCACACACAGAGTTAACAACATACACAGCACACACAGAGTTAACAGCATACACAGCACACGCAGAGTTAACACACAGCACACACAGAGTTAACAGCATACACAGCACACACAGAGTTAACAGCATACACAGCACACGCAGAGTTAACAACATACACAGCACACGCAGAGTTAACAACATACACAGCACACGCAGAGTTAACAACATACACAGCACATGCAGAGTTTACAACATACACAGCACACACAGAGTTAACAGCATACACAGCACACACAGAGTTAACAACATACACAGCACACGCAGAGTTAACAACATACACAGCACACACAGAGTTAACAACATACACAGCACACACAGAGTTAACAACATACACAGCACACACAGAGTTAACAACATACACAGCACACACAGAGTTAACAACATACACAGCACACGCAGAGTTAACAACATACACAGCACACACAGAGTTAACAACATACACAGCACACGCAGAGTTAACAACATACACAGCACACGCAGAGTTAACAACATACACAGCACACACAGAGTTAACAGCATACACAGCACACACAGAGTTAACAACATACACACACACGAGAGTTAACAACATACACAGACACACAGAGTTAACACATACACAGCACACGCAGAGTTAACAACATACACAGCACACGCAGAGTTAACAACATACACAGCACACGCAGAGTTAACAACATACACAGCACACACAGAGTTAACAGCATACACAGCACACACAGAGTTAACAACATACACAGCACACCAGAGTTAACAACATACACAGCACACGCAGAGTTAACAACATACACAGCACACCAGAGTTAACAACATACACAGCACACCAGAGTTAACAACATACACAGCACACGCAGAGTTAACAACATACACAGCACACCAGAGTTAACAACATACACAGCACACCAGAGTTAACAACATACACAGCACACCAGAGTTAACAACATACACAGCACACCAGAGTTAACAACATACACAGCACACACAGAGTTAACAACATACACAGCACACCAGAGTTAACAACATACACAGCACACACAGAGTTAACAACATACACAGCACACAGAGTTAACAACATACACAGCACACCAGAGTTAACAACATACACAGCACACGCAGAGTTAACACACAGCACACACAGAGTTAACAACATACACAGCACACCAGAGTTAACACATACACAGCACACCAGAGTTAACAACATACACAGCACACCAGAGTTAACAACATACACAGCACAGCAGAGTTAACAACATACACAGCACAGCAGAGTTAACAACATACACAGCACACACAGAGTTAACAACATACACAGCACACACAGAGTTAACAACATACACAGCACACAGAGTTAACAACATACACAGCACACCAGAGTTAACAACATACACAGCACACACAGAGTTAACAACATACACAGCACACCAGAGTTAACAACATACACAGCACACACAGAGTTAACAACATACACAGCACACCAGAGTTAACAACATACACAGCACACCAGAGTTAACAACATACACAGCACACTGCAGAGTTAACAACATACACAGCACACCAGAGTTAACAACATACACAGCACACACAGAGTTAACAACATACACAGCACACGCAGAGTTAACAACATACACAGCACACGCAGAGTTAACAACATACACAGCACACCAGAGTTAACAACATACACAGCACACGCAGAGTTAACAACATACACAGCACACGCAGAGTTAACAACATACACAGCACACCAGAGTTAACAACATACACAGCACACACAGAGTTAACACATACACAGCACACACAGAGTTAACAACATACACAGCACCACAGAGTTAACAACATACACAGCACACGCAGAGTTAACAACATACACAGCACACACAGAGTTAACAACATACACAGCACACACAGAGTTAACAACATACACAGCACACGCAGAGTTAACAACATACACAGCACACACAGAGTTAACAACATACACAGCACACACAGAGTTAACAACATACACAGCACACGCAGAGTTAACAACATACACAGCACACACAGAGTTAACAACATACACAGCACACACAGAGTTAACAACATACACAGCACACGCAGAGTTAACAACATACACAGCACACACAGAGTTAACAACATACACAGCACATGCAGAGTTAACAACATACACAGCACACGCAGAGTTAACAACATACACAGCACACGCAGAGTTAACAACATACACAGCACACACAGAGTTAACAACATACACAGCACATGCAGAGTTAACAACATACACAGCACACACAGAGTTAACAACATACACAGCACACGCAGAGTTAACAACATACACAGCACACGCAGAGTTAACAACATACACAGCACACGCAGAGTTAACAACATACACAGCACACACAGAGTTAACAACATACACAGCACACACAGAGTTAACAACATACACAGCACACACAGAGTTAACAACATACACAGCACACGCAGAGTTAACAACATACACAGCACACGCAGAGTTAACAACATACACAGCACACGCAGAGTTAACAACATACACAGCACACACAGAGTTAACAACATACACAGCACACACAGAGTTAACAACATACACAGCACACGCAGAGTTAACAACATACACAGCACATGCAGAGTTAACAACATACACAGCACACACAGAGTTAACAACATACACAGCACACACAGAGTTAACAACATACACAGCACACGCAGAGTTAACAACATACACAGCACACGCAGAGTTAACAAAATTCACAGCACACGCAGTAAACAACATACACAGCATACACAGTTAACAACATACACATCACACACAGAGTTAACAACATACACAGCACACACAGAGTTAACAACATACACAGCACATACAATTTCAACAACATACACAGCACACACAATTTCAACAACATACACAGCTTTAACAATGCATACAGCACACAGCCTTATATGCACACATATACAGAACACACACCTCTAAGGTTCAAGCATTAACAGGATGGACATACACGATTAATTCCATACAATTATTTTCCATCCAAATAGTGTGAACACGATGCCTAGAAAAAAGAAATTAAACAGTTAACAAGCAAACTATATACATTCATCCTTCACAAGCTATGCACAGCAAATAAAGCATGATCGCTGTTAACACGTACACATGGAGTGTGTATAGGGGTACACAACTACACACCTTCTCCAGGATGTCCCTCACGGCGGGAGAGCTCGACTTTCCTCGAAACTGCAGTGTGTGGTGCAGTATCTTGTCATACATTTCATTCAAGTCTCGCGCGTAGAAGGGTGGCTGAAAAACACAACACAATAGTTCTAGTGTGAAACTGCCGATAAGCATCTGAACACAAATACCCAGTATGTCATGAGAAACTTGTTGATGGTATAACGATTACCCGGTAAGCGTTTATGGTTCATATTCAGGGGTTACAGCTCTAAATGCTTGCTTGGATTTAAAGATAGCACATTAAAAAATCGATGTTGGTTAATGAGTAGTGGCAATTTGATCTCTCAGGATCACCTTTAACATGTCACTAATCACATAACGGAACATGCAGTAAAATCTTTATATTGGTTAGATCAGGCATCACTATGTAAGCTAGAGTATTCACCAGATCAAAGTACTCACCAGCCCAAACTATACACCAGCCAAAAATTACTTACCAGTCCAACGTACCCATCAGATAAATGTACCCATCAGCAAAATGTACTTGCCAGACAAAAAATACTCACCAGACTATTGTACTCACAAGATCAAAGTACTCACCAGACTAATGTACTCACCAGATCAAAGTACTCTCCAGACTAAAGTACTCTCCAGACTAAGTACTCTCCAGACTAAGTACTCTCCAGACTAATGTACTCACCAGACCAAAGTACTCTCCAGACTAAAGTACTCTCCAGACTAAAGTACTCTCCAGACTAAAGTACTCTGCAGACCAAAGTACTCTGCAGACCAAAGTACTCTGCAGACCAAAGTACTCTCCAGACCAAAGTACTCTCCAGACTAAAGTACTCTCCAGACTAAAGTACTCTCCAGACTAAAGTACTCTCCAGACTAAAGTACTCTCCAGACTAAAGTACTCTCCAGACTAAAGTACTCTCCAGACTAAAGTACTCACCAGACTAAGTACTCCAGACTAAGTACTCTCCAGACTAAAGTACTCACCAGACTAAAGTACTCTCAGACTAAAGTACTTCCAGACTAAAGTACTCTCCAGACTAAAGTACTCTCCAGACTAAAGTACTCCCAGACTAAAGTACTCCGACTAAAGTACTTCCAGACTAAAGTACTCTCCAGACTAAAGTACTCTCCAGACTAAAGTACTCTCCAGACTAAAGTACTCTCCAGACTAAAGTACTCACCAGACTAAAGTACTCCCAGACTAAAGTACTACCAGACTAAAGTACTCACCGACTAAAGTACTCTCAGACTAAAGTACTCACCAGACTAAAGTACTCCCAGACTAAAGTACTCTCCAGACTAAAGTACTCTCCAGACTAAAGACTCTCCAACTAAAGTACTCCAGACTAAAGTACTCCCAGACTAAGTATACCAGACAAGACTTCCACAAGTACTCTCCAGACTAAAGTACTCACCAGACAATACTCACGACTAAAGTACTCTCGTTACTCCCAGACTAAAGTACTCACCAGACTAAAGTACTCACCGACTAAGCTCACCAGACTAAAGTACTCCAGACTAAAGTACTCTCCAGACTAAAGTACTCTCCAGACTAAAACTCCCAGACTAAAGTACTCTCCAGACTAAAGTACTCTCCAACTAAGATCTCAAAGTACTCTCCAGACTAAAGTACTCTCCAGACTAAAGTACTCCCACAAATTATCTCCCAGACAAAGTACTCTCCAGACTAAAGTACTCTCCAGACTAAAGTACTCTCCAGACTAAAGTACTACTAGATAAAGTACTCCCAGACTAAATACTCTCCAGACTAAAGTACTCTCCAGACTAAAGTACTCACCAGACTAAGTACTCTCCAGACTAAAGTACTCCCAGACTAAGTACTCTCCAGACAAAGTACTCTCCAGACAAAGTACTCTCCAGACAAAGTACTCTCCAGACAAAGTACTCTCCAGACTAAAGTACTCTCCAGACTAAAGTACTCTCCAGACTAAAGTACTCTCCAGACTAAGTACTCTCCAGACTAAAGTACTCCCAGACTAAAGTACTTCAGACTAAAGTACTCTCCAGACTAAAGTACTCACCAGACTAAGTACTCCCAGACTGTACTCTCCAGACTAAAGTACTCTCCAGACTAAGTACTCTCAGACTAAAGACTCTCCAGAAACCCACAGAATCTCCAGACTAAAGTACTCTCCAGACTAAAGTACTCCCAGACTAAAGTACCTCCAACTAAAGTACTCTCAGACAAAGTACTCACCAGACTAAGTACTCTCCAGACTAAAGTACTCTCCAGATAAAGTACTCTCCAGACTAAAGTACTCTCCAGACTAAAGTACTCTCCAGACTCACAGACAAATACTCCCAAAGACTCCAGTACTCCAGACTAAAGTACTCTCCAGACTAAAGTACTCTCCAGACTAAAGTACCCCAGACACTAAAGTACTCCACAAGCTCAAAGTATCCAGACAAAGTACTCTCCACAAAGTACTCTCCAAAACCCCAAAGTACTCCCAGCTAAAGTACTCCAGACTAACCCCGACTAAAGTACTCTCCAACTAAAGTACTCTCCAGACTAAAGTACTCACTAAAGACTAAAGTACTCTCCAGACTAATACTCTCCAGACTAAAGTCTCACAGACTACCCATATGTACTCCAAATAAATACTCCAACAAGTACTAGATAAATATCTAGACAAATTCCCAGACTAAGTACTCCGATAAGTACTCAGATAGTACTCCCGAAAATACTCCAACTAAAGTATCCCAGACAAAGTATCCCAGACAAAGTATTAACAAAGTACTCAGACAAAGTACTCAGACAAAGTATTAGACAAAGCTCCAGACTAATATCTAGACAAGTATAATAAGTATCCAACTAATATTAATAAATATAGATAAAGTACTCAGACAAAGTCTCCCGTAAAGTACTCCGACAAACCCAGTGTCCCAGATAAAGTTCCCGACTAATCTCTCCAACTAAGTCTCCCAGACTAAAGACCCAGAAAAACCATAAATACTCCCAGACTAAAGTACTCCCAGACTAAGTACTCCCAGACAGTACTCTCCAGACTAAAGTACTCCCAGACAAAGTACTCCCAAAGTACTTCCAGACAAATACTCCCAGACTAAAGTACTCCCAGACAAAGTACTCCCAGACTAAAGTACTCCCAGACAAAGTACTCCCAGACTAAAGTACTCTCCAGACAAGTACTCTCCAGACTAGTACTCCCAGACTAGTACTCCCAGACAAGTACTCTCCAGACTAAAGTACTCCAGACAAAGTACTCCCGACTAAAGTACTCTCCGACTAAAGTATCTCCGACAAAGTACTCCCAGACTAAAGTACTCACGACTAAAGTACTCCGACTAAAGTACTCGAAAAGTACTCCCAGACAAAGTACTCCCAGACTAAAGTACTCCCAGACTAAAGTACTCCAGCAAGACTCTGTAGTATCTCCGATAGTACTCTCCAGACTAAATACTCTCCAGACTAAAGTACTCCCAGACTAAAGTACTCTCCAGACTAAAGTACTCCACAAGATAAAAATACTCCAGCAAAGACTCTAGAAAAGACCAGACAAAGTACTCTCAGCTAGACTTCAGCATACTCCCAGACTAAGACTCAATAAATATCCAACTAAATATTAATAAATATAATATATTATAAATATACAATTAATAAAAAAAGTACCCAATAAAGTACTCAGACTAGTTCCCATAAAGTACTCACAGACTAAATACTCTCATATTAAATATCAGTATATCAGATAAACCAGACTAAATATATAGTATAGATAAATACTTCAGACTAAATACTAACTAAATACTCTCCAGACTAAAGTACTCTCCAGACTAAAGTACTCATCCAGACTAAAGTACTCTCCAGACTAAATAAGACTAAAGTACTCTCCAGACTAAAGTACTCTCCAGACTAAAGTACTCCCAGACTAAAGTACTCTCCAGACTAAGTACTCTCCAGACTAAAGTACTCTCCAGACTAAAGTACTCTCCAGACTAAAGTACTCTCCAGACTAAAGTACTCTCCAGACTAAAGTACTCACCAGACTAAAGTACTCTCCAGACTAAAGTACTCTCCAGACTAAAGTACTCTCCAGACTAAAGTACTCACCAGACTAAAGTACTCACCAGACTAAAGTACTCTCCAGACTAAAGTACTCTCCAGACTAAAGTACTCTCCAGACTAAAGTACTCTCCAGACTAAAGTACTCTCCAGACTAAAATCTCAGACTAAAGTACTCTCCAGACTAAAGTACTCACCAGACTAAAGTACTCTCCAGACTAAAGTACTCTCCAGACTAAAGTACTCTCCAGACTAAAGTACTCACCAGACTAAAGTACTCTCCAGACTAAAGTACTCTCCAGACTAAAGTACTCTCCAGACTAAAGTACTCTCCAGACTAAAGTACTCTCCAGACTAAAGTACTCTCCAGACTAAAGTACTCACCAGACTAAAGTACTCTCCAGACTAAAGTACTCTCCAGACTAAAGTACTCACCAGACTAAAGTACTCTCCAGACTAAAGTACTCTCCAGACTAAAGTACTCTCCAGACTAAAGTACTCTCCAGACTAAAGTACTCTCCAGACTAAAGTACTCTCCAGACTAAAGTACTCACCAGACTAAAGTACTCTCCAGACTAAAGTACTCTCCAGACTAAAGTACTCTCCAGACTAAAGTACTCACAAGATAAAAAATACTCACCAGCCCAAAAAGCATCTCATAGAGAACAGAGCCGAGACACCACCAGTCGACCGTCTTGTCGTAGGGCTGCTTCAGGAGCACTTCAGGCGCCAGATACTGCACAGACAGGACATGTGTCACCATGAACCACATGTTAGGACAATGCTGTGATCATATATAAATTTATTATAACATATCTATAATAATTATATATATATATATATATATATATATATATATATATATATATACTTGTATTTACAAATTACAATAAACTATAAAAAAGTAGACCAATGAGAAGATTTTGAAAACTTCAGGACATAAGTTCTCCAGTGAAGATTAGAAGCAGTCAGCTGCAGCTAAGTAGCTGTAATATATATCTCTCTGTGTGTAATATATATAATTATAATATATATGTAATATTATGTATATATTATGGGTAAAACCCATAGATTGTCAGTATATTATATAAATAAGTATAGAAATAAATAGCTTTTAAGTAAATCAATTATAAATAGACAAAATAAACATAAAATATGGAAATAAGTTCAAAAGGTTGATAGATAAATAAATAAGTTATACAAACTATACTAAATAAATAAATAAATATATAAAACATATGATATGATACAAGCTAACTGTAGTTTTACAGAAATGTCTGCCGTGGCCTTGGTGTAAAGGGTACAGCTAGAACGCGGCACAAACCTCAGGTGTGCCGCAGAAGGTTGAAGTAGTGTCTCGACCTTTAATGCCTTCCTTGCACAACCCAAAGTCTGTCAACACTATATGACCCTGAAACAACAATGCAACATTACAGCACAAACTTGTTGAGGTCATGTCAAATGTCGTACTTCAAGAGATTTTACAAATGTATAATTACCACTGATGGGATATTAACATGGTTTGATACTCTATTGAAATCCAAGACATACTGGTAAAATGACATATAATTTTTATCACATCATAAAGTACTATAAAGAAGTGCATACTGTCAAAGTAGAATATCTGTTAACTAATATATATATATATATATATATATATATATATATATATATATATATATACATATACATATACATATACATATATATATATATATATTAGTTTTTTTTCAGACAAAGTCCATATGTGTACATAAATTATAATTTAAAAAAGTACAATACATAAAATATAATAAAAGCAATTATGGGGTAAAAAGAATAAATAAGTTGGTAATAAAAATAAATAAATAAAAATAAATAACTAGGTCATGAAGAGGGTTTTCAGACTGATGAAGGTGACATAAAAGGCTAAATATGGATGAGCGAATGTGTTCATTGAAAGATTTAATATAGTTTGTGGCAAACATAAAATTTGCACTATATGTTGATGCAAGCTCTTTTGTTAAGTAAAATTCTAATAAAAGAAAAAATGGTTTTATAATTGACAATTCACTTACTTGAGAATCTAGTAAAATATTTTCCGGCTTGAGATCTCTGTGGAGAAACAAAAAGCATCACCACAATTTTAGTATCACACAATGGACATAATAGCACACAGTCATACTGTAAGAAAACTATCTGATTATGAGACATTTGTGAAGATAGTTCTTTGAAAAAATATACACTGACAAACATACAATTCACAATGTAGACGAATGTCGAACAGCTCCAAATGACAGTCTGTTTACAAAATATTGCAACAATTATACAGAGGTACTGAATTAAATTAAATCAATGCTAGATACACAGTTGACAACTTGACACCAACCTGTATGTGGAGGAAATGTGTTGGTGTTATGACGTATGACATGATGTAAACAAACACAAATAGAGTAAATAGAGGAGCACTATCCACCAACTTGTATACAACGTAAGTATTCTCACTTTAATGTTTCCCCTTACAAACTTTCACTGTCACCAACAAGCTTAGTAATCTCATTTGTATGTTTTATTCATTTGAATAAAAGCTTTTGACTTGACAGACTATAACAGGTAGCTGGACACTGTGCACTAACCTGTATATGATGTTTTTTGAGTGAAGATAGCCAAGTGCACTGGCTATCTCGGCTGCATAAAACCTGGCCCGTACTTCACTGAAGTAACGGTCATGTTGGAGGTGGTAGAACAGCTACAACATGTAGAAACAAAGAAGATATAATAACTTGGCTGAGTGCACAGCTAAATAGTGATAATGCATTTCATATTTATTCAAACAGATGTTAAATGAAAAAGCATAAAGGAGTCACTTTGATATTCATAGTCGAACATGCATTTTAGAATTTGAAATTGCTAAAAAGTGGAAAATATCTTTGGGCCATCAATAAAATATTGACTGTGTTTGAAAATGATTCAGTATACCATGGTAATGTGTCACATTTGTGGGGCTGAACTGTTTTATGCTGACTACATTTTTATGTCACAATCAACAATTTAGAAGCAGTGCTAAACATTACAATATGAACTCTGATATATGTTTAAAATGCGTCAAAGTCAACAATATCGGTCTGACCATAATAATGATGAAATATTTTAAAAACTCATACTTGCTCTACTTTGTATCCCATAGAATTTAAAATACAAAACGGAATTTAAAAACAAGTTGGGAGAAATAGATCATACCTCGCCGCCATTGATGTAATCCAAGACAAAGTAGAGTTTGTTTGGCGTCTGGAAGGAATAATGCATGCCAACGAGGAAGGAATGCTTGATGTTGGTCACAAGGACGTTGCGTTCGGACATGATGTGTTTTGTCTCGTTCTTCCGCAGAATGTGAGACTTGTTAAGCACTTTCACTGCATACAGTCTCCCCTCCATCTTGTGTCTCGCCAGAAGTACCTGCGGATGCCACCAGATGGCAGTGTACAGTTACCGTGTCACGATCGGCCAAACTCCAGGATGTGTGTCAGTCTCATGAGATTAGCTTCTTATGAGAATTGAGCGTGACTTCCTATGGTGGTCACGTCAACGTCTCCATCGTTTACTGAATGTTTGTCACGCTAGTTCTTTTACAGATTACAATCTTAAACGTCTACAAATATCTGCAAATGTAAGTTAAGATTTATCTTTACAAAGATATTGTAGATAATGACAGTTGATTGGTAAATCAGGAACCAAATAGAAGAACTAGGCAGATAAAGAAGATATCTAGATTAGGAAGGCAAGAACAAGTATGAACAGAGACGAGGGCAACTATGAAACGTTTCTTGTATACAGTTATATGATTCGTCATTAGTACTGATGATGTTACAATATCACATTCTACAAGTCTTTACAAGCAGACACAACTGTCATTGGAACCTCACTGACATTTTCTGATGATAGCAGTGTTTTTGTGGGCAGTGTGTTTTCATATGCAAACTGAACTTGCCAGAGTTCTGCAGAATCTGATGCAACATTTGCACAACAGTACCAACTCAAGTAAACCCACCTTGCCAAAACTGCCTTTACCTATCATCTTCAAGAATTCAAAATCACCCGGTTTGGCACTGAAACAAAGTGTGCTTAATAAGAGCATAACAAAGGCGTTTTGATGATGGTTTTTATGGGAACACTTCTAACAAGCAGTGCTAAGAAATTCCTTTTACATTCAAATAGCCAAAATTAATTACAGTCGTGCCTTGTTATAAAGTGCCTCGTTATAACGGGAATTGGATATAACGCGGTTAGTCGTGGACCCCGAATTTCTGCCGCCAGGGGGGAAATGGGTGCACTGCTACAACTAACAATAACACTGTAATTAACTGTCACTTATTTTTATGAAGTTCTCATGTTTGTCTTGTACAGGTGTATCTAGAAACAATTTAATGATATTAAGAAATTTCACACAGAAGTACAACTGCGTTGCTGAGTTCATTGTTTGTTGTGCCCCTGGCTTCTGCCATCAGCTTCGCAGCACCAATCCGATCGTTTTTCAAACCAATCTATTGTGTAACTAGTGCTTGGCTTGTGTGGTGATTAATTAAGTGTTTGTTTAAAACGTGACCAATTCCTTTGATTGCATTTAATTAACTTTAGGCACAGTAAATTTGGTGCGAAGCACTGTTTGTTTGCGCAGATATCAATCGCATTTGTCTCCTGCCAGTTTGCTGTGGCTTCCACGAACGGGCGCCTTTGCCGGCTTATAAATGGCAATTAAATTGCTTACGAATCGGGCGGTGACGAACAATAATTATGATACTGAAATGACAGGCTAACAGTTATGTTATGTTTTCACTACATCTACGAAAAAACATTTACTTGTGGTGCGAATTTGTCAACTGCGTATGAACTGCAGTAGACTCAAACCCATTGCATTATAAATCGGCACGGTAAATGTGTGATAAAAAAAGATGAAATCAAGCCAATAGTGAGCGCAACTAGTATAAGTATTAATATTTGACTGACTTCGGCAACATGTCAATTCATTTGTGCATTTTGGCTACTGGAGTCAGACCACATTTGCATTTTCCATAGGCGACCATTATAATGTTTCCTTCATTTCCTACTAATCTTGAAGAGCTCTGTTATTGACAATTTCACAGCATATTTGCCCTCCATAGACAGAAGTTCTGTGAAAAATTCGTGAACTTTTAATAGAAAAATTCGTGAACTTTTAATACCTCAGGCTCCCACAAACTTCTTTCAAACCTTACACCCCTCCATTTCTGCTTGAACCACCCACGGATTGCCCCTGATTACATCACCAAGCAAAATAACAACTGTATTAATACGCAGAAATGCACCGACTGACAGCTGTCATAATTTGACAGCTCTGATGCCACGCTGCATGAAAACATCATTTCTAATCACTCCACACTACATATGTGCTCACAGAAATTCAGACAACCTGCATAATGCTGCTTTTAAAGGGTACTCTTTGGTCGGGGAATGGCGGATGAGCACCTAATTGTGGTCTTACATCTACTGAGTTCAAGGTTATATTAAACCACGACAGCAGTACTGTGTTATCGCTCCGCCTCAGTTCGCATTGCCAGACAAGGTGCGTTGGCTCGGAATTTATTTCAAAACTGTACACCATTGGTGACCATTCGCAAGTTTTACTCAGTTCAACATTCGACAATATATATTATTTTAACCTAATACACATTTACGTTGGTTGTTAATGTCAATTAGTTTTATAAATCACGCATAGACCGCACAACCAGCACATTGGTTTCGGCTGTTATTGTGGCGTTTTGAGTGGTGGTGGCGCCCCTGGCGGAATATAATGTATAACGCGCCTCGTTTATATTTCCATATCGTGGACCCCAACTACCGTGTTATAGCGAGGCGCGACTGTATACGCAAATATAACCACTCTTCCACTTACTGTTTGGGGTAAAATGATTTTGTCAGTGCATAACTCACCGGGGTTCTTCTGATGGGCCCAAGTTGACTAGATTGGTGACATCATCTCCGTCCCTCTGAAACAGTAGGCAGGTTACATAAACTACAGCAACTGCAGACTGCCTAAATCACAAGAACACTGGGTATGACTAGAAAGACTTGACTGTGATTGCTGTCTTTTTCTCTTTCTGTCTGTCTCTCTGTCAGCTAAAACAGCTGTCAATCAATCTTTCTGAGTTTCTCACAATATCTAACTGCTATCCTGTCTTCAACTCTTCTCATCTTCTCCCTCCCTCCCCCACTCTCTTTCTCTCTCTCCCCCTCTCTCTCTCTCGTGCCTTCTCTCAAATTCCCATGTATGTTTTTATTTAGGTAGGACCAATACAATTTCTGAAGAATATTTGAAGGTTTATAACTCCTCATTTTCTTCCTGTAAATCTATATTAACATTACTTAATTACTCATGAATTGTTCGCATGATCTGTTTGCCCATTCTTTTATCTTGGGAAAAATAAACTGTATGTTGTCTAACCTGGCCAGGAGAGTCGAGAGCATCATCTTCTTCTTCACTGCCACAGTCTAGGTGGAAGAACGCACGCACGTCAGCACTGCAACAACCAACACACACCATCATTGCAATAACCAACAGACACCAACAACCAACAGACACCAACTCTGCAACAACCAACAGACGCCATCACTGCTGGGTATCATGTCAGCATTGCAACAACCGACAAACACCATCACTGCTGGGTATCATATCAACATTGCAACAACCAACACACACCATCACTGCTGGGTATCATGTCAGCATTGCAACAACCAACAAAACCATCACTGCTGAGTATCATGTCAGCATTGCAACAACCAACAAACACCATCACTCCTGGGTATCATGTCAGCATTGCAACAACCAACAAAACCATCACTGCTGAGTATCATGTCAGCATTGCAACAACCAACAAACACCATCACTGCTGGGTATCATGTCAGCATTGCAACAACCAACAAAACCATCACTGCTGTGTATCACAAAGACACCAAGAGTAGTAATAGTTCCTAACACACCTTCCTTTATTATCTTTTAAATATAGTAAACCTGTTCCAAGAGAAGTGGGGATTGTTATCTACGGTTTACACCACCCGTTATTTACCTAGTGGACAGTGCCTTTTCAAGTGTTCATCAATTCAACTCACACGACATTGTCTGTGTCTTCCAGAAGACACCTGTTGGTTCTTTTACGTGGTCTTTGTGCTAAGCAAAGTGACAGATCCAAACTGCACGTCATGAATGATGAAGTCACTAACTCATGAGCAATGGTAACTGCAATCAAAATCAGACGAGAGTGTCTGCTTACTGTAGCTGCATCTCTGGATGGCCGAGCAGTTTCTGCACAAAGTCACACAGTCCGTCTCGTCGCTGTCGGATGAACAGCGGCTCAAAGTTCCCAAACAGCCGCTTCCCAGGAAGCTTGAGCTGGGCACGGGGGTACAACTTCTTTAACTGAAACAACACGTCCAAAACATACACAACAACATGAACCAGTCCGACAGGATTCTCTTCATGATTTCATATTGCTGGTGTTCATTCCACATCGAGATTGACGAATTTCTGCATATACGGAGTGCAATTGTGGAATTTGCTGAGTGACGACACAAAAAACATAAATATTATAAATGCATTTAAATCTAAATACGAAAAGCGTCTATTTTACAAATATGTTACCAAAGAAATGTGATTGTTATCGTACTGAAATTTTCTATTTTAATATGTGTTAACTGCTGTGTCTTATATTTATATGATAACATGTATTGATTCCAATATGTAGTGCACGTGTGGCAACTGTAATACGTTTACCGTAATAAGATTGTCTGGAGTAAACTTACATAAAAAGTCAATGACTTCCTGTTTGCCCCTTCAAACATTGTGTATACACAAATATACGTATGTATTTTGTATAATGTAGTCAATGTTTTGAATAAAGGAACTACTATACTATACAGAGAGATGAGCCACATCTATTACATCCAACAAGACACATTGAGCTGCAGTAATAGTTATTATACAGATTGTTCAGACAAAAATACAAAACAACGAGATAAGCGAGATAATGAATTCAGGCAAAATGAGGGCAGAGATTTTTTAGTTTGACTTATACAAAACTGTCTAGATACAAACGTTACTAATAAAGTCACCATGTAACATAGCCTATTGTCAGCATGGTTATACAGTAATGAATTATACTGACAATAAAATATCAGTTTCATAACAGAAGCCAAGGTAGTTTTCGAGTTATTAATAGCATATCAACAAATATTTTAATATGAAGTAATATTGATTTGTAGCGCTCGCAATACTGAACTAATTGAAATACAGTTTTCTGACAAGAAAACATAATTAGAAAACTGCAGCATACATGTTCTTGCAATAGCTACATTTCAGAAGGTATGCCAACAGGTTTTTGAATATAATGTTTTTTAGAAATAGATTATATAATGCAAACTTCATCAACAAACATAACCCCAAAATACATCACCCATGTTAAATTTCCCCCAATCAGGAACTTAAATGTATCTACATGGTTTGGTAATGTTACAGTAGAATAAACATGTGGTATTGCTTGATTTTATAGAGTTAGCAAGGGAGGCAGTCAGGGATCATTACTTGTGAGTTGTCCATGAAGGCCTATTCTGAGTCCAGCCTCGTACCCATGGCTATTTTTGCTTCTACATCGTGTTGTGTTAACTCACACATGGCTACATACACTCCAGGCATCCATGTACATGGTGAAACACCCACTCTACACACACCTGGGGTGTGCAGTGCAAACACATTTGGGAGCACTTTCCAAACTAAATATATTAGCAAAAACTTATTTTAGAATCACACAAAAAGCTGAGCAAACTTTGGTGAGTTTGGAGCTGAAGAAATTTGGGAAACATGACTTGGTTGATATCTCAACTACTTGGGGAGGTGGTAATTACTAGTGCAATTAAATAGTTCCAGTAACTGCATTTTCATATAAAATGATATGTATTGATTTGACAAAGCATAATAACATTGTATAAACAAAATTCTGACCTTTGCAAAACCAACTTCTCTGACCACATAAAGTGACACTCAGATATGAAAACACAGCAACGTTCTGATTTGCAAACCTTGTTGATACATCATTAAGTACTTCAGTTAATAACTGGCCATTTGTATAACGCAATGCCAAAGCTGCCTAATGAAACCAAACATCTATTGGCAGTAATGCAATGAACAATGTATAACACCTGTTGATTGTTGTTGTGTTTAAACATACCTTATCATAGAGTGCGTGAAACTCATTGTATCTTCGAAAGAGGCACCAGCTTTGTGAGCCACAGTTTACAACCAACTTGTACACCTGAAAAGGGGAACAGAAAGGGTAACTAACTACAGGAAAACACATCTGACACCTGGTGTTACTGTACTGTGCACAGTAAGGATGGGATGAATATTCGATTGGTATTAAAAATTTCAAATATTCAAACGTTTTGTCGCTATTCGATTCGAAAATTCGCAGCTATATAAGCGAATATGGCTGGAATATTTTCCTTCATCCGCCAAGTTACTCCTCACATATCTTATATGTATACGTATACACACACTAGGTTACAAAATAAAATCACTAACATTACTTAAACGAATAAACTTAACAAAACAAACTCGTGCAAAACTCGCCGGCAACACGGTCCCAGCAAGACATCTCGACACCGTTCAGTATTCTAATCGAATTTGGAACCACTGAATATTCTTATTCGATACATATTTGAAATTTTGCCGATATTCGATTTTATATTCGATTAGAACGAAATTCCAGATTCGTCCCATCCTTATTATTCAGCAGGGTCAACTGGTAGAGTATATCCCCCAGGGTAAAAAAAATTAAACTAATCTGTCAAATCATATTGACACATGAAATAAATTAGGAAAGATGTTTATAAACAGCTATTTATGCTCAAAGGTATGATGTGAATGTGTTGTTTTCGACATGACATTTATTAAGTGACAGATAAGTGAACTAATTTGTATTAAAAGATTTACCAGTAGGAAAGTTTACAGACCTACAAGAATGGTAGGAAGAAATAAACGTCAACACATCACTAGCAGGTATTAACTATCCAGGTAACTCAATTAATTAATTTGAATACCAGATACAGTACTGAGAAAATAAACCCACGTAATGCACTGGAATGACAAATCACATGAAATGTCATTGATCCATGAAAACATGCACACCCCCATTTCTTTGAACACTGCTTCGATTCGACTATGCAAGTGGCAGTACTTACGATAAACCTCTTGTTTTTCTCCCATATTTCCGTGTCGGAAATGCTGACGGCTGGTGACATTCTATTCATGTTTGCTCCCCGCTGTGTAGCAACAAGACTGGTAGTTTTGTCTCACCTCAGTCGTTCCCGTGATACATCCATGGCTCTGTGACCAACAAAACATGGAGATATTAATAGCAGGAAGTTCACAGTTTTGGTCACAACAATTAGTTCGTCGCAGACCTGAGCGACAGAGGGCTGATCGACCCGTGACCTCCGACCCCCACAGTTAGCTGGACTCCAGCTTTCACACATGCATCGGTATCGCCGACAATACATAACATGACAGTTACCATGAATGGTTCTTACAGAATGTCCTGGTTCGTGAACACACTGACCTCCATGACAGTGTGTGCTGGTGTTGTGACTAATTGCTGCACGTCTCTGTGCAGTAATCCTGACATTTAACATCCCCAGGTGTGAATGAGTCGGACAACAGCCAACAAAAACACATTTGTCACAGACAAGCGGTGACCCTGGTGATATGAGCCCAGGCTTGTGATCATTTCCACCAAGTTTTAATTCTCCTCTATCGAAATATGCAAAAAATCCCCTGGCAGAATGTACAAAGATAATGCAGGCTTCGCGATCATATCGCATGAAACATTGACACGTCAAACAACTCTAGACCTGCAACTGTTTCTACAACATCGGCAGAACATGGAAACATCCAGATATGTCCTATAGACACATATGCCATCATCAAGCACAAAGCAACCACAGCGGACTGCAAATACAACTAAGAAACTCAGCTAAAATGTTCCAAAATTACTTATGTAATATTTGCTCAACAATGCTAAATTATGTAACATACAAACCATAAAAACTAACCACAATATACTATATTATATTATCAAACATTAACTCTAACCACATAACTACAATGTGAAATTGTACATAGCATGTATAAGCACCACTGTTCACACATAGAGGCGTACTGATGCATTACAATTCAAGTACTATGATGATCTAGTACTACATGTATATTGCATTACATATCATGATCCTACGCGTCCACATTAACCTTGTCAAACCAGTGATGGCACGTGTGAATGTTAATCCACACACATATGATAATGTGAAGTTAACATAATCTGCTCTGTCAACATAAACAATCCCCTAGATTAACATCGAGCTATTTATAGATAAATGACATGGAATGAAGACAACATTCACTAAATGCAAATATTTATGGTATCCATTATGATAATGAAGTAAATATGCCAATAGGGATATTTTAAATTATAAACGATAAAAAGTTTTGAGTCCTGGCAGAAAACATACCGATATGACAGCCCTGAACTTTGAATTGACAGATGACATCACAGCTAATGTGACAGCCCTGAACTTTGTATTGACAACTCAGATAAGAAACTCTTTTTCACCATCAATCACAGATAAAAACCGGTTGGTCACAGGACATGAAAAAGCTTTCTGGAAGAAGTGATGACAAGAGAAAATCACTGACACTGAAAGGTCAGCAGTGTCATGTGTCAGAGCACTGAGGGACAGGTGGATTAATGATGTAATGTGTCTGGCTGAAAAACTCGAAATGTGACATCAATACATGGTTGAAACTGTCGACTAATTATACACTGTGTTAGGGAAATAATTAATATAGGTGATTTTAATAATATTCAAAAGGTATTAAGTTTTTGAAAAAGTAAAAAAAATATTGTGATCTATCCCCAAAAGCCGCAACTAAACTATATATTGTGATCTATCCCCAGTTGTTATCCTAACACACTACTGGTGCTGCAGACAACTACCAGTGGGGGGGGGGTCCAGGGCAGCAGGGTGGCAGGAAACTGGGGCAATTAGTGAATTACTTATGCCACACTGCATTCAATGCCTGTCTCCACCCTATCAAGTTACAGAAACGTGAGGAGTGGAAAATTGTGATGGCAACAAATAGCATTTCCAGACAGTGTTATATAAGTGCAGCATCAATTAAACCGCGCTGTGACAACAGCCATCGAAAAGATGTGACCAGTGACCATTTTGACAAAGTTTATGTTTGTTGACAGAAACATAGATGGCATACTTTTACAATGAAAATGGCATACTTTCACAATGGAAATGCCAACTTTAAGAAGAATGTTATCTGTAGATCCGTGGTGTTCAAACGAAACAAAACATCTATTTATTCCCCCTGAGCCGTGTTATCTGCCACTCAAGTGAGTCCGATCATGTCACCTTGGCTCCTTTCCAAGACACGTTTCACAACACCTCAAAACAAACAGATCTTCAACTCTATCAGAATATACCAGATTTAGAATAGAATACATCCAGATTACAGCGCATAATAATAATAATTTAAGTAACAGTTAATAAGCAAACAAGCACACCAATCAATAATAACACTCAAAACGATTTAACAAATACTGCAAGTAGTAATTTATTTTTATACCTTTCTTGGTGAAATAGGTAAAGAAATGTGGGTTGTAAAGTGAAGTTACTATAATCAAAGGTTAGATGAAATGTATAGTGGACTTCACTAACCACAATCGGAGTAACAAATCAGCAACTGGGTAGAATAAACTAGACTTAAAATGTATTAACTACGATTGAATCGTTCAGAATTTCCATCTCCAATTCGTGACATTGAAACAAATACTTTGTACTATTTATAAATTCCTTCATGCCATCCACCATCACTTTGTATCATCTTCGCAGGTGCAAATTCCTTCACCAAAAATAATGACCAGGCCAGTACACTGAGAGACCAACAACTGGCAAATTGCACTCATGAGTGCAGAAAGTTGAAGTCTCACTCTGTGCTGACTCCCAAAATCTGTCACCTGTTTGATTGACAACATGCCAAGAGATGACAGGTAATGCTTGGTGAAAGAGGATGGTATATATAGGTATATATATATATATATATATATATATATATATATATATATACCATTAGTAATACCAGATAATACAGGATGTTTCTGTAATAATATTACACAATGTTTGCTTTGTTTATTATTTTAACCACATGTCACCATTTATGGGGAAATAGTTTATGGCTTAAACACTGAATGTGTCACTCAACTGTCAACACAGAATGATGCTTTCAAAAATAAAGCTTATTTCCTCTTGGTAAATTTTCTAAAACACATATTCATAAACATGAAGCTAAACTACGTGGAAATCAGAACACCTAGAACTTAGAACTCATAGCCTAGGATGGTGTCAGCCAGTGCAGTCGTCCTATGGATGGACAGCCACAAGCAAATATGACGTCTCTTGTGGCCGTCACGCTGATTAATTAATATACAAATACAATTCTAGGTATCTGGTAATTTGCTTACATGGGAACATTCTCGGGCTAATAAGTCAATGTCGCTCACCCAGAATGCGTGTTCAGAACAAACATGTAGCCATCAGAAATCAGCATGCCAAATACATTTTGATAAATACAAGCATGTCAACTATACACTGTACATACAAGCCAGTTAAAATGTGTGTTACATCCCGAAATATGTGTGACATCCATATTTAACATGTTTGACATCCATTTTCTTACCAAAATTGACTATATGATTTCTGACGACCTTTCTTGTGCCTAACTTATTACCCGTTCAGTGAAATATCTACCTGTTCAAAATGGATTTTACCTGTCCAAATTATGTGTGGACAGATCTCTACATAAAGCTATGCATTTCAGTCAGGTTCAGTATTCAGAACAAACTTGGAACTATCACAAATCTCAACCAAACAGCTATTACCACAGGGTACTACTGCCATTTTCCACTGTGACTTACCTCTATCTGCAACATAAACTGTCTCTCAAAGGTGGTTCAATGCTAAGCTGTGTGTGAGCATATATCCACACACAGGGTGAGTGGTAAGTGACTGCAAACTGATTAACCTCACGTCTTCGTCTACCAGCCAGATAGTGACAGAGCGTCACACTCACTCAGAGATAGACACTTATCTTATACACAATGCCAGTACATGTACATGTATTTAGTCCAGGGTCAGGGCTCTACAATCACCTATAGGACCAGACTACCAGTTTTGGGGCCAATGTGTTTGGCCAGATACAATCAGATATATCTAAGACAATCCAGCACCAGTATCATGCACGGAACACCCAAACCATGCAAACCTGGTAAAAGCATAATGTTTTATCCATTACTGTTTGGTAGTATAATACGTGGCTGAGTCAAGATTTGTTACACGACAGAGAATTGGGGTTAAATTATTTTTAAATGTTTCTAGATAGGACACAACTTTTTGAGTATATTTAAAACCGGACTGTAATAAATGGTTAATTTCACAGTCCTTCACTTCGCTTAGATAACCAGAACATGTTTTTAGCATGTGAGTAACTTGTGGCTACAGTTATGCACGTAGATTCATGCAAAAACCTGCCAGTCCATCATTTGGAGTGTCTGTCAGTCGGCCTGGACAAAAATTGAGAATCTTTTTTAGATGCTTCCACTTGCCACTGCAACCTACAGGTTAAGGTTTTTGTGGTGCAACTATCGACTACAAATTATTTAGACTGGCAGAATATCTGGGCAAATAATGCATGGGAATGTCACGACTAGTCAAACTATTGTCCTGCGTTAATTAAGTCCCTGGTGGTGCAGTACCTGGTACCGGTGACAGTGACTGTCTGTACAGGTTGCCCCACTGTGACATTCAATGACATCATATATGACACAACATGAGCTGACTCATCAATCAGAGATAGACATCCATATGTCATCAACCTACTCTCACCTGGGGAGTAGCGAGTCAAGGTCAACACTTGTGACAGCTTTTTTGACTGTCCTGTCGCATTGACAAGTCTATTTCTGCTTTCATCAACTATGACACCGCATGCTAAAGATCAGTTCTGACCAGATAAATCAAACTTCTTTCCACTGGCTCCACCCAGGCAATGTATGAACCCTTAATTTGTCTACAAAAAATAGGCAAATCTAGAAAACCTGGCTTCATGTTTATAAATATAACACACCTTTTTGTATCTATGGCTTCTGTAGGTGGTTACAGATGCAAAAGAAGTCAACTTGGCATAAATGTTCTAATGTTCTAAAAAAGGCTGACTAGTTCAGCGAGACATGATAAGATCATAAAACTGTAACCACAATATATACAGACTGGCCAATTAATAGAACTCTACTGAGTGGTGAAAACAACTAGAACTAAGAACAACAAAAATTACTATGAAATGGCCTGTAAGGATATAGGCTTCCTGGACACTGTTCTCTGTTGATTTTACTGTCAATATTCCAAATAACATGACTTGCAAGTTGACCACACCATGATCAGTGATACAAGAATCTTTATTTAATTAATGTCGGTTTACATGTGAATTTGATAACATTAGCTCATCTGAGCTATTTTCCGACAAACAAGTGTTAAGCAATGAGACATAAAACATAAAAAGCATACAGAGTATTTAAGATACTAATCACACAATGTCATATACAGTTGGACTAGAAACATTACTCACCTTCATTTGTGAGTTTACATCAACACAGCATATAACACATGTTTACTGTATCTAAAACTGGCCACAATCAACTCTGACATTTCCGAACCCATGCCAACTCACCATACGGTACAGCAACAAACGTTTCCATCATTAATCAACAAAGCCTACTTCCTGCTTTGTGCACTAATGACCACACACTCGTATACAAAAACATTTGCATTACACCAACTTCACTGCATTTAGTGCATTCCAATGAACACACAGTAAACACAAATAATTGGTCACTGAGGCCACGATACAACTCCAGTAAATAATAACATAAATAAAAGCAACAAATAAGCATTTATGTAGTAATTGTTCACTTGGTGACAGACAATATGATGCTGACATTACATAACTACTGCAGCCTACACGGCAGGGCTTCAAGCAGGAAAACATTTTTGCCACTCACATATTTTGTTGGTGGAAATGTGGATGTTAAGCCAGTTGAGATGTGTTTCATAACCTGAAATAAACTACAATGTACAAACACACATGCGACACCCATTTACACTATTTTTAAGGCGACAGTACCGGGTACATAAGATTTTTTAAAGACATCGCTCCTTAATTTTTTTACCCATCCACCACCTACCTAGTGATATTTCTACCCGTCCACAATGTTCAGCTTTTACCTGTCCAAATGATGGGTGGACGCATATCTGCATAAAGCCATGTCTAAGCCATGAGACATCCATACAAAAGTTTGACGGGCGTCATTGTTTATCCAACATAACAGACAATCGGTCAATAAATACACATGAGTGGCGCCAACTGGGCATATCAGAAGTGACATCACGCAAGTGTTTACAAATCACGATCACCCAGACACGAGTGACCACTACAGACACAAGTAAACCTACCTGCTCAGTGGGCAGATGTGGAATGACTGATTCCAGGGATGCAGTCGACTGGAGTCCACACCTTACAAGTAGTGGGAAGGTTGAATTCTGCGCAAGGACACACCTTGTATTTGTACCTGGTCTACTTTGTGACAACACAGTCCAGTTTGGATACGGGTCTCAATGGGGGAGTGGCTAAGTCTATGTCCAGCCAATTAAACATCACCTCTACAAGGAGCGTCACTTATCACTGGCTACTTTAAATACATGAAAGATACTTCAAGAATAGACATTTCACTACAATGAGTGAACATGATCAGCACATTTACTACTGATGGGTATGTCTTCAAAAGCCATCTTTTTACACTTTCAATATCACAACTTACACAACTACACGTGAAGCTATGAATATGAGAATTTGAAATAGTTTAAAAAAAATTGACTCAGGAATATGGATAATTAGTGACGGTGATTTGTAAACAGTTGTGTGATGTCAGTAGTAGTACAAATTTAGCTGGCGCAATGGCTTTGGCTGCCATTGATACAGTTTGGGTAAGTTCTGGTTTCCACATGTCATCCTTTCTAAAACAAATTGTCAGTTTTTTCCAAAACGAATTTAATAATAAACATATAAGATAATTTAGAACTAAATAAATGAGACTTTCTAATAAATCTGGAAACCATATAACTTGTAAATATATGTGATCCAAGAGCAAAACACAGTGTAAAAATGGACCCAGATGCCTAAGCCCTTTATTGCAAGTGTCTTGCTATTAATGAAATGTTTTTTGGTGAAACATAATCACTGCCTAGTCACTTCACCATAATCACCTAATTAGCACATTTCTCTGGTGATCTATCTATATGAGATGACCAGAAACACTGTCAAATTGTGTGAATGCAGCAACACGACTAGTGGTCTCAGTGAAGGACAAGTGATCTACTTCCACTTGTCCTCTAGGGTACTTCTTTAAGTTTTGGACTGTAAGTGTTACTAGGAAACATCTATTAGATGTCTTCTTATGGTTTTATCCTAGTGTCACATTTTTTCTGCCTGTACTGTCAACCTGTAGAGATGTAATTACGCAAGCTGTGTGTGGTGAATGAATGAATGAATATTTATTTTTGGTGGTTGACAGGGTGTGTTCTATTGTCATGAAATATAATGACAACACTACCCGGGTATGTAAATGTAATGTTGACAGGGTGGAGGGTGTGTCGATAATGAGGGTACACCCCACTGGTTAATGGGAGATAACAATGTCAAAGAAATATGTCTTTACTCTTAGGACTATTAATGATGACATTGAAGCTTTTTGAACTCAGCATGAAATTGGTTAGTTGTCAATCTCTCCTGGACACGGCCTGGGGTCACACTCTACTGGACAGCCAACTAACCAGGTAGTTGGTCTGACAACTTGACACACATGCACAATGAAAACATCACAGACAGACCAGGTCTGTGTGGAATACAATAGCGTCTGATGTTACGAGGAATGCCGAAATAGAATAATGGTGTTTGCTGTGGCAGCAAACGTTGGTGTAATTTACTGTCTGCTGCCCAAATTGACACACAGGGGACTGGGCTCTCAGCTGTGATGACACAATCAAAAGGGGGCATGTCAAAATGAATACAGTTCTAATCAGCCGAGAGATCCAATAAGCACATATTTTTGTTACAATTGTGCTCTATCTCTTAACAAGCCAAAGACATAGCATACAGTAAGTCTATGTAGACCTGTTGTTTTGATGATAATGGCACTAAATGATATGCACTATTTTTATATGTAAACCATGTATACATCATAACGTCAATTTCTTGCAAAATGTTTATGGAAGTCCATTAGTGCGAGACTTTTTGTTTCATCTGCAGACTCATTCTTTGTCTCTTAATACAGTCTGTGTGACTCTGTAATTAACAACAATAATTCCAGAGTTAAAGTTATCAATGCTAACAAGCTATCAACATACTTCTATGGCATATAATACTAACATCTGGTATTGTCTCCCGTCAGCAATTAGTGATCATACACATGATTATGCATCTACTACCTTAAAAGTATTACTCTATGATTATCCACCCATTTCCAATAAAGAATTGATGCTTGGATTAACATAAGTAACATGAGCTATGCTACAACTCGACCTACATGTACATCAGGGGTAGAAATAACACCAACATATCTGGTAATCTGCAGGACTGATTAGTTGGGAAATCTGGTAGTCTTCAGATATATCTGGTAGTCAGGAAATGGCCCAGATGTAACCAAGATAACATGACAAACACAAAATTTGAAAAATATACCCACATTTTGTGGTAGTCCATCTTTGGTAGTCCGACCAAGTTTCTGGTAGTCCTCGGACTACCGGACTACCACTATTTCGAACCCTGAACCTATATTGGCTTTATGAAGTACTTCAAAGAATCACATACATGATACTTGTCATAGTCATTGGTTGCATTTTGTTTAAATGAAAACACAATTTTTTCATCAGAGTTCATTTGAGGCAACCAACATGCTATGTACCGTGTATGGTTTTCCATGACAGCTGAAAATGAACACCACTGTAAACATGCAATGGCTGCTGCATGCACTCACAGGATGTAATACAAGTTTCATGTAACAGTGTGACACATTTGTGACGTCAAAGATTAAATGACATCAAAAAAATGTGTTGTTGTATAAGTGTTATTCTGTGATGTTGTTACTTCCGATGTGGTCCCTCGTGAACAGGATGTAGCAGGACTTTCACGGAAGAGGAATTCTATTTTAGATAAATACCCTGCGTCAACACTCAACATGTTAACGAGATAGCAACCAGGATGCAACTGCAGCATTTTGTTTCTATGACAACCAGGGTCAGCTGGTAGAGCGGATCATGGGAATGTCACAGATTCTATGTGACATACCTTCACACCTGATGTGAGAATGTCAGTGTCACAGACGTGTGACGTACTTTCAGTTTCTAAATTTTCGTCAAAACATTACATGGGCTAAGCAACTAAATCAAATTTCAGAATTAATTTTATGTAAACAGGTAAATTTACGTTTCTTTACAAATTGCTGTACAAATGTGAGTATCAGGGTACTGGTAACTGCACTACAGACACAAATGACCCAAACAAAATAATTAATATACATTTTATTTTTTAGGTAATGCCCATTCACACGAGGATTGCAATAATTAGCCAACACTTGCTAGTCATTTCATTCATGCTGAACTGTCAGAGGCGGACACAGATGAGTGCACAGGCAATGAGGCGTGGTGACCACATCACAGCCAATGTTGTTATGAATGAAGTCAGAGGGAAACGCCCAAACATGGCGAGCAAGCTTCTAAATTGAATCAGACACATTTTACTAACTGACTTATTCAATATCAAAATTATGGTATTAAAACATTTATATCAGCATCAAGCTTTTAATGTGAAAACAGGTGTATAACAGTTCTCAAAAACTTCTTTTAGGTAAATTTTCTTTGAAAATATTAAATGATCAGCATAGGTTTCATTTGGTGAACAACGTATGTCATATCTGACGACAATATGAGAAATATCTTTAAAGGAAACTATTTAGCAATAATAAATATGCCCATCGATCACTGGCACTGCATCGACTACAACTGGTCTTTAGCCTAGGCCTAGGGCCAGGCTCTACCTGAACTTTTGGGAAGCAAGACTCACTTTCAGACAATTTTTTTCAATAAAGCCCTGGACATGGGTCCGTAGTCTAGACTTAGCCTTAGGTCAAACTGTCACGCCCACTTTCGTTCCCCTTCGCATGGTGTTTGGTGGACTTAAGTCTACTACTAAGTCTAAGCCTATGTAATTTACTGACTTGGAGTTGGACAGTCTTGTCATCCCTGCCACTCGTAACAGTACTGTTAAATTGTCAGTGTTGATGTAGTCGACATAGCGGTAACATACCGATTTATCTGTAAGTGTAACGCCGTGAGCATGACAGGTTATTTTGCCCTAAAACAATATAAACCGTAGACAGCTTACCCCGTTACGCGATAAATCCGCCGTTGCGAACTGAAATGACGTCCCCTATGCCTATCAAGTCTCAAACAAATGCTAGTCTGCGAGCGCCCACTCAGCTCAACATTCGGCTTCGCACGACCCTTCTGCACTTGTTCCCGCCAAAGACAGTGAAGATGTCTTGACTCTTGCACTTCGGACCACTTTTGTTTAGTTTGTTTTCACTAATTTGTTAACGAAATGGCTATTGATTGTCGCCACGGCAAGACGCAAACTGACACGCCCCCGCAAAGTGCATTTATTACCGCATACATGCCACAGCCGTCAAAGCGGAGGTCAGCTAAATTGCAGAGCGGGTTTTTTCCGCCCGGAAGAACATAGCTCCGTTGGACGAGGGCTGAAGATTTACAGTGGCACCATCTGGCGAGTAATATAAAATAACATTTGACAAGCAGACGATCAAATATCGTGTCGCTAGCTGGCGGATGTAATACAACTTTCTTAGTTGGTTTCCTCCAAACAGCCCAAACTTGGGCTAACGCAGGAGTTGTCCTTCTCTAGAATTAGTGAGTCCACTACGGGTTACACATTTACCCCCTGTGTGGGATCTTTTTACTTCCCCTGGCATAGACACCAGATAGAAGGGACCACCGGCTTTATGTGTCTCTTCCGAAAGACAGGCAAATGTGGGGTGAAATTTTAAGTTTCGAAACGGCGGTAGGTGGGATTGAACCACCGTCCCCTCGATTGGCAGTCCGGCGCTCTACCGCGCGACCACCGCTCCCCATATCTAATATCAATGCCACTAAAATAACCTATGATTGTCAAAGAAATGAGTTAGAATGCATAAGTAGCTCCACTGGAGATAGCTGAGGCATTTGGCCCCGTAGTCTTAGAATTTTCCCGAGCTATGACGTGCTCCCCATACCATTTGAATGTGCCTCTGGCTCTGAAGTCACAAGGCAATGGCAAAATCATGGTGGTAGGATTGAATTGGTGGAGTTGAAGGATTTGACCTTCAACATTTAATAATAAACATTATTTATTCACGATAACCTTATAACATGTACATCAACGGTCGTGAACTGTACAACAGTGTACATGCTCTAAACTTTTGACTACCTAATAAATTGTGCAATGCGCTAAAGCCTAAAATATAGTGAATAAATACACAAAATTAAAATAGAACTTTGTGAAAGTGGAGTAAAAATGTTGACCTGTCATGGTGCCTGGACCTGAGGAACGAGAGCCTAGGTTGACAGCGGAGTGGTGCTGAAGTTAAAGCCATGGTTTCAAAACAACTTTATCAACCCCTCCCTTCAGTGCTGTCTACTGATGTAATGAGCTGAGCCAAGAGCAGGAGCATTTTTTGAAAGCCTGAACTGTTGTTTGGTTTTTGCAAGACTCAAGGTGACAATGGAGTTCAAGAGGAGGGTTTTGTCTCCTCCCAAGCTACCCTCTCTTATCTGCCCGTGTTTGTCTGTGTGTGTGCATAGTGCATACGTATAGCTTTATGTAGTAACCTGTCCATTAGTGATTTGGACAGGTAGAATGCATTTTGAATAGGTAGAAATAACATTAGATGGGTAAAAAATAAGGAACGAAAAAGGTCTCACAAATCATACATATCGTCAGCTATGCTTTGAAAATGGGAGTCACTGGCAAAAACGTTATCCTGCATAAAGCCCTGTGGATACATGCATGTAAACACAAGGAAAACAGACTGCATCAAGAGTACAGCAAAAACTGATTTATTGCAAACATTTATATACTTACATGCACATTTGCAAACATACACACACATGCTAACACACAACACCACAACCAGTCATTCAGTATAAAATTACATCTAAAACTGGCGACATCATACATTAAAACAATTATCATGAGTTGCATTTAGATTACATCAACAATTCACAACCATATAGAGGACGCTATGTATCCTGTCAACAGTGTATCAGGTACAGTAACATGCCTTTGAAAATGTCCAGACATATATCCATTGACAGTTTCTTTCACAATATATTGTTTTATAAAAGCAGTATTCCACATACCAAGTTTGGCATCCGTTGCATTACAATTTTATATCATGATAACAGTCAGTAAATCACTACTAAAGTTTCAACAACCAATACTTATTGCAATACAGCAACCACCTAAATGACCTTATAGCAATCATAATATAGTTTACTTTGCAAATCATGATTTAATCCGAGTCAGCAGGCGGACCATTTGGGATAGCTTGGATCAATTGGATCAATAAAAGTTTTGATTTAACAAACAATGCCATGGTCATATCTACATGTCTATGTTCTAGTTATCTACCGACACAATTGAAAAGCAGGCATACCATAATTGTATTGATCACTTAAAATAATTTGCAACATTCTGTTCAGTCCTGTGGATGAATACTGACAACACTAATATTCAATATGCTTACTTTTAGGCATTTAAAAAAGGAGAATCTCACAGTTATACTTTGCAGCCAAATACAGTTTGTTGGCCTATTTCACCATTTTGTAGTGTGCTAAGGCAATGTCTTCCATGACTGCATAGCTACACAACCCCTGATTGGTGCAGGCCATTAGTGTAATCACACACGCACAAATACAAATGGTGGTATTTCTTGCCTAGAGCAGGTGTAAATTCAGGTTTTTGGCAAAGGGCAAATTAAATATGCCTGCCTTTAATAAGCATTTGTCAATGAAATTAACACATTTGGCACCTTGAGTAAGCCAGTTTTCTTATGGCAGGTGGTACGGACAAATATACATGTGTACTCTTGCCTTTAATAAATGTCAATGAAACCTATTATAATTGCAGTGTACAATCCACATCTGCAAAATATTCAAGCTGTATGTTATCTATATATTTTTTATTTGTGACAAATACAACATATTGAACACTTTTCACAACACTGGGATAGCTTAGTAATAGCTTGTGGCCATAAAGGTATCAAACAGAAACAGTAAGTTTGGCACTGTGTGTATGTAATATTCAACAACACCAAGCATTTATTTTATTTGTCTTGTAGATAAATATACTTTGATGGTTAATATGACACATCACTAATATATGTAATTAACTTAACTCAGTCATTACAATTCAGCATAATAATAGTGTATTTATTTTGACCAGATAATGAAATTAATTGTTTAAGAACAAAGTAATCCCTCTTTTCTCCACAATGCAGCCTTGTTGTGTCTATATTTATAAATGTGTTACCTGTGTCACTATGTTTCGTTACGTTATTGAAGTTTCAATAACCAAGCAGTTAACACACTGTCCATGAAGCTTAAACAATAAAATAAATATAAAAAATATTTTTGCTAGATGAATATCAAAATAGCCTAATAATTATTGCCTCATAAAATCCTTTAAATCCACAAAGGCACACCTTTTAGTAGCTAATCCCGTCTGGATTGAGATAAGATTCTGTTACAAAAGACCCTAATTACGATCTGTAAATTTACAGACAGGTCATCATTTGTAGCACATATTATTATATTACAAACAATTAAATGAATTTGAAATCAGATTCTCCATGCATAAGATGGTTGAACGTTCACAACCTTGTGGTCCATTAAGCAAATTGTCATTCTAATAAAGAATGATAATAATAATAACATAGGTGTTGTGCCATGTTCCTAATAGTTGTCAGGTCTCAAAAACTAAAAAATTGAATAGGAAGTGAATTTAGAGTTATAATATCATATCAACATGTGGCTGACATAGAACAAATCAAAATATATATTTCTTCTAAAGCACCTTAAGCATTAGTGATGCAACTTCGAACATGGACGGAAACTATGTTCACATTCTTGTTGGAGAAACACCAGTCTAAATAAAAAACACAAGTCTTAAAAAATAACAAACTCAATAACGAAACGTTGTTTGGGCATGACTGTAATTACTGTAAATATCTAATATATGCAGGCCTTTATCGTGGCTGATTTTTGGACGAGTGCACTTTTTGATCTGGAACTAATTTCCAACAAATATCATTGAGTATGATACAGCAGAGGTTTTTACCATCAGCGTGGGTAGTGATGGCCATCGTTAATTTTTGTTTAAATCAGAAGTTCATTTGAAACACAAATTAAAAAATAATTAAACCCCCTTCCCAATAGAACATATGCCACAATAGCACCACCCAAGCCTGAGGGGTAGTTATTGGAGGGGTTGCCTTTTGGTCATCATCCCACCATAAGTTGTACGGGCAGTTTCAGTTACGACACAATCAGTCACTGACTTTGGTCACGTGACCCCAGCCATTCTAGACCTACAGAAGTATGGATGGAATGTAAGACTAATAAAAACTAACAATTATGCCAGCAACACATTCTTCTGCAACAAGTCATAACCAGCTTCGTCACAAACATTCAGCCACACCTCCCAAATCAACTTATTTACACATTTTGGCAAATTCATTAAACGTGGCGTTTGCATATAATTCTGATAGCAGCTTCTCCCCGACCTACACACACTGTATAGATCATCCATCCGACAGATGATGGGCCCTAAAATAAATGCAATCTGGCACTAAGTCAAACTCTGTTTCATTTGCTAGACAACAGCAAAGATTATAACAAATACAAGATTAGCATTTGACTGAGAACTGCAATGCTGCTCCTAACAACTCAGCTTCAGGTTGCAGCCAGGGAGATGACAGACGAAATCACAGGAAATGACTCATCAATCAAGATACTTTGACAGTTCCTTTCACGTCTACATCCTATAATATCCATCAAATTTTTTCGGAGCAGTCACAGAACACACGGTTTAGAAAGCATAAAGCCTGATATGACATTACAAACGAAGACAATATTGGCACCGTTGGGGATTACAAAGACGTCTCGTTGGACGAGTGCCGACAACTCTGCTCTTCCAGTCGGGATATCTTCTGTTTCAATACACGAATCTGAAACACAGCGAGTTTGATCTCTGTTATAATGACTGTATTCATTCATTTGCAGAGCCCAATGGGCATCAGCAAATTGGCTAGTTGGGTCATCTACAACAAGGGCAACATTCAAAAAAAATTATTTCTGTTATTTTATGTTTATTATGATCTCAACAAGTGCTCTACTCGAATGTAATCTATAGTAATGCATAACATTTATCTAACTATAAACACTTTTGTGGTGTAGTATTGCAAGTTGATGATGAACAAAGATGGCCGAATGAAAAAAAGACTGAAATTAAGACACACCTGCATTTGAATGTAGTTGGAAAAAGATTGTACTGGGGAGGTGATATTCAGAGAATGAGGAGGGAGAAGGAAATTGGAAGATGGAATACAACACAGGAACATTGTTAAGAGGGATTTTGGAAGGGTAAACAGATAGAGACACATTTTTCACAGGATAGAATGGACCAAAGGGTGCCGCCCCCTTCCTGCAAGGGATCATGAGAGAAGAAAGTTCTGTCAGCACCTACACCTGACCCTACTGCTGACAGCTCACCTGTATCTCATAGTGTTCTGTCAGCATTTACACCTGAACCTTCTGCTGACAACTCACCTGTGTCTCATAGTGTTCTGTCAGCATTTACACCTGAACCTACTGCTGACAACTCACCTGTGTCTCATAGTGTTCTGTCAGCACCTACACCTGATCCTACTGCTGACAATTCACATGTGTCTCGTAGTGTTTTGTCAGCATTTACACCTGAACCTACTGCTGACAACTCACCTGTGTCTTGTAGTGTTTTGTCAGCATTTACACCTGACCCTACTGCTGACAATTCACCTGTGTCTCATAGTGTTTTGTCAGCATTTACACCTGATCCTACTGCTGACAACTCACCTGTGTCTCATAGTGTTTTGTCAGCATTTACACCTGATCCGACTGCTGACAATTCACCTGTATCTCTAGGTTTGTCAGACTCACCTGTCCATACTGCTGACAACTCACCTGTCTCTCGTAGTGTTTTGTCAGCATTTACACCTGATCCTACTGCTGACAATTCACCTGTGTCTCATAGTGTTTTGTCAGGATTTACACCTGATCCTACTGCTGACAACTCACCTGTGTCTCATAGAGTTCTGTCAGTACCTACACCTGTCCATACTGCTGACAACTCACCTGTCTCTCATAGTGTTTTGTCAGCATTTACACCTGATCCTACTGCTGACAACTCACCTGTGTCTCATAGAGTTCTGTCAGTACCTACACCTGTCCATACTGCTGACAACTCACCTGTCTCTCGTAGTGTTTTGTCAGCATTTACACCTGATCCTACTGCTGACAATTCACCTGTGTCTCATAGTGTTTTGTCAGCATTTACACCTGATACCAATCCCCGGGTTTTTGACCAACCCTCACCCCCTGTGCCTCCTTCCCGTAGTGTTTTGTCAGCATTTACACCTGAACCTACTGCTGACAATTCACCTGTGTCTCATAGTGTTTTGTCAGCATTTACACCTGATCCTACTGCTGACAACTCACCTGTGTCTCGTAGCGCTCTGTCAACACCTGCACCTGACCCTCGAGCTTCTTCACTTTGCCCTGGTACTTCCTCTTTGCCTTCTCAAAGGCAGACACCAAAGCACTGCAAACAAACTCCCAACTATCACCACATCAACTACTGACTGTGGCTACACAGAGCCTATCCTCTGGATGGTACTATACACACAAGTGCAGAAAACAGTTTCCCGCAACAACATTAAATGACATTTGGAATGACATCGTCATCATCGTTGTTTTATGGCACTGTTTCTAGGCTCTGTTGTATTTGTCTTCTGTTGCATTTGTCTTCTGTTGCATTTGTCTTTTGTTGCATTTGTCTTTTGTTGCATTTGTCTTTCTCCCATTTATTTGCCTTTCTCTAAATGAAATAGTTGCTCGCATTAATATAAGTTATGTAAAACATGTCACCTCCACGATCTGCACACTTCTGTCTCTGTATTGTCAAAATGTCCTAGGGACACATCACACCAGCTTCGCATGACATTACAAACAATTGATTTATTCATCTGCCTGAAGACATTAAACACTAAAACCATACATTTTTAACAATGAAGGAATTTTAAAAAGGGTAAATATATATCTTCATTTGCACAGCGGCTTGACTACAATCAAACTAATCTGCAAATACACTACAGGTAGTGGCTTCTGTCATGCTCTCACCTGTTTGCTCGCTTGAGATCATTGATGAATTCTGCCGACTGCTGATGTCGAATCTCCGAGTTCTTGGAGAGTTTCTCGAGGGTGATGACAAGTTCCTGAATTCGTTCCTTCAGCTTCTTCTCTCGTCTCATCACCTCGATGACGTCCTCGCTGCAGTTTGACATGTCATACGACTGAAGCTCAGCCAACGTCATCGGTGGGTGTCGCCGTGTCCATTAAACCGTTGCCCTGGAAGAATCACTGTGTGCTATACAATTTGTGTTTAAATGGAAGTCACGAAGATCAAATCAATAGTTTTATTAATTTATATTTAAGAATCTTGCATAGAACAAATTTAGCAGTTCATTGTTCAAATACCTTTAGGTGCTGATTTGACGCCAACATGTTTGTGACACAGTTAGCAGTCTTTAGGGTCACTAGAAACGAGTTTTACATGTCATCGTCATGCTTTCCTGTTCATTAAACTGACAACTTGGCTTGTCCAGAAGGTATTCAACTGCAATTCGTGCATTAAGGTTATTTGTTTGTACATATCCACCACTGTATATGCCGTTAAATGGGTCATCATTCTGTGCAAGCCAGTGAATTAATTTGATTCAGTCACACGGATTAGCACAGATGGAGTGCAGCTGCTGACCTTGCCGTGGCCACGAGTCTGCTCGGTGATCTCACTCTTGAGGTGGTCGATCTGGATGAGGTAGGCATGCTCCTGGGACTCCTTCCCACTCAGCTGCAGCTGCATCGCTCCCTTCTCCTTCTCCAGCAGGTAGTTCAATGCCTTCAACTCAGCCTTCTCTTCCTGCAAGCAACAGGAAGTGAACTCTGGGCTCATGACCTCGACATTGTACAAGTTACCCACAATGCAACAGCAGATAGGATATGCATAAAGTGGTAGAGTACAAGCAAAATGTAATATAAGTCAAGACACGGGGGATTGAGTTATCCTGTTGTTTTGGTGTGTCTGTTTCCTACGATTTAGGCACAACATAAATTATTAATAATAATATAATAATACAGTTTTTATATAGTGCTAATTCCCACATGGCGGATTGATGTGCTGCACAAGAAATATACTAAATGTATATTAATAAATAGAAATGTAAATTATATAAATTAATATATATCATATCAATTTTTTGTTTTAAGATGTACTAGTAAAAATTTGTAGGTAAATTATATAAATTAATTTAAAATAAATTAAACATTGCTTTTAAGATGTATAGTACTAAAACTTGGTATGTAAATTATATAAATTAATATAAAATTAAAACCTTTACTAAATCTGTATACGTAAATTATTATATATAAATCTATAAATTACCATCTAAAACATAAACACTGATTAAAGCATGTATGACACTAAAAAGAAATTCTAAAGCAATGTCCATCATTTCAAAACAATTTGAATTAATTAAAATGTCTAATAAAAAGATATGTCTCTAAACATAGATAATGTCCCGGATGCACGAATGTTCACAGGTAATTCATTCCACAGTCGCATTATATACTTGGCAGACCTGTTTGTCCAAACACCACCTCAATTTCTATGGGAAGTATTCAGCAGTTTAAGCCGCACTGCAATTATTGATTCAACATTAACATACACACACCACCGAGGCAACCTGCTGTACACAAACTTCATAAAAGTTGAAACAGTTTGAACCTGGAATATCTCGACACGAATTTATAGAAATGCCAAGAAATGGAATTTCAGAATATCTCACCTTGAGTGCCATTAGTTCCTGCATGAGCACGGCATTCTCAAGGTCGAGACGTTGTGTGTCCCCCTTTTGTCCCACATCGTCATAGCCGAGGGGGTCAAGGTGAACACTCTCGAGCTCTGTGACGGTCAGCTTGACCGCTGCCCTGTCACTCTTCAGTTGCTGGATGTAGTTCCGCAGTTTCTGCTCATCGACCTTTGTGAAGTCCGTGTCGATACTGCTCGCTGTCGAACTACATGTGCTGCCAAGGTCAAGGTCATGAACTCATTAGAACCTTCAACTGATTGAGCTGAGCCAGACATATCTGTTTTTCATCTTCACTACGCCCATGCATATTATTCTTATTAAAAGAGCCAAAATGTGATACACACTCAGTAAGTGTTAGCTAAAATAAATGTTAAGTGGATAAAGAATTCTTTTTTAATTATGTTTTTTGTATTATGCATATAGGTCAGTAAAATGCATCATTTTAACAATTTGATTTCACAGTACAGTCCAACTGAAATACTGTTAAAGAAACCATAAATTTTCGGTATATCGTCATTTCCTCCAAAAACTTGAATTAGTTCAGATGAATTAATTGATGGATCCAGCATGCGGCTGTTTGCTTGTAATTGTCAAAATGACACACGTGACTTCCATAAAGCATTCTTTCACGAATAATGTTGACAAAGCTAATATAATATGGATTACATAACTATGGCAACTGCTAGATCAAACATTCCCACATGTCTGCCACAGGGAAACAGGACTTAGGCCACAACGTCTACAAAATACACAACAAACTATCTCAACTTTCAACATGTTCGGTATCCATTTTTAATACACTGACAGACCTTGTTGCTAAGCAACAGGTCATGTGACTGGCAGGTCAAAAAGTTCATACCTGGCCGTACGACTGGTGGACGACAGTTCCTCCCATGGTCTGGCACCACCGTCAGAAGTTGAGTGGTTTGAGTTACCACAGCGGTCAAGTCGATGCAGCAACTGTTTGGCCGAATGCTCTGCTGACCGCCGTTTTCTGTGGGCTCTCTTCAGCCACTCGGTCATCTCCGACTGGTCATCACGGAAGTCCGAGTTGGCTGCAGAAAGAATGATGACCGCTGGTTGATTGGTCAGTGTCAAATGTGTCAGGGGTTGCATGGGACTCAGGCACATTTGGGCAGCAAATGTTTGGTCACTACAGGTGTAGGTTGTTATACACTGTATGTGGGTTTTTTTTTAATTTACAAAAGGTTTTATGATTTGTTTTCTTACTAACTTTTTCTACTTTTTAATGATTATGTACAGTGCTTTACTGCAAGTTTTATTGTATAAAATAAAACCGCTTTATAAATTTGGTATATAATAATAATAGTAATCTGGTGCAGTACAGCCCAGGCAATGACTTTAGCCAGAAAATGTTGTACATCAACAATTTACATGTGTAGCATTTCTACATTTGCATGTAACCAGTTGGCATCCAAAGAAATAATATTTATATTCACTCATTGACAAGACAGCTACGTTCACTTTCTAACAACATAAACAAATCAATACTAGATCTCTGAACATGCTAATAACTACTGCATGGAGGCCAAAATACAAAAACATGTACATGACATAAAACAGACAACCTCGCAATCTTGGACATAAAACCTTAAACTGCATGCATTCTAACCAACGAACCTTACAAGTATGACGAATACCCAACAAACAAACTTACCAGTTCAAGCCACAGAAATTCTACACTACAGATACACACCGAGTAACTCACCGAAGCGACTGTTGGCAATGAGAATGGCTCTTTCACTCTCAAGTAGATCCACAAGTACATCATGTGCGTCCAGCGCCTGGTCAGAGTAGTTCAGTGCCAGCTGAAACGCCGTGCCATTCGACTCGTACTTCCCGATCAGCATTGTCACATGGTCACAGTGCGCCTTGCTCTCCTCCAATGTCAATGTGAGGAGGTCGTTCTGCGATTTGAGGTGGTCGACCTTGCTCTGTAGAGTCTCTAGTTCGATCTCAAACTCGCGCACCGTATTGACGGACATGGCGTCGATGCTGTCCCCCGATTGACTCAACGTCTGGATCATCTCCTGCACATTGGAGCACTCCTGCAGACTCTGGGCGAGGTGCTCGGCCACCTTCGCATTCGGCAGCTACAAACAACACACAATGTTTATCGTAAACAACGATTTTCCTTAAAGGGAGGGTGTCAGCTTCACTGGCCAGAATTGGCCGAGCAGAAATTTGTAACGTGAAGTCTGCTGTCTAGAACGTGGGAAAGTTAAACATCAAAGGGTATTGCGGTTAATTCTGCTCACATCGGCATTATTGTGAATCAATTTTGTTTTGAAACTGGATGTTTTGTTTACCATTTGAACGTGATGTAGGTGGAATCTTTCAAATCCCTGTTCTGAGGTTAAGAAATCACCAAACACAAATTGGCTGGTAAAAAACTTTCAACATGTGTGTTGTAGTCATATGAATGTAGCATTAAATGAAAAATTTTAACCTAGGAGCCGGCACCCCCGCTTTAATGCCAAATTATAAATTAGAAACTCACACTGACATTTCGACCATGGTCTGCAGCTTTCATCACCATGAGGCGTTTCTCCTCCACATGGTGACCAGCTGCCACACTTCTGACTCTGTCACTACCCCCTCATCTGTGCTCATCTTCCATGTTATCTTATACGAAGATAGTCAATGGCAGTTGAACCATCGATGTGTGTTTGTATTTATTGTAGTATACTAAGAATTTTGGATTACATAATAGATCCAACTTTTTTTAATTTCAATTTACAATACTTCTAACAACCACGAATAAGTCTGCGAACCTCGAATGAAAGACAAGATGTTTGACACTACAGGTGTATCATCACATTTGCCCAGTAACCATTCATGCTGTTAAAACTACTTTGATAAATTAAATGTTACATTACTACCACACCTAACTCCATATAACCACAATAACTCCACCATCTAAAAAAAAAACCTACAAACACAAATGGTACATCAACTCTCACCAGATATTTACCCCACTGAATCAGCTTGACTAAGATGACAGGGTGCCCCCACTCACCCCCACTGAGCTGATCTCTGCCCCCAGGACGTGTCTGTCACCACTTCCGGTCTTCAACTTCTTCAACTCTGCCATCTTCGCTATGGGAAACACTTGCTCCATGCTGCCACCACTGGCAGACCTGCAAGTCACGGTAAGGGACCACCCCAAAACACAGTAAAAAACAAAACCCATTGCCATCGTAAAAATTCAATAAGTGCACTGAACCATAGTAAACTAAAGTCTGCCTAACACCAAAAATATGTGCCCTTCAGTGGGAATACATTTTTCATTTGACGTTACACTTGCATAATGACGACAACAAACGTCATTTTTATCACAGTTTTCTACTTGTTACAAATCTGTTTGAAAACAACGTATCATCATATACCCCTACCCAGAAATCGATATTGTATATGAGAAACCTGTCGGCTGTTTCACTAACATTCGTGAGAACGCGTATGCTTGATTATGGCTTTTAAAATGTATTTCACTCTTTCATAAAACTGTCGACAACAGGATAAATTTTTTGGTGTATCACGGAAATAGTCTCCTCTGTAATAAGGTGGGTTTTTTCATTTTGAGAAAGCTGCCTAAATTTTATTCTGCATAATGATGGATTTTCATTAGGGGTGCATTATCATAGTGAAGCGGTCCCATAAACAGACTATATTAACCCTTTACATTGCATGGAAGGAAACCATCACAAGTAGAGGTGTGTGTGACACAGGTGACAGCGGTGACTCACCTGTCTCCGACACTGCGGGCGACCAATGGAGCCTTGGTCGGTGTCGACGTTCGACTGTTGTGAGGACTGACAACAGCTTCAAGACTCTGCAGTCGAGTCTGTAGTTCACGCACCTGTGTCACATGACACAGTTAAATACAGGTAAAACAGTCTATAATATAACATTCTGTTTCATTCTCATCTCAAGGTATGTGTATCCTATAGTAAAGTTGTGAATCTCTGAGATAAAGTATATCTGTTTACAGCATCTTATATTTCTTAGTTACTGCTAACAATGTTAAATGTTATGCTTATGGAAAGACAATCATGAAATATAACGTTCTATTATGGATGGTTTTTAACAAGGCCCCCATGAACACAACTATTTACCATTGCAGAAAGAAAATTTCGCAAAGTTGTTCACTTTGCATCCAGTAAGTCAGTTCCAATTCTGTTGATGTGTCATTTGAGGTGGACTACCAAGCAATAAATCTCAATTGAAAACAACCTCACCTCAGGATGCTCAACTTCAAAAGATAGTATTCTGATTGCAGTACACTCAGGTCTCACTAAACATATTTGTCAAATACAGGACTTACGGGTAATACATTCTGGCATCAGTTAAATCCTCAAATGAATTAGAGTACCTCTTAGTTGAACCTACGACTTCTACCTCAAAGTGAGTGACATCATGGAAGATTTTTACCTGTCGTCTCAGCCGATCTCTCTCTTCCCTGTAGCCGTGAAGCTGGGACCGAAGTTTGTTTACGTCCGCCTCCTGTCGACCAACCTGCTGCTGCAGTAGTCCATTCTCCTCCTGCAGGTGGCGCAACTCATCACTTGCCTGCAGCGCCACCTGCTGGTGTAATTCACAAGTCGACTGGAGCACCACCGGTGGTTCAATGCGGTACCGAGCCATCTGTTGTGGAGCGTGCTGCAATATTGATTACAAGTTGACGATCATAAGTTTCCTAATTAACACTTTTACTGGATTCTGCGATGCGAAAACATTAGAAATAAACTTAAAATCACAAATCTACCTTCATTAGAACTACAACTAAGAGCCATGATATGATTCTGGTAGCCATTTTGTTTTGTAATTGTTCCCTGGCTAGGAGATTTGTACTTTTTGGTGGGAGGATTTGTTGGGATAAGCAAATAAACCCTACACTGCAATTAGTTTGAGGTACACCCACATTTTGTCATTAGTTTCACATCACATTTCACTGCATATTTTGTCACAGAATCCCGGGACTGGTGTTGAACACTGTTTCACATCCCACTGAAGCACTCTTATCCACCTTAGGGTTTTTCTTAGGTGGTTTACCTCCAAACAGCCCAAACTTTGGCTAACGCAGGAGTTGTCCTTTTCTCTAGAATTTGTGAGTCCACTACAGGTTACACATTTGCCCCCGTGTGGGATCTTTTACTTCCCCTGGCATAGACACCAGATAGAAGGGACCACCGGCTTTTAGTGTCTCTTCCGAAAGACACAGGCAATTGTGGGGTGAACGAAATTGCCTAAGTTTCGAAACGGCTGTAGGTGGGATTGAACCACCGTCCCCTTGATTGACAGTCCGGTGCTCTACCGCACGACCACTGCTCCCCACCTAAGACTCAACTGAGAGGGAACCATCTGATGGGTGTTACCATGAGCTCATGTTATGCAGTACAAACTCACAGCAGACTTCACTCTAACACCTTGTACAGAACAGCAAAATGGAAAGGTATATAATTGCATAATAGTGCCCAGTCGTTAGAACTGCTCGAGATGTTTACGTGTCACTTCTTGGCAGACCTGTTCATGCAAATACCATCTAGATTTCTTCAGGAAATATTCAGCCACATTACAAATTTGTCATCAGAACTATTCTATAGAATAACACATGATATACATAGATATGTACCACAAAACATAACTTTTATATTCTACAAACACTAGTTTAGTGATAGAACAAGGTTTTCATTTAATATTACTCTGTGGGAATGAAGCCAAAATCTGCATAACTACCAGTTCACCTGACATATTATAGTCGGTGTAGCTAGACAGTAATGTTCTACTTCTGTTGTAGACAGTTAATTACTGGTACGAATACATCAGAATGTTTTTCATACGATTCAAAACAAAAACACATCGATATTACATTCTGGTTGTCACACGCCCATGTATATTGACACGCCTGGGAGCAGACAAATGAGGGTAGCATATTAACTCGGCACTGGTAAATGGACAAATTACTACTAAAAAATATTCTCTTGTTTCACTGTGGGAAACGAAGCAAGAGGATATGTGAGACGCAGAATTAACCGCACCAATGAACTGTACTTGAAGGGAGAGGGTTAACTAGGCTGTGTGACTATGCAGCACAGAAACAATTCTTATATAATGCAGAATCCATTCTTAGGACAGTTCAAACTGTTTCACACATCACGCACTGTTTAATCAAACAGATCTCAGATGAGGAAGCCTCGTAATAAATTCTGTGCTGTCATGTCGAACTTACATTTACCTTTTAAATCAACTGGCTGAAATCCAGTTAAGATATGGGAAAGGGATAAGGAGCAAAAGCGAAACATAAAACACATTAAGCAGACGAACACAGAGTGTCTTTCTGGTTGGAATTGCGTATACTGCCACTAGTATTTTGTGTCAAACACCTGCTTCTGTCGTCATCACTGATTCAGCACAAACGACCTGGTCATTTGTCATCCAGTTCACCTGTAATGTATACCAGAATCCACTTTGTGTGAGTGGTAGATCACACCCCTTCCAACTCACTGACCCAGGGAGCATTCAGTAATGTTACAATTACCATGTCAAACGTAACCATACCCTTCACAGCTAGATGTGTATTCATCCACACAGGTGAGTGACTCTACACAGGTGAGTGACTCTAGGTGAGAGGGAAGTCATCAGTACCTGAAGCCTTCTAGTAGCTCCTGACAGGTCAACTTTCATTAGAGACCTACACCCATGTACTGCTGCGCTCTCTCTTCTCTGCATTTTCTTTCTTTTCTCTCCCTATGTCTCTCTCTGTTTATGTCTCTGTGTTTCTCTCTGTATGTTTCTCTCTCTCTCTCTCCCTACCTACCTCCCTCCCTCCCTCCCTCTCCCTCTCTCTCTCCCTCCCTCCCGCTCTCTCTCTCCCTCCCTCCCTCTCTCTCCCTCCCTCTCTCTCCCTCTCTCTCTCCCCCTCTCTCCTTCTCTCCCTCCCTCTCTCCCCCCTCCCTCCCTCTCTCCCTCTCTGCAGACTGGCTACACCTTTCAATTATGTGCACTACAATTTTGACAATCACTTTACTTAGAATGCAGTTAGACTATGATGTGAGGTTTACACATTTGTTATTGTTTTGATGTTAAAATGTTCCCATTTCTCGACAATAGTTGCTGACATTCCCTCTCAAGAAACTTACTGCTTGTTGTTTTTGAATATTATAACTGTGTCAATCAAAAACAACAGATGACCAGTCTTGACCGGGGACAGTGGACACAAGTCCCTACCGTCCTTCACCAATTTGTGTCATGTGACACACAAACATAACAGAGCAAAAAACGTCACCGACGAAAACTGAACGATACATTCTAAATATTCACGTAAATTGAATAGTGATTTTGTTAAGGTAATGTAAATAAATATAATTATTGCTATTATTGCATTGCATTGTGTTCCAACACAGTGATTAAGCAACAAGCTATCTGCCTGACTGAGAGTTGAGACAAAATAAATAAATAAATAAATATATAAATAAATAAATAGGCGAATAGCTGAGGAGAGACCTATACCTGAGAAATCTGAGCGTGGCAGCCACAAACACCCTCACCTGAACTGTGTTTCCCTCCACTCCACTGTCTATGTCCCCTGTCAACTGCTCCCCTTCTCCCTCCTCTGGGTTCACGTCTTCCCCATTCTCCTCCCTGCTTTCACACGGCGTCTCCAACTCCGATGTCGCCTGTGATGACGCGGCGTTTGGCCCGACACTGACGTCGGCTGAAACACACGACGGATTCTCCTCAGACTCCCTCCTTTCTGGGCCAACACAGCCCCACTTCCTTCCATCCCAGGCTATAAATAGACTTCACGTACTGGTAAAAAGAGGAAGACCTGCTGATTGCCCACACCTGGGATGAGGTGGGATGAGAGGAGATACATGCAGCAGCTGGGAACTAAAACATCATCAACAACCATCTAGGGTTCTGGGCTTAAAAACTGATACTGTTCTGAAGACAGCCAGGCACCAGGAGACACGTGTGTTAATGCAGTGATGACGTGACCTGTTTCTATTCCACTCAGCGTGCCTTTTTGTCAGGATATTTATAGTAAATACAGGAATTCATCATAAGTAAAGATATGGGAATGTTTGGTGCATACATTCAGCTATGTCGTTTACTGCCACTGGTTTGATTAATATAAATTAACAACTTTCAACTTTACATGTCAAAATTTGTTCCAGAAATAACTGCTATATGAAATCTTATGCTAATGTGTACACATCCAATCCAAAGTTTCTCAGTGTGCAACAGGTAACTGTTATGAACAAGTTGTGTTTAATGCACCTGTCAACTGTGATCTGTTGGCATTATTTTCATTCACGCTAACTAGGTCGGTGCTGTGGGGATCCTCGTCTATTTCTTCGTATTCATGTTCCGCCTCCTCATTTTCCTCCCTGCGGGAAGCAGAGTAACAAGGGATCATTCAGTATGCATGCCAACATTTTTTAACTTATAAAATATTTGTTTTTATAAATACTCTATTTCCATTTTAAATTGAATTATTTCAAATGTGCAGCCATATTCTCTTATGGACACTGCTGATTGAAATGTGATCGTGACTTACACTCGACCAAAATAGTCAAAGACAGTAAAACATTAGTTGATGGATAGCAGCAGCTTTCTGGTTCAGAAATATTCCTGCCTATCAAAGTAGTTTTTTCCAGGGTGGTGCTCCTCAAATAAATTCTATTCTTAGGAATCATTTACCAGGCATGATTTATACATATTCACTAACACTAGGCTGACATTTAAAGAAATGCATACCATTAATTTTACAATAACGTTCTGACTGTGATAAGTTCGTGATGATGTGACACGCAAAATACGACGTTGATAATCGGTTGATTTTTGAGACAGGCGGGTGGGGACCAACACACCTGATGACACTGATTTGGTAGCGGTCAAGCTTCTTGCGCAGCTCTGCGATGACACTATGCAGCTCTGTCAGACGGTCTTCATAGCGGGCAGCCTGCTGTTCCAGGCGGTCTTCACCCTCCCTCTGCTGACGCAGTCGCTCCGTCTACACACCACAAGCAACACTATCCTCAATCATAACTCACTACAGCGAGTGACAGTGAAGGAGGGGGCGAGGATGATAGCCATTAAAACCTCCTCTGTCAGAGACACTTGGTGACTGACAGGTTCATATACCCTGTATACTTAGAGAAGCATGTGTTTGGTGGGTTTGTAGCATCGTAGAGACTATTACCAAGAGTGCATCGTTCCATGATCGTGACATCATTAAGATGGTGGGTTGGAATGTAAAGTGGAAGGTTTGTTTGTAATGTGATGATGGTGAAGAGACGTCTTGAAGGCACGTCAACATAGCAAGTCATGATAGTGTTTCCAGGCAGATTGAAGGACATTTTCAACATGTCAGTCATGTCATCGCTACGACAAAATGTGAAAAGGAGTAATAAAATTCAAATTTTGCAATGGATTTCAAAAGTTTTAGCAGATCAATAAAGCAAACAATAGTATATTATAAAAAAAACCAATAATAAAACACCAGCCTAACTGTAGCCTACTGAACAAATCAACAACCTACTGAACCAAACAATAGCCTACTGAACCAACCAACAGCCGATTGAACCAACCAACAGCTGATTGAACCAATCAACAGCCTATTGCACCAATCAACAACCTACTGAACCAATCAACAACCTACTGAACCAGTTAACAGTCGACTGGACCAATCAACAACCTACTGAACCAATCAACAACCAACTGAACCAGATATCAGCTGACTGAACAAATCAACAACCTACTGAACTGAACTAAACTAATCAACAACCAATTGAACAAATCAGTAACCTACTGAACCAATCAACAACCTACTGAACCAATCAATGGCCTACATACCAAATCAACAGCCTACTGAACCAGTCAACAGCCAACTGAACCAACTAACAGCCAATTGAACAAATCAACAACCTACTGAACCATACAACAGCCAACTGAACCAATCAACAACCTTCTGAAACCAAATAATGGCCTTCTGAACCAATCAACAGCCGATTGAACCAATCAACAGCCAAGTGAACCAATCAACAACCTACTGCACCACATAATGGCCTACCAAACATAATGGCCTACCAAACCAATCAACAACCTACTGAACCAGTCAACAGCCGACTGGATAAACCAACAACATCCTGAACCAAGCAATGGCCTACTAAACTAATCAACAACCAATTGAACAAACCAGTAACCTACTGAACCAATCGACAACCTACAGAACCAATCAACAACCTATTGAACCCGAATCAACAACCTATTGAACCAGTCAACAGCTGACTGAACCAACCAACAACCTACTGAATCAAATAATGGCCTACTGAACCAATCAACAACCTACTGAACCAGTCAACAGCTGACTGAACAAACCAACAACATACTAAACCAAACAATAGCCTACTAAACGAATCAACAACCAATTGAACAAATCAGTAACCTACTGAATCAATCAACAACCTACTGAACTAATCAACAACCTTCTGAACCATTCATCAACCTACTGAACCAGTCAACAGCTGCCTGAACAAATCAACAACCTACTGAACAAATCAACAACCTACCTGTAGCCTATTGAGCTGCCGCTCAACCAGTTCCTTGTCCGTGCGCACTCGCTGCAAATGATCTGTTAGATCAAGGATCTCTCCCTTCAGTGCTGTCAGTGCCGCCAGGTGGAGCTGCAAGCAGAACGATGATGACTCGTGAAAACGTGCAATCTGTTATACAGTGTCTGGTGTTTATCATAGCACAACTACAGTGGAACGGCTAGACCTGTTTGTGTCACAAACTTTCACAGTGTGCATTGTACAAGTACCAGTCCACATCATAGAAGACTGAATGGTCAATGAAGATGACGTCAGCTACGTCCATCTACTGCTGTTGTTTGGAGACTTAGTACAGCTTGTTCCTAGTATCTTCTGGAACAGACGCAAATGTCACTGGTCCCTTTCACCTTGTGTCAACCTACCACTGGTATGTCACTTCACCTGTGTCTACACAAACCCATGCAGCAAACACAGATAAACCTCTGTGCACCAAGAGCTAGAGAGCCAATGTTCTCCATCCAAATATACATATGCACTGATGCATTTTCAAGCCAGAACACTCGCACTGATACTGAAGTATCGGCCACAACTATCCTGAACGTGTAGCTGCTGTGTAAGACAACACTTATGTCATTATTATTTCATGCCTTGCTACCTATCTCAGGCTAACAAGGCTCACAAGACATGTACAACATTCAGTGAAATGTAAACAGAAGCCAGACAGATAGGGTCTTGACTGACATCAAAGGAACACATGATGAGTGCTAGTTGACTGTTTCATTAGTTCCAGTGATGCAACATCAACATTTACGTTAACTTCCCCTCACTGGCTGTCTACAGGTAAGCACTATTGGTTTCAACGAGTGACAGACGACAGACGGCAGACAACAGTCGAGTACAGCAATCTTCTCAAACAGTCACCGTTATTACCATGATAATCCAGTCAAATGCAGATGCTTAAAGCGTAAATCTACATTGCAGTTATATGCCAGCAAGCACGCACAACTGCACATATGAATAAATATTGATTACCTTTATGTAGTTTTAAAACATGTAATTTATTTTATTTTTTAATGTAACATTTTTAATGTATCATTTGTTCAGTGAAAACCTCAAACTTCTAAACACCAACACTGTAATTCTTCTGATGATCCTAAAACGTGTCCAACTTACACATCTTTTAAATATCAAATTGCACTCATAGTCAGGCAGAATGCCTTTCTCATGGGCAGGGTGGGCGGGCAGGTTTGACAGGCCTGTGACATACACATGCATTCCCTCTTCCCACAACTGCATAGGGCACCTCCTTTCCTTCCCACATTGAAATGACAAGCTGTTATTGCAATTGTAAAAAATCAGAGTAGAGAAAGGTTTCTAGCACTCACAGTCAGTGAATGCATCCAGGACTATGACATCTACAAAATGCTTTATCTAGTCGGCATAGTTGACAGGTAGAACAACAGGTGCATCAGTTGATATAGGAAAGACAACACGTGCATCAGTTGACACAGGTAAGACAACAGGTGTATCAGTTGACACAGGTAGGACAACAGGTGTATCACTTGACACAGGTAGGACAACACGTGTATCACTTGACACAGGTATGACAACATGTGTATCACTTGACACAGGTATGACAACACGTGTATCAGTTGACACAGGTATGACAATAGGTGCATCAGTTGACACTGATAGGACAACAGGTGTATCAGTTGACACAGGTAGGATAACAGGTGCATCACTTGACACAGGTAGGACAACAGGTGCATCAATTGACACTGGTAGGACAACAGGTGCATCAGTTGACACTGGGAGGACAACAGGTGCATCAGTTGACACAGGTATGACAACAGGTGCATCAGTTGACACTGGTAGGACAACACGTGTATCAGTTGACACAGGTAGGACAACAGGTGCATCAGTCGACACAGGTAGGACAACAGGTGCATCAGTTGACACTGGTAGGACAACAGGTGCATTAGTTGACACAGGTAGGACAACAGGTGCATCAGTTGACACTGGTAGGATAACAGGTGCATCACTTGACACAGGTAGGACAACAGGTGCATCAGTTGACACTGGTAGGACAACAGGTGCATTAGTTGACACAGGTAGGACAACAGGTGTATCAGTTGACACAGGTAGGATAACAGGTGCATCACTTGACACAGGTAGGACAACAGGTGCATCAATTGACACTGGTAGGACAACAGGTGCATTAGTTGACACAGGTAGGACAACAGGTGCATCAGTTGACACTGGTAGGACAACAGGTGCATTAGTTGACACAGGTAGGACAACAGGTGCATCAGTCGACACAGGTGTGACAACAAGTGGAGTGGCTTGTGACTTCCTGTCACTTTGTCATTTCAAAGGATGCACCAATGGCTTGAAAGACTCAAAGACTGGATGGGTGAATCTTGACACATCTCCACGTCTGAGTGAACATGTATACAATTCAATCAGTTGCACAGAATCTCTTGGCATGACAAGTTTCTCCAAGTCACAGGACATTATCCAGTGCAGTGTCTCTTCATACCACTATGTCCCGCTCAGTGCCACTGTGGCACACAAGGAGGCAGACAGAGATCCTTGTGTCACAGTGGCACAATTAGAGTCCTAGTGTCCTCATGTCATAACACACTCAGACACATTGTGACCATAGAGGCAGTCTTAAAGAGTACAGGCAGGGTGTTCTCGTGCCACAGTGACAGTGCACATGGACCATGTAGATATATTACAGTAATGCTCAAGGACCCTGTAGATACAGTAACACACAAGGACCGTGTACATATTGTAACACAACAGGGCCATGTAGATGCTGTAACATACCAGGACCATGTAGATACAGTAACACACAAGGACCATGTAGATACAGTAACACACCAGGACCATGTAGATACAGTAACACACCAGGACCACGTAGATACAGTAACACAACAGGACCACGTAGATACAGAAACACACAAGGACCACGTAGATACAGTAACACACCAGGACCACGTAGATACAGTAACACAACAGGACCACGAAGATACAGTAACACAACAGGACCATGTAGATACAGTAACACACCAGGACCATCTAGATACAGTATCACAAAAGGACCATGTAGATACAGTAACACAACAAGACCATGTAGATACAGTAACACACCAGGACCACGTAGATACAGTATCAAAACAAGACCATGTAGATACAGTATCACAACAGGACCACGTAGATACAGTATCACAACAGGACCATGTAGATACAGTATCACAACAGGACCACGTAGATACAGTATCACAACAGGACCATGTAGATACAGTATCACAACAGGACCATGTAGATACAGTATCACAACAGGACCACGTAGATACAGTATCACAATAGGACCATGTAGATACAGTATCACAATAGGACCATGTAGATCTGCAGTGTACCTGGACCACACAGATAGGTATACAGCAGTGTACCTGGACCACACAGATAGGTATACAGCAGTGTACCTGGACCACACAGATAGGTATACAGCAGTGTACCTGGACCACACAGATAGGTATACAGCAGTGTACCTAGACCACACAGATAGGTATACAGCAGTGTACCTAGACCACACAGATAGGTATACAGCAGTGTACCTGGACCACACAGATAGGTATACAGCAGTGTACCTGGACCACACAGATAGGTATACAGCAGTGTACCTGGACCACACAGATAGGTATACAGCAGTGTACCTAGACCACACAGATAGGTATACAGCAGTGTACCTGGACCACACAGATAGGTATACAGCAGTGTACCTAGACCACACAGATAGGTATACAGCAGTGTACCTAGACCACACAGATAGGTATACAGCAGTGTACCTGGACCACACAGATAGGTATACAGCAGTGTACCTGGACCACACAGATAGGTATACAGCAGTGTACCTAGACCACACAGATAGGTATACAGCAGTGTACCTGGACCACACAGATAGGTATACAGCAGTGTACCTGGACCACACAGATAGGTATACAGCAGTGTACCTGGACCACACAGATAGGTATACAGCAGTGTACCTGGACCACACAGATAGGTATACAGCAGTGTACCTAGACCACACAGATAGGTATACAGCAGTGTACCTGGACCACACAGATAGGTATACAGCAGTGTACCTGGACCACACAGATAGGTATACAGCAGTGTACCTGGACCACACAGATAGGTATACAGCAGTGTACCTGGACCACACAGATAGGTATACAGCAGTGTACCTAGACCACACAGATAGGTATACAGCAGTGTACCTGTACCACACAGATAGGTATACAGCAGTGTACCTGGACCACACAGATAGGTATACAGCAGTGTACCTGGACCACACAGATAGGTATACAGCAGTGTACCTGGACCACACAGATAGGTATACAGCAGTGTACCTGGACCACACAGATACAGGTATACAGCAGTGTACCTGGACCACACAGATAGGTATACAGCAGTGTACCTGACCACACAGATGGGATACAGCAGTGTACCTGGACCACACAGATAGGTATACAGCAGTGTACCTGGACCACACAGATAGGTATACAGCAGTGTACCTGGACCACACAGATAGGTATACAGCAGTGTACCTGGACCACACAGATAGGTATCAGCAGTGTACCTGAGACCACACAGATAGGTATACAGCAGTGTACCTGGACCACACAGATAGGTATACAGCAGTGTACCTGGACCACACAGATAGGTATACAGCAGTGTACCTGGACCACACAGATAGGTATACAGCAGTGTACCTGGACCACACAGATAGGTATACAGCAGTGTACCTGGACCACACAGATAGGTATACAGCAGTGTACCTGGACCACACAGATAGGTATACAGCAGTGTACCTGGACCACACAGATAGGTATACAGCAGTGTACCTGGACCACACAGATAGGTATACAGCAGTGTACCTGGACCACACAGATAGGTATACAGCAGTGTACCTGGACCACACAGATAGGTATACAGCAGTGTACCTGGACCACACAGATAGGTATACAGCAGTGTACCTGGACCACACAGATAGGTATACAGCAGTGTACCTGGACCACACAGATAGGTATACAGCAGTGTACCTGGACCACACAGATAGGTATACAGCAGTGTACCTGGACCACACAGATAGGTATACAGCAGTGTACCTGGACCACACAGATAGGTATACAGCAGTGTACCTGGACCACACAGATAGGTATACAGCAGTGTACCTGGACCACACAGATAGGTATACAGCAGTGTACCTGGACCACACAGATAGGTATACAGCAGTGTACCTGGACCACACAGATAGGTATACAGCAGTGTACCTGGACCACACAGATAGGTATACAGCAGTGTACCTGGACCACACAGATAGGTATACAGCAGTGTACCTGGACCACACAGAGACTCCTGGTATCATCTTGTGACAACAATGAAAGACCTAACTTTGCACTAGGACCATATAATGCAGAGATACTGTATCAAGTCTACATGCATATAGAGAAGAAGACATAGCTGTAGCAGGCTATGACTGTATTAGACCAATCTGTAAGCAACATTCTAAGCAGATACTTCTGTCGGTACATACCTGTGCTCTGATTAATCCCACCTGTGCTGTGGCCTACAGTAACGAGCTTGATAAACACTACAACTCAACTGTGGTCACTTAATGCTGTGGCCTGTCACTTGAGACTGTGTCTGCCAACTTATGGTGCAACAGCCAATAGTACTCACTGCTCAAAGGCCACTGTAGATATGTGCAACATTGTTTGAATGAAACGCTCCATTTACAGATACCGTAAATAACCCAATAGAAGCGTACAATGTATCGCTGCACAAGCCACAGTTGCAACTTACAAAAACTAACATATCACTGGCGCATAATGTCACAGTGAAATATGAAACAATCGCCTAGATCCATGTTGTTTTTGCAAGAATGGTTTCATTCAGGCCATGTGGCCTATCAAAGTAATGCAGGTGTATTGCAATTGTATACATTTTATGGCAATGTCTCAAATTCAAATGCAATTGGAGTCATTTCAGTCAATGTGTGCTTGTTTACACTACACAGACCATATAAATAGTTATTGATTACTGTTCCACAACGTAATGAATAGATGCCAAGGAAGTGGTTAGTTTCCCAATGTTTTGTCTGGAATTCTCTTAATTTAAATGTCGCTATATATGAATTTGTATTGTTATGATGTCAAGGAACTTGTTTTGTGGTCTGAATATATATATATACAGCTGTATATATATATATATATATATATATATATATATATATATATAATATCAACAACCAACAGTCCATTCAATTTTATATACTTCTTTCTACACTGAAAATAAATAACACAATGGAGGTAATAATATTAAAATCAAATACATTTTAACTCTATACAGGTAAAATATAACAGGAATGCAGGAAACTGTTGCAATGTCTATAATATGTTTACTGCACATTCTTCAATCCAAATTGATTGGCTATCTTGTTTTTTAATAATTCTATTAACAATTTCAAATCACTATTTTACATAGAGTTTTTTTATAGACTATCTGTAGTCAATTTATGTTTCATTTAGTATCCAAATTAATTATCAAAAAACAAACAAAAAATTATCTAATTGGCCATTTAGGAAACAATCAAATGAGGTTTTACTGCAACTTACTATGTGTCTATAGGACTATTCACATTGTTGCAAATTATTTGACTTGTTCAAAATATATTTGTATATTGCTGTTCTCATGGTGGTGCCAACACCATTTTCTGTCTGTCGGGTCCTGACAATGGTCTTTTCATTGGTGTATGAGACATCTTTGTAATACTGTTCCACCTGCTTCTCACCTGTGGCATCTTTAATGCCTATGTCAGTTTGAATGTATCTGTCACAAATTCATAATGACACCAGTGGCACGTGAGTATATACATGTAATTACACATAACACAAACTGCTAAAATTAGAACAGTCTTGAGTACACAGAAACTGACAACAACCAGACTAGCGCTTGAGTGGACCGTCAGTAAAACAAACACATACTGTGGATGCCAATGATTGTGCTAAATTGTTTCTTTAGATAAGACTCAAGATTAGAAGACAATGACATCACATTTCCATTTACAGAGCTATCCATCAAGTCTCAGCTTATGATTTGAAACTAAACGATACATTCCAATAAAACACTGCATGTCTACAATATCTGATGTGGCTATTTTATTACAATTTTATTCAGTAAAGAGCTGCTAGATTTTTATAATGTACAAATTTACTTGAATTTTTACTGATTATGATTTCATAATATTTCCATTTATCGAAAAAAATGCAAGCAACAGTTCATACTAACCATGACAGGAAAGTTATCAAATATCCCACTGTGTTTGTTTATAAGTTTAATGCATTGCATCTTGTTCTACAACAACGTGCTTTACCTTATAAATATATTGTAACCACTTTACTAAAAACAACGGATTTGATGTTATGTTTGCATGCCATTGATGAAATATGTTGTTCTGATTAATGATACCAATTCGCCGCCAACTGATTTCTAAAATTGCTGGTGAAACCTACATCATATGACTGCATACAGCAGAAACCAAATGAAACATATAGCAACAGGCAAAGACAATAAGGCACCTACATACTTATCAGCATTTCTCTCTCCCTACTGCCCGACACGCAGTCTGCGGTCTTCTGACCAGTTACTACTTAATCAGCCCACTTCCCGAACAAAAATTGGCGAACAGTCCTTCTCTTGTGCAGCTCCAAGGGAATGGAACCACCTTGCAGTGCGACAATGTACGAGTGTGAATCAATTCAAAGTAGCACTCAAGATGCATATATTTACAGAGTATTATTTTGACACTCTGTGATCACAGTTAATCAGTCAACTATTCATACATTTATTTTAATAAATTTATTATTTTAATTAGTATATATTTATACTATTTTATTTTTATTTACTACATATTTATACTTTTTTAATTATTAATTCATTTTTAATACAGTGTGTAGTTTTGTGCCAATTTAAGTCGGTATTTTAAAGTATTATATTTGTTTTATTAGCATATCCACATTTTATCAAAGTAGTATTGTATTAACTTTTTAGTATTATATATATATATATATATATATATATATATATATATATTATAGTTATTAATTCTGTATTTTTATTATCATTATTTTAGGAATAAACATTGTAAAGTGCCCCAGAACAATTATTTGGATGGGGCACTATATAAGAAATAAACTATTATTATTATTATTAATAAATTCTAATATTTATGATCTTTGACATGGGTACTCGCTGTCATGACTATCTGAGCTGCATTCAACCAGCACATCAAAGTCACCCGCATCAGTGCAGTGTGACCTTACAACAAAGAGTATATCTTCTCAGATCAATGTATTCCAGAGTTATCTTCTGTAGCACAATACTGATTACCATCCCACAGTTTCAATAAACTTGTTCACAAATCGCAAGATCAAAACATGAATGTGGCCAGTCGTTTTGTGCCCCAATTTTTATCAATGCAATGAGAATTATGTGTTATTACATATCTACCATATCATATGTAAAGGAACCATGGCATTCAAAAGACCAGGAAATGTGTTAAAAGATCACCCCTCTGTTAAACAATTTACCGGTATTTCATATGTGCACAACTTCACTATCAAACCTAAGATTTCCTTTCCAGCAAAACCCTACACCATGAGAAAACCATCCTATCTACAATTCCTTCTCTGGTTCCATATGATAAAAACTATTGCACTGATAAAAATTGTACCGGGCTGCCCTATAAAAAAGTTTATTTCTCTAAAGTGTATGTGTACATGTGTGATTGTGCATGTGTATGAAATACACTGATTAACAGGACCATTGCTATAAATATAATTATAAATATTTTTGTCCAGTTAGACGTAAATACATACCCGACAATTGAAAACAAGACAAACAACTGAGACTGTTATATAAGAATAGGAAAAGTGCATTAAAAAAGCAATCATACTCATTTTAGAATGTACCATTTGTTTGCAAGAGAAGACCAACCAGGCACCCCCACCTGTGTCGTCTTGCACATATGAATCAATGCAAGGGGAGGGTTATGTAAAAATTGCCCACTGGAGAATTTTTATACAGCATATTTATCACTACACTTGGTACTAAATGGAAAGTCATGACACAAGTGCAAAGTGGTTGCAAATTTACATTTGTATTACTGTGTCTGCATATCACTGAATGGCCAAGATATCTAATTTATTTCCAATACACTTGTACCTAAGCAACAGTTGTTACTGTACATCTGTGACACAGGATGAAGTTGCAGTGAGGAATACTAAATAAGTGGCCAAAACATCTAAACACACACGCCAGGTACCTAACAGGAGAGGGCATGTTTTCAACTGAGGTATCAATGGTGTGTAACATGTGGCTTAAATGATTCCTACACTGCTGTCAGTGTAAGTCAACACAGCTGCCACTGTAGACAGTGTAGAGTACATGTCATAAATGTCAGAGCTGTCAAACTCATACAGCTGCTATATTGACTTTGTAACACAACCACTCTAGAACACACACACACATACATGCACGCACACACACACCACACACACACACACACTCACACACACACACCCCACCCACACCCACACACCCACACACACACACACACCCACACACACCCACACCCACACCACACCACACACACACACACACACACACACACACACACACACACACACACACACACACTCACACACACAGGAAACACATACTTACATACACACATGCACGCATGCACAAACACACATAGGAAACACATACACTCACACACACATATATATATACACACACACACATATATACACACACACTCACATACACTCACACAGACACTCACACACGCACGCACACATAGGAAACACACACTTACATACACGCACGCACGCACAAACACACATAGGAAACACGCACACCCACACACATAGGAAACACGTACACCCACACCCACACCCACATATAGACACACATATATATATACACACACACACCCACACCCACACACACCCACACCCACACACACCCACACCCACACACACACCCACACACACCCACTGACACACACTGACACACACACACCACACACACACACACTGACACACACACACACACACACATACACACACACACACACACCACACCACACACACACACACACACACACACACACACACACACACACACACACACTTGGTGGCATAGCGACACAACCCAAGATAACACTTCAGCTGTTCTGAAGAAATGTATAAGATGTTACGTGTGTGTGTAATATACTCACTGACGTAATGCTGTACTACTGGCAGATGTCATGCAGTTTTGGTAGTCTCACTGACGTTTCAAACTCTGCTACACTACTGTAAACATGCCGGAAGTGAACTGTACGTCAAGCACATGTGTCCTTAAATCAATGCCTGACACACAACTGTGCTATATGTCTACCTGAAAACTACTGAAGGTGCACTGCCAGTGTTTTCAGGTGAGTCTCAGCTCCCACGTTGTCTGTGTTGATCACCAGGTGGTGCCACAATACAGACAAGGCTGGCTGACTTGCACAGACCAGAATTATAGTTCAGTTATATTTCAGGTTCATAACATGTGTAATGCGATGTGGTCAAGGATTTTTTGCAACCTGAATTTTTATGGACATGGAAAAATGTACATCTTCAGATCATGACGCTTCTGTTGCCATTTGGCAAACTAGAATATGCATGTATGCAAGCGTTGGCGACAACAAGGTCCCATGTGTAAGCAGAACTACAGATACATTCAGGTTTACATGGAAACTGCTGGAATTTACGAAAACGCTACTGCATATCAGTGACAAGATGACTACTAACATGTACAGTTTTGTGCACAAGAAAGCATTGTTTGGTGGACTTTTTGCTCTCTGTTCACCAGGATAAATAGGGGGCTATGTCCTACTACATTCATTCATGAGTACATTCACACAAGGCTTCCGATGAATAACCATTTTATCATGTTCTATATGGCAGGAATAATGTGTCATGAATACCAATTTGCACACATTATTGTTGTCGATTATATTCGATCGGTGTTTCTTCGAATAGTGCTCATTGCTGTTACCACTGACAATAAAAAGTCTGACATATATTTTGCATATCCACCTAAATTAATCTATAAACCACACCCATAAAATGCAAGATGTTAACATTTAATATTATATTTATTTATGCTACTAAAACCTTAAGTTTTACTACAGGTGCATATTAACCTCACTCGACCTTCATCCATCCACCCCACCATATCCTCCTAAAACAGTCTTATACATGTTATTATCACACATATAAGTTCCACACAAAGCTTTGTGGTAGAAGAAATTCCAGTGATAACCACATTTGACAACATTTCTCAAGTAGATAGGATCATTTCCTACACGTTTCAGACTCACAAATGTCTTCTTAAGAATTTAAAGTGGTCTAAGAGATTAACCTCATTCTTCCAGAAACTGCATTAGTCTGGATGCTCCTAGTTGAATTCAAGACAGATTCAAGTGAAAAGAACAAAGTTGGTCTGGCTGTGTAACTGGCTATATATGGCTTCTAACTAGCTGGCCATAACTCACCATTCATTGATTTTTAGTTAGGTTTTGGTCACCACCCACTGTCCACTGGACAGACGAGTGTGTGGGTGAATGTGGACGTATGTTCTTGGCTTTGTACCCGAGAAAATCAATGACATGAAGGACAAGAATATGTTTCAGTATATTTGTTCTGGTATGTCTTGCCATGATGACTTTTTTGCAACAGATTGTGTTTCATTCTACAGAACAAACTGGCCATATACATTGCATATGTAAACGTTACTGACTACAAAAAATTAAGTTAATTGTTCAAGCATATTACAATACTTTCAGAACATCAATAGCTACACAAATGATTAGGTCACTTTAAAATGTAAAACGCTATTAGTGCATGGTAAACTGGCTGTTGGGCATAACAAAAGCAGTGTGACTGTATATTAACATACAGCCAAATATACTTTTGTAATTTTGCATGACAAATGTTCTACTGAATGTTGTGGTGTGTGACGCCAATGCCATTCAAAATACTTAATGTAAAGCAAATTCGAAATAGCATTTCAAACTACGGCTGTATTTTACCACAGTATCAGGTACATTTAAGTAAATCAAGATAATTAGAAATGTTAATTAGTTAGTTATCCCCCCACAATATGCATAACCGTCAAATAAAATTGTGTCAAACAGCATTTTTTTACTTTAGTAATACAACTTGTGGACAATAAGACCACAAGAATTATAAACAGATTTATAAAATGGAACCAAAACCAAATATAATGGAGTTGACATGACACGGATAGTTTTAGCCACTGGTGAACATGAGGCCACTAATGCGACACAGCATAACTGATGGAGAAACTTGAGTAGAACCAGTAGTGGACTATGCAGACAGCAATGACAGAACTCCATGTCAATGCATCATGGGCGGCAAACAAACCCAATTCAGTTCTATGTTCCATTAGTTCTGCTAATCTCGCATTGTCGCTTGGCCGGGCAACGCAGTCACTTCAAGCCATCTCCTGGTTATTCAGTTTGACGGTAACTTGCAAAACACACCTCAAGTGACCACTGTGCCAAACTGTATCACTGTGTTTCCATGACAACTGATACCATGTTGGTGGCCAGAGCTTCCGAGAGCAGAGCCATAAATATATTTTAACAACAAAATCACAAGGTGAAAGCCGTGGCGAGGCTGGAGCAGAGATTACCCACAATGTTGATTAAATTCAGGCACCCACAAAACACCACACATCTGTCATATAGAACAAGGACTTATTCCTACTACAGTGTATTGCAATTATATTTTTTGCATGTATCATTTTACAATAATTTCAAGAAAAATTTTAAGTACATGTGATTACCCGGTAGTTTCCATTACATGCAAGCTTGTTTGTGAAAATGTTTTTTATTTTTGATGAAATATCAGACAATTACATTTGACTCAGCCAAGTCGATATACAGCAGAAATTATCTGACCTTAGAGATTGTTACATAACAAGTGTATTCTTCCTGAAGTCATAATAAAATTGAAACAGTCTTTTTAAAACTGCATTACCAGGGTCGTAACTGTGCATATTGCGGTAGTTATTCACACACAGATATGAACAGCAACTAATGTCACATGGCGTTTTTAAATGCAGGAAAATGTAATAACAAATCTGAAATAAATAAAAGAAAACTGCAGTGTTTCAAATAGCTGTACACATATATGAATGACCAAACAAAGTTAACAAATTAATTATTCTTCATATAGAAGGACTGCTTTAAGAAAGCTTAAACTGGCCAGTGTCTGTTTCATGTAAGCATAGCAATTATTAGCAGTGGACAACAACCTCAGCTTGTCATTCTGCTATACAAGAATTCATGATCTTAGCCCATGACATAATTTACCAAACCTTGTTAGCATTATGTTAACCGGGAGAACTCACACCATCAAAAAATTAACACAATCCCACAACGAATGGTTTCAGAGAATTTCGTAAATCACTTCGCTAAATAATTTTGATGTAATATGGACATCCATAAATAAACATTTAGTAGAACAAGTAGACTACACGGGTATTATTAATGACATACATAAAGCTTTGCAAGTGTCTGCATTTTTAGAAACTACTAATAAATGTCAGAATGCATGCTATGCGCAACAGTTGAAGTGTTGCCTGAATTACTTGTGTATTTTAGGCACCGGGTATCACAGAGTCTTGTAAACAAACAGAGCCATGGCAGCTACCCAAGTGATATACCTGTCTGCCAGGAACAGCTACCCAAGTGATAGACCTGTCTGCCAGGAAGTCGAGAAAGAAGACGCAGTATGTTACGAGAGTAATAAGTTGTCTTCTAGGAAGCTGGTAACCCAGTGTGTTGCCGCCAACAGGGCTGATAAGTGATAACCTGTCAGACTGGGGTAGAATTACAGACACAAGACCAACATGTAGATAACCACAGAAAGGGTGCCGAGCCAATTTGAAGATACCGGTAGGCAGCACGTGTTTTTTTATTATATATATATATATATATATATATATATATATATATATATATATATATATATATAATATAACCATCAACTTACAACCGTATACAATTTCACCTCTACCATGCGAACCTTTCCTGTGTACATGTTTTGGTATAAGATTAATACAGACCAAGTTCTAGGGATTTTTATTTAGGGTCAAGTAGGGAATACTGCTTTAATTTATAATTCTGGTCTGACACCAAGACGGTGATTCTGAATACACAAGCTTCTGTGTAAGCTTTAGATTATTTTATTTGTATAAGAAAATATACATTATTATTGGATAAAAACTCCGTTGTATGTCACTTCATTTTTAGAGAAAAAACAGTTCCACTCTGCCTGTTTTTTTATCTACATATCTACCAGCCATCTATGAGTGTACTAAGTAACAACATGATTTTGATTTTGTTTGCATTGTTCTCTTAATAATATGACTTGCTAGGTTATTCCATTGGATGGCAGACATGCAGGTACAGGAGAGTAATGTTTATATTGTCTTAAACATTTTACACACTTATTATTACAATTTTTTTATTGAATTGCTCCAGAAATTCTAGAATCAACATTATCACCTAAAGCTGTGCTGTTTGACGTCTGCTGACATAATTTTTCAGAGAGGTGCAATGCTAACAGAAACTAAGCCCTGTAAGTGACTGATACGAATGAGACATATTTTTTCAATTTTTATGCAAATACAAATTACTATCCAGAAATAGAAGTAACAGGTGAACAGTATGGCACAGTGACCTGTTTTTGTAAACATCAGAGGCGCCTTGAACGAAGCCATCCTACTATAATGTCAACTGTGACATGGCACCTGTTTTACTCTGACTTTAAGGTCTCGGAAAGACACAAGTTTCCCATGGAATTCGTTCGACCAGTCAGTGGTGACAGGAAACGCTTCTGTTGTGCCATAACAAAATCGTCCACACAACAGGGTGCTGATGTCCCAGACAATTCTATTAGGCCTACACAATTATGTTCAATTTTTAATGTAGGTATTGAATTATTTGTATGTAACAATAGTTGAAATATCTGCAGTGAGTTTAATACACTAAAAGTCAACAATCTTGCTATTTAAACCATAATGAAAGGTTGTTTTAAAACAGTTGCAACATATCTTTTCTACATCGATGAGGCATGATGGTTGAATTGCCACATACAAACATAAGATCCCAAGAGAGAAGTTCCTGTAAGGACCTTCAAACCGTTGCCAGGTTGCCGGCAGTTGGCAGAGTAATCACTGAGCTGCCACCAAATGCCCTGTCTGTTTAAAACGGCTTTCCAAAGCTGTCAAACTGAAGTTTGCAACTGTAGCAGATAGAGCAGGTTTTTTTGCCTGGCTAAACATACGCAGGTGTCAGGTTCATTAAAACAGATCTCATGTTACAAGCTCATGCACAAAAACACACACTCTGAGGGGCAAAGGCATCAGCTGAACAGTTGGTGGCCAGACAGACTTTAACTTTGTGAAATTGGTGGTCCGCAGACTGTAAACAACATTTGTATTGTCAGTTTTTGTAGTACAATTTTTATATTTACAAAAATAAAATCATGAGGCATCAACGACCATGTTGGCAGGTCATGTGATGCACCACGTGAAACAGCAAACGTCGTTCAATAGACACCTAAGGGTACTGAGAGAAGAGATCGTCCAAATATGACCATGAGAAAGGAAACACTGGCCTCACTCGCCACTTCAGTGGGTGTTGTCTGGCTGCCAGAATGACAGACAGATCAGTCGAAACAACTCATCATGTCAACCTGTGAAAAGGGTGACATAAGTAAGTAAACAAACGATATCTGTTTGTCCAGTACTGATGTAGAATGAGTGTACAAAAGAAAACAAATCAACAATGTTGAACACTCGAGAGAGTGCATGAAGAACAAAGAAGAGGAAATGAACTCACATTCTTCGGGAAGCTCTTCACGTGAAGATAGCGCCAGGTGATGTTAGTAGGGAAGTGGGGGACAGAGGAACAGGACGCCGACCGTGACTGTGACCCTGTCCTCCAGCACCCCCGCCCCCGGGGCGCCGTGGCACGGTCCAAATCAACAGACATATTCACTGGTCCACTGCGTCTGTGCCATCCTGTCGTCTAGAGACAGCCCGGCACACAGCAGCCTCCGTATCCAAGAGGCAGCGAGCCAGCGTCGCCTCGCAATCTCTATCAGCAGTGCCAAAAACTAATCTAACAACACAGATAATGCCTTCTCCTGCATAAATAATGACTTCTCCCCAAGTGAGCCACCGCCACGGAGCATGCTAGTGTTCGATGTGATGCTGCTGTCTTGTAGTATCACTCGACACTAGATATAGCTGTGACGGTGTCACCTGTCATGTCTGACAACTGTTCAGCATGGCATCAGCCAGGGTACCATGCATCCTGGCAGGAGGTTTGCTGGAGAATTCATGACCGCAATGTTTTCTGTACTCCAAAGTTCTCTAAACATAAAGTATCCTTATGTGTGTGTTATGTTTTGGATAGAGACATAAACCTTAACCGAGAACCTGGATGTAAAGAAAGGAATTTTAGGTGCAAGTAAACAGAGAGAGAGAGGTGGATGTAAATCTGTCATGGAGATTTGTCGTTGCTTCCTCTCCCTCTCCTGCCAGTCACTTAGCCAAGATGCCACAGCACCCCCCACAGTCCTATCAGTGCTTGCTTCCAGTCAGTCGTCTCACTCCCACACACCCCACGCACCACTCACAAGGCTGATTGCTCCTTAGCAACCTGATTACCTCATAAGGGGAACTGCCTGTCTAATGTGAAATCATATTCGTTGTCACAAGGTTGTCTGTTGCTCAGTTGCAACAGTAATTTTTAGTATGGTGCATACAGACACAATGCACACACACACACACACATGCATGCACGCACACACACGCACGCACACATGCATGCACACACATGCGCGCACACACACACATGCATGCACACACACACACATACACATGCACGCATACACACACACAACTAACATTTTGTGGAAAGGCTAGTTACATTTTACTGTGCACAACCAATGGAGCTCAAACAATGTAGGCTAACTTTGCTTCAATTGAAAGAGATCCGTCACACTCACATAACTGCAAACAGTTGTGATACCATAACACTGTAGTGACCCCTTAAATTACAATACCATGACACTTGAGGCCACATTGACACCAACACACAGTGATACCTCCATAGCAGTTAAATCCCATATAAAAAACCAGTAACAGTGACACACCCCCACTCATCAGTAACACCTCCACACTGCAATGACATCTCCATATTGCAGTGACACCTCCACACAGCAGTGACACCCCCACACTGAATTGACACCTCTATAATGCAGTGACACCTCTACACTACAGTGACACCTCTACACTAATGACACCTCTAAAATAGTGACACCTCCACACAGCACTCAGCAGTGACACCCCACACTGCAGTGACACCTCCACACTACACTGCAGTGACACCTCCATATTGCAGTGACACCCCACACTGCAGTGACACCTCCTTACTGCAGTGACACCTCCACACTACAGTGACACCTCTACACAACAGTGACACCTCCATACTGCAGTGACACCTCCACACAGCACTCAGCAGTGACACCCCACACTGCAGTGACACCTCCACATTGCAGTGACACCCCACACTGCAGTGACACCTCCTTACTGCAGTGACACCTCCACACTCCAGTGACACCTCCACACTGCAGTGACACCTCCACACTGCAGTGACACCTCCACATTGCAGTGACACCCCACACTGCAGTGACACCTCCACACTGCAGTGACACCTCTACACAACAGTGACACCTCCATACTGCAGTGACACCTCCACACTGTAGTGACACCTCCACACTGCAGTCACTGCAGTGTGGAGTGTCACAGCAGTGTAGGTGTCACTGCAGTGCAGTGACACCCCACAGTGACATGACACAAACAGCACAGTAGGGAACCACTTCAACAAACATTGTTTTAATTACTGCTGCAAAATTGTTTTGCAAAGTTTTTGCTTTCTAAGAAACTCGTCTATCTGCCTTCATTTTGTATTACTTTAAATATGGACGCAAATAGCTGAGAAAAACTGCCTGCTAAAGACAGCATCATTTCAACAACTCAGACCAACGTGTAGATGATGAGATTTATTATTAGAAATAACTGTTTCAGTCACAACAAAAATTGTGCTGTAGTATAAGAAGTGATTTATTATCACCAACTAATATTTACATTTCTAATATTGAAGAGACAGATACACGTGTTGTTATCTATTAAATTAAAAATTAGTCCGAATCTAAGAATATAATTACAACACTTTCTTCTTGTAAAGATTAATCTTACTGGTCAATTTATACTGGCAGTAGCCAAAATGCAAAAATATACCTGACTGTTTGGCACTTCGTGGTCAAAACTGGCAATCTACAGGATTGGTTCTTAAGTACTGAACCAGCTGAGCCTACCTCACAGACTTCATGGCCACTATCTCAACTGTCTCACCCAAGTAGATAACTACCTGGCTACCCTGTATGCTGCCTCTCATCAATACTATCTATCATCGTCAGCTTGACTGGGCATTGCGATAACCTCAAATCAACTTGAAGTGACGCAGTAAAGTATCATAATGCTTAATCCTACTGTATGACTAAAAACATTTGTATGCACTACAATGAATATCATCAATTGGCATAATGTTTTCCTTCCATTGGATCTGAAGTTAATCATTTCATTATTATACTCCAAATAAGCTTATCTTGGACAAATAAAGAATGAGCCTTATATGGCATTATGTAACTGTTTATAGGCTGACCACTAACGGTGAATCTAAAGGATGTTTACACCCTATGCTGTACCCTGGCCTGAGTTATAAAATTCCAATCACACGTACAGAGTACTACAGGTCATAGACAAACACAACAAAATACTCACTGAGTTCGCGACTTCGAGGAAATCTGTCACATGATGACTGTCCAGAGCTTTGGCTGCCCGCTGCACTAAGCCAGGATCGTGGTTATCAAGAAGTCGGTAGAGCGTGACAGTCTCAGTTGGCTGACCTGCAAGAAGATGACCAAAGTTGTAGGTTGTTTCGTGGCTTGGTATCATTACATGCTGTGAATATAGGTCACATATATCTATCACATAAATTCCCCCACCACGGATAAGATATCTACATTTGCCATGTGAAAGTTATACTTTAAGATTCCATCAAAAATTGTGTGACAATCCAAGACCATTTCCTCAATGTTTCTCTCATTGTTCTGTGAAAAAAAAAAAACTTTTTTACAATGGATACTGTTGACAAACAATAATGACATATGCATGAATACACCACAAAGATATTGAATATTTGTTTTTCTATTCTAATATTCGAATGTCTCATAAAATATCAGACAACCATGAACATGGTGTGGACTAAGTGGCACCAGTGTCCCCTGACTCCCTCAGCATCATAGCCAAACAAATCTGGAAAGTATTTTAACTGGGACATTCCTCTATGAATGATCCGAGCAACTGCAACAGTCAAGCTCCTGACTGGTGGAAAAACATAACATCCTCCATGGTGAAAGCTGGTGGCACAGGCCATCACAAGTGGTATAACAGTTCCTTCTCCGTATCCATGGGGGCTGATATAAGTCAGTGCTGACACCTACTGGACAACAGACAGACTACTTCACACAACTGTTCACTGCACAAAATCACACTTGTGCGAACAATCTGTCAAGATAGATTCCTGTGCCATGTGTGGTATCATCACCTTAATTAAAATGATCTCGCATTAAACTGATGTCCTTCACTCCCCCAACAGCCTGTGTTGATGGACCACATAGATCTGCATTCGCCCGGGACGTGTCCGTCAAAGGGATCTGGCCTTTTTTCCCTACGCCACCTAACTATGTCGTCATTTCATTTTCGCACCACAGCTGGGCCACATTAATGGCTTGATGCACAGGCCCAGGGTGTGGTGAGGTGGAAGAAGCCACAAAAAAGATCTTTCTGTACACATCCTACTAAGCGCCACTGCATTCCAGAATAAACCTCTGGTATGCTCAGACACGTGACATTCAACGTGGGGAGAACGAAATGAGTGAATAAATCAAGATTTTAAATTTAGTAGATCGGAGCTAGTCACACCCAGTACAGCTTGAACCTAATTTGGCGTCAAAGTTGCCAAGTTCAAAAATAATTTATCAATCTCCATGCTCATCAAATCATGGTCATATATCCTCTAAATGGTATGTTCTTATGTTATGGCAGACATGGGGTCAACTACATTGAAATGTATTTAAATACAAACACTCTTGAGGGATTCAAATACAAATACTTTTAAATACAAATGTATTGAAATACACATACATTGAACAGTATTTCAAATACTATTTCAAATACTTTTCATTTATTACTGTGTAGGTAAAAGAAAAGCAACTCATATAGTTTCTCTCTTTCTCTACTTCACTGTGTGGCAAGACTATGAAAACAACCTTTTGTTACCTGTACCAGAAAGAAAGACTCCAGACAGGATTCCAGTTTTCTCTCAAAGCCCCACACAAGGTAACACAGTGGCAAGTCATGCTATGACTGTGGGCATGTTATGAGTGTGAGCACATTCTCATCACCATGTGGTTTCTTTTTGTGAAATACTGTGATGCATATGTGCATGCATGTGTGTGTATAACTGCATATGTATATGTGACTGTATATAGGTGTGTCTGCATGTGAGTGTGGTGTATGTACATTTGTACTTGTGCTGACGACTCCAGTTACGGACAACATTGGCATCGTGAGCAGAATACACAGCATAAGCCATATGGAAGACGACTCACCAGTGACGTCCTCACAGTCCCTGTGTTTCTCCAGCTCTATCTCGTGTCTCAGTCGCATCCGACACTGAGAGAACTCTTCAAACGAGATGTAGCCGTGTTCGTCGGCCCCCAGCTGCTGCATGATCTCCTCAACCGCGTCATCCATGTTCAGCTGACGACACATGTACTCCAGGTCCTCACTGAAACAGACCATACGTGTATTCCAGGTCCTCACTGAAACAGACCATACGTGTATTCCAGGTCCTCACTGAAACAGACCATACGTGTATTCCAGGTCCTCACTGAAACAGACCATATGTGTATTCCAGGTCCTCACTGAAACAGACCATACATGTATTCTAGGTCCTCACTTAAACAGACCATACGTGTATTCTAAGTCCTCACTTAAACAGACCATACGTGTATTCTAAGTCCTCACTGAAACAGACCATACATGTATTCTAGGTCCTCACTTAAACAGACCATACGTGTATTCTAGGTTCTCACTGAAACAGACCATATGTATATTCTAGGTCCTCACTGAAACAGACCATATGTGTATTCTAGGTCCTCACTGAAACATACCATGTGTGTATTCTAGGTCCTCACTGAAACATACCATTTGTGTATTCTAGGTCCTCATTAAAACAGACCATATATGTATTCTAAGTCCTCATTGAAACAGACCAGATGTGTATTCTAAGTCCTCACTGAAACAGACAATATGTGTACTTTAGGTCCTCACTGAAACAGACCACACATGTACTTTAGGTCCCCAATGAAATAGACTACACATGTACTTTTGGTCTTTGCTGAAATAAACCTCCAGGTCCTCACAGATACAGGTCACAGGCCCCACACATATAGTGCTTTTTATTCACGTATCCAAGGGCCTTGCTGAAAAATGAAACACACTGGAACTGAAGCTCTTGCATGTACACACCATCAACATACGTACAGACACTTCCCATTTACCAGTGTATCCCACACAGGTGTGATGAAGTTTCCAGATACTATTAACACATCCCATCAACAGCAGTAAACACACTTGATACGTCTGGTGTGTTCTGACTGACCCAGTGGGTCAGTGACACAGGGACAGTCCTGCTGCTATACTCACCTCCACAAACGGCACAACTAACATGTTCCAAATAATTTGACACTTTGAAATTATTTGGCCAACACAGCACAGAGCAAAACAAACACGAGGACGTCCTCGAGAGCTGCTCACTGTTTCCTGTCATCTCACTCATGTCGCATCTCACTATCACTGTCAAACACCTTGCTTTATAATATGCTGATTTATTTTGTGTTGGTTTTTGAAAGTGTGTTATTCCCATTTGCCTCGCACAAGTGGAGTAAGGTTGAGGTGTGTGAATGATGTGTTTATTTCATCAACTTCCTGCCATTTAAATAACACCTGTTGTACACAAGTAACACTAACACAGGAAACACCCATTGTGTGTCTATTTCCATGAATGGGTACACGAGTTGTAGCTAACTTTTACATCTGTGTATAGACATTATAGACACAAAATATTAATACTGTAGAATCTAAAGTTTGGTGAGTGACACATAAACTAGAGTAAAATTGTATGGGCAAATTGGGCAGAAAATACATCGATGGCGTCAGCCTTTCTATCATAATCGCACTGTCCTTGCAAATTTAAATTAAGTGTCCTCAACTAAGGTTATATTAGAAAGTAAAATGCTGGCACACTGTTCTTGCCATAGTAGCTAAACATGCTAAATAAATAATAGGCCCAAAAATACCCTTTTTTCTTTTAAATATCCCAGACTATTTGCCATTACTTTTTAGCATTACAGCTCATCATGTTTCATTAAGTTCTCCAATGGGACACATACATTTATGGTAGTGAACATAGAATTCTTCCACCTGCATGTTGCATCATGATTCATAAACCAACTGTGCACGTACATATTTACATCTGTAACTAACCCTCCAGTATGACTGTTTTATATACACCCCAGACACACAAGGAGCCAGACAGAAACCAGTATTGTGTCACCATTGTTCAATGTTTACGCTCCCATACACCGATTGTCTATAAGCAAGGCTGACAGGGTAGGGTAATATATACCCCAGTTGCACGTCCACACCAGTAGATAACGTAGGACCTAAAAAGTGCTGTAGACTGCCAGACACAAAGCTTCCATTTACTTGCTAATAGAAAAAAAGTTGCGGTCACAGCACGAGATGCCAAAGGACCGCCAGTGTTTGTCCCACTACGTCTAACCAAAACAGTCCCAACCGATACACATCTGCATCTAATATCACAATCTGTGCTTGACTAGAAGTAGAAATTTTGTGCACTAATTTATTTAAATTTATTAAACATTTTGATCTGTTGCAAATTCCACATAACATAATGTAGTGTTCATGCATTGTTTTATTGCGTAGGTCATTAATTGTTGGAATCAGCTTGAAGAAACATGTGTTCACTGTTAACTAAGTAATATATCATTTGGTTTATAAATTAATGGTGACAATTGCATAGAATGGACTATGTAACAATAAACTTAAAATGTTACTGAAACATTTACAACACAGCTGTTGTGGCAATTCCACCATCAAACATGCCTGGTCATAAAAGATCAGACAGTGCAGACTGCTGGCAGCAGGGCAAACTACCTGAGGCAACGGTTTACTACCAGGGAGAGGAAACACTTCAAGAAAGCCATCAACGTCTTCCTTGGTGCCTGGAGTCAACACCCACTCCTCGCAGAAAGGGGAACACCGCAGGTAGTTTCTAAGCTAGAGACGAAATCTACACAGAAACAAATTATTTCACTTTTAAATTGTGATTTATGGTCATTCTATAGTACATATCAAGTTTGTTATTTTGTAAGAAATTCACTTACTCTGAAGCATAATTACTGTGAATTTCCAAACAAACCAAATTTTGGAGCCATGAAAAAAATTCCATATAAAGCTTGTTGCTTATCTTGTTTTTTCGTGAACATTTATGGTTTGCACCATCTGTAATTAAATATAAATATAAATGTACACAATGTACATTTTATGTACAATGTAAAACTATAATGAACAACTACAATACTGACCTATAGTAATTAAGGAATTTAACTGAAATAACACGTTTATTAACATCACCGTCTTGGCGTCATCACGCCATGTCACCAACAGATATTGATAGTAATAATTTTGTATAAGTAATGTACTGTACTTTCCAAATAATTCTGGACACTAGGCAAACTTTGACATAGACTGGAAGCCAATCTGCAAAAGGAAAGAGTTTGCCTGTGCCCCAAACCCTCACTGGGTGGCTGCCATAAACACTGCAGTCTGGAGCCACCCATGACTGAGAGAAATTGACCATGCAAACCTACAGGAGGTGTGTTGAGGACTTGAGGTATTACTCTCTTCCCATTACACCCCAGTTGAAGCTTTGCCGAGCGATCCAACACATTGCCACCAACATAAAATGTTATGGCCGGTGGCTCGGTAATTTCCTGATGGTAATTAAGTGTTACCAACGAGAATATTAGCACTGTTGACAGTAGTGGAAGACGTAATTTGAGATGTTTGAAACAATGTTTCAGGCCCTTCTAAGATGTGGCCACTGACCCACATTAACCTGCAATCTCTATATTCTGTAATCTTTGAGTGTAATTTGTCATCTTGGTATGTAGTAAATCGTCTTCTGGAAAGCAGATTAATACTCTGAGTTGGCATGGCAACGGCACATATCTAATTAGACAGGGATTTTGCAAATATACCATACTTTACAGTTTTGTTACCTCTGTATAATGTGCAGAGCTTATAATGTTCATTATGTGGTCAACTGTTTTTTAACCATAGTTACCATTCATTGACTGCAGATTTGTGATGAAAGCATCACTGCCTAGTTTTGTCCAGAGACACAAGACATATCCTGCATAATAGCCATAGCTTGGTTGATTCTTACAGCCACAGGTAAAACCAAGTATTTGTATTTGATTCTTACAGCCACAGTTAAAACCAGGTATTTGTTTTGATTCTTACAGCCACAGTTAAAACCAGGTATTTGTTTTGATTCTTACAGCCACAGGTAAAACCAAGTATTTGTTTTGAATCTTACAGCCACAGCTAAAACCAGGTATTTGTTTTGATTCTTATAGCCACAGTTAAAACCAGGTATTTGTTTTGATTCTTACAGCCACAGTTAAAACCAGGTATTTGTTTTGATTCTTACAGCCACAGTTAAAACCAGGTATTTGTATTTGATTCTTACAGCCACAGTTAAAACCAGGTATTTGTTTTGATTCTTACAGCCACGTGTAAAACCAAGTATTTGTTTTGATTCTTACAGCCACAGGTAAAACCAAGTATTTGTTTTGATTCTTACAGCCACAGTTAAAACCAAGTATTTGTTTTGATTCTTACAGCCACAGTTAAAACCAGGTATTTGTTTTGATTCTTACAGCCACAGTTAAAACCAGGTATTTGTTTTGATTCTTACAGCCACAGTTAAAACCAGGTATTTGTTTTGATTCTTACAGCCACAGTTAAAACCAAGTATTTGTTTTGATTCTTACAGCCACAGTTAAAACCAGGTATTTGTTTTGATTCTTACAGCCACAGTTAAAACCAGGTATTTGTTTTGATTCTTACAGCCACAGTTAAAACCAGGTATTTGTTTTGATTCTTACAGCCACAGTTAAAACCAGGTATTTGTTTTGATTCTTACAGCCACAGGTAAAACCAAGTATTTGTTTTGAATCTTACAGCTACAGTTAAAACCAGGTATTTGTTTTGAATCTTACAGCCACAGTTAAAACCAGGTATTTGTTTTGATTCTTACAGCCACATGTAAAAACCCAAAGGTATTTGTTTTGATTCTTACAGCCACATTTAAAACCAAGTATTTGTTTTGATTCTTACAGCCACAGTTAAAACCAGGTATTTGTTTTGATTCTTACAGCCACAGTTAAAACCAGGTATTTGTTTTGATTCTTACAGCCACAGTTAAAACCAGGTATTTATTTTGATTCTTATAGCCACAGTTAAAACCAGGTATTTGTTTTGATTCTTACAGCCACAGTTAAAACCAGGTATTTGTTTTGATTCTTACAGCCACAGTTAAAACCAGGTATTTGTTTAGACTGGCAAAATTATCACGGTTTGTTTAACATTAGACATCTGACTTAGCACACAGTTACAATACAGATGTCCCAGGCGAGAGATGAACAGTAATGAACAAAACTATAAGTATGACAGTGAAAACAGCTGCAGCAAGCTTCAGAAGTTCAGAGTTTCTGGTGTATCCCAAGAAACGTCATAACTGGCATTCATTGAAATTATGATTGGAATTATCCAACAGTCATTGACATGTGTCATATCAAATAAGCAATCTCTTACGCTCATCCACAAACACACTGCATGAGAAGTAGAACATTCTGCACAACTGGAATGATTTTTTTTAATTAGCCCATGAAAATGTGAAGGTTTATTGGTTTATCAAGCGAGGAGTATATTTCTTGAAACTGCTCAGATATTTAGGTATGGTAAAAATTACCCCTGGTAGATTTGCACCAAATTAGATTTGCAATCTTGATCACATAACCAGTGCTTAAAAGCATATACAGCTATATTCCTCTTGTTTCTTTACTGCAGATGATATTAATTTATGTCTTGTTTCTTTGTGCAGATTGATTGGAATGTATGCATTTGTAATGCAGTCAGTGTGTAAAAGTTTAAATCCGAAGTTGTAGACCTGGGCGACACAAATCTTTGTTGCCAATGATAAATTAATGGTTAATGTAATAGTTATTGGCACAGAGGCGCAATGTCCCCATTGGTGATTTGGACTATAACTGGTAAAGATTACAATTGTTTAATCCACTACAGTCAGTCTGTTAGGAAAGACAGGATTATACCAAGATAGTGACTTACAAAACGATGACAGTACACTGCAACTTAATAGATCTATGGAAGATGGTAGAGTGTGATCGGAGCTTCTCAACATCGTTGAATGTTGCAAATGTACATGAGGAATACATGTGTGTATACATTTGTCTTTCAAAGTTCTGATATTTTCATTTCATTTTGAATCATTGCATACTCTGTTAGACCATGCTAGTACAACTGACCTAAAGCCTGGTGTACACAAAGGAACCTTGTTCTATGGAAGATGGTAGAGTGTGATCGGAGCTTCTCAACATCGTTGAATGTTGCAAATGTACATGAGGAATACATGTGTGTATACATTTGTCTTTCAAAGTTCTGATATTTTCATTTCATTTTGAATCATTGCATACTCTGTTAGACCATGCTAGTACAACTGACCTAAAGCCTGGTGTACACAAAGGAACCTTGTTAATAAGGACACTATAGTGTAGTTCCCTGTGTATGTGTCTGGATTAATGAACCTTCTTACTATTGACATGTGAATTAATTTTATGATTTTTTCTGGTGACTCATTCATAGTTGAAATATATATATTAATATATATTTCGAAATTATGCTGATATGAAAATTATAACTATATATGGTCAATATATTTCCAGACTGCTAAGACTAGGATTAATGAGGTTGCACTGTACAGAGTATGCTACACTTTGAACTTAGCAGGGGTAGAAATAACACAACAATTTCTGGTAGTCAGCACTCAGCAGGACTACTTAGTTGGGAAATCTGGTAGTCTTCAGATATATAATTATCTGGTAGTCAGGAAATGACCAATTTTTTTAATATACAAAAATTTGTTGCTAATCCATTGGACTACTGTGGTCATCATCTTTGGTAGTCCGACGAAACCACTACCACTATTTCGACTCCTGCTTTGTTGTATGATTAATAATAATAAGTTTACAGAGCACCCAATTAATGGAATTGTTCTTAGGCAATTTACAAATATACATAAGTATTCAATTATCACGTTCATGGCCCGATCATTAGGCTTAATTATGAAATTTAATAAAAATATGTTTTCTAAACAAGCATAACAAATATTAAAATTTAAATTAACCCACCCTACTACCATATAACTACACAAGAAAAAACATATAATTTACGAATGTACAAAAGAATCCTATTTAAATTTACAAATATGTTGTCATCGTGCGATCACACCGACATAAACGCTGACATTGAGACAGTACATTGTAACATCGCATCCCCCGGCCCAGGCCTCACCTATCCAGCAAGCCGTCGCCGTCTCTGTCGCACACCTGGAAGAGGCGTCGCAGCCTCTCCTCCTCCTCCGTACTGCTCGAGTCGCTACTCGACGACCGGGTGCGTTGTCCGTGCTTCTCTGCCATATTCACAACCTCTTTTCTTTATGGCATCTTAACGTGTCGCACAAACGCGACTGTTTTCATTGAAAACAATCCGCGCTTTCTCTCTGCTGATGACTCTCCATCTCAATGTTTTTGGACGTCCGTGCTCTGGAAACTAATCGATAACTTCCGGTACCGAGATTTAATTTAAGTTTAATTACTGCATTCCCACTAGAGGGAGCCACCCAACCGCCTAGTTGCACGATTCACACACAAGAGAGCGCCACTCGCCGCAGTCTATAGACTACGCAGCCCTAATGCTGACGTGTTACGAAGGACCATAATTATAACAAATAAAATACGAGCCTATAAAATAAGTGTATCACAAACAAAAAAACTTCAAATAAATTAAGGTGTCCATACGTCTGACTCTCTAGATGTTCTTCTCTTGGTAAAAACAATCCCTACTTCTACTTCTGGCAGTCAAAATGATGATGATGATAATATTATCAGTCATCGCCATGTGACGATAACTGTTAGCTAGATTATTTCAAAGTTGCTAACTTCCGAAACAAAACAATTAAAAATAGTTCAACAACTTTTATTTCACAAACAATGCAACCCATTGGTTTAAAGTGCAGCTGTCTTGCAAAACTACAACGCATGCACCACTCATGAGATTGTTATATATTATGTACCTATATGCAGTTTGTTTCATGTAAAATGTCCTAAATATCAACATTAATAATTGGGAGACACACAAGATCGAGTATTTGCCATCTAAATCAACGAAAAAACAAAAGCCATCATATATTGCAATTGTAAGTTATTTGTGAAATAAATGTCTTAAAGTGTAATAATTCTCACTTGCCTCGCAAAGGTGGAATAAGGACGAGGTGTGAATGATGGGGTTATTTCATCAACTTCCTGCCATTTAAATAACACCTGCTGCACAGGAGTGACACAAGAAACATTCATCAATATATATATATATATATATATATATATATCACACACACACACACACACACACACACACACACACACACACACACACACACACACACACATATATCTACATCAGTTACTGAATAACGTAATTCATTGAAACAATAGTGTATGAAATATTTATGTTGTGTTATTATATGGCAATTGTGTTAAGATTGTTTTCTTAAAACTGAAATGATTGAGATGCATGCAATTTCCAACACTTGTAAAACATAACTTGCCTGGATGTAGGCCACAAAAGTAATTTCTCTGCATATAGCTAGGCTACAAAAAAATAAATGGAAAGCATGGGAGTGACACATTCCATGGGGTAATTTGAAACTGAGATAAAGTTCACTTGCACCTTTTTTGATTTGATCGACCTGCAATGATTATAAAACATCACCACTGGTTTACAAAGATAGATTTAGATATTGAATATATTGTTCATAGTTCCAAGAATGGTTTATTGTAGTATGATTTAACTTACTTTGGAAATTTGTACGTGAATAAGGCCCGTAGCTGACAGGTCGAAACGTCGTACTCATCATCGACAATTATGCTCCAAAGTAAGTTAAATCATATTACAATAGATTTAGATGTATGCCAAGATAGCACAATAAACAAATTCATATTCACATGCATCATGCTATAAAACAACAACAACACTCACTAGCAATAATGTACATAGTCCTCATATCACAGTTATGTTGAAAGAGAAAAATGCCTATTGCAAAAATTCACACATGCATAACCAGTGTACATAATTATGTACAATAAACAAGACAGATGCCTGAAAGTTCATAAGACACTTATAAATTCATAACATCAACATGGAACAAAAACATTCACTCAAATGAACGAACAGAACATAAGAGAAATAATATTAGACAAACTACACATATTTGTTTACGACAACACATACTACATTTATTTGTGCATCCTGGCAGGAGATGGCGGTGATCGACTTGTTTCACCAGATCCGACCATCAGCATATGCCGGGTGTGCCAGTCTGTAAGCGTGTCTCTCCTGAGATTCGCGATAACTCTCCTGGATCAGTATTTGGTGGGCCATCTCATCTTTTCTTCTCTCATTCATCCGTAACTCCATGTCGTGCCTGGAAAAATATAGGCAAAACTTGAAAGTACAGAACTACAATTATTTCTTATGGCATGTATTAGGAGAAACACTGTCTGTGCTATACTGTTAGCACACAAGAGACAGTTAATTCTTTTTTGAAAATTTATATAAAGGATGCCTGACAGTTGAACAAACTACTAGAATTTGTTTTATTATTTATATGAATATACATAGTAGATTTCCTAGATTAGACACAAGAAACTATTCATTCTCACAGACGATCAACACAAATACAACACATTATCTACTGACTGGGTAAATGTTAGCAGTACATCTTTAAACAAATTGACAATCACTTATCTTGAGATAGGTACTCTCATCGGAAAAACTGAAAGTCTTCTTTAAATATTTGGCAGTCTGGTCTTGTCACAGTTTGTTGCTCACCTCGCACGTGTCTCAGCCTCTGAGCTTGCTGCATCATCTATTTTCAGCTTCGCCTGACTGATGAGAAATGGCTGGCTGAAGACTTGGGCCTGAAACAACTCATTTCATGTAAACACATATTTCTCAATTATAGTGAATGAATGTTTATTTAACAACAACAACAACACAGGAATATACAACATAGTATGGGAAATAATACAATACATAATGTTAACAACAATACAATATAATACAATATCATGATTGGTGAATCGCTGCTGTTGTTAAAGGGACATAGCAGAAGTCATATGACTTGTAAGGCGCTATGCCCTTTTCAACTAAAATGCGTAGTAGTTATAGTAAAAATTACAAGATTGATACAAAGCAACAATGTTTTTTGGTGTTTTTTTAACTGTTCATAAATATGAAGAAAGTAACATCGACTTTAGTGGATTGCATATATCATAAGAACACATAAATATTATATTCACACTCAACAATTTATGTCTCCATTGTGGTGAATATAAGAGAGTAAATATTTATCAGGCTCTCAGCAATATCATTATCCACACAGATCAAGCAATAACGAACATCCCCAAAGTGCACACGTATGTAGAACAGTATTTCAAATGAACAATTGCTTATCATCATGTCATAGAAACAAGAAATGACATCCCCAGAACAAAAAAGGAAACTGTAATTGTCTTTAGATAGAAGCCATGCAGCCCCACACTCAATCAGCTATTGCACTAGCATCGAAAAGTAATTTAACTGACACAGTGTACCTACCAAGCCATCGTTCATGAACTCTATAGCTTTCTTGAGAGACTCTGCATCCTCCATGAGGACCCAACACAGACCATTGTTCTTCTGTGTCAGCAGGTCCTAGAGCCAGACCATCTTCATTCAACACTGTATGCCATTGTATTCATGAAGCTGATATGTCTGGTACAACTACGTGTTTGGAGATTGCTTTATTTTGGCCCTATGCAAAGTATCCTGGGTAAAATTGCATTCAACACATGGTACGAAATTAAACTTTAGAATGCAGTGACAAGAACAGCTGTGATTCTACGGTCAAAGTGAGCTTGATATTGCATAGGCAACATATAATTACCTTCAATAAATCGGCAGACCAATCACAACACCAGCAAACAATTCCTGTGATACATTTATCTGTTTATACCCTGGGAAACTGGTGATCCTGAACAAGTCAACAACCATTTTATATACAGCCACAAACACAGGTAACTTCCATACAAATTTCACATAATTAATACACCTGAATATGAAGACTACTAAATAGTTATTCTCTATCTGTTGATGTATGAAACCAGCCAATAATTACATAAGCATTTCATCTACAATGCAGGCAAAATTAATGCAGTTCTTGAACTTTCATCAATACCCAATCAAGGATCTTATTACTGCTGTAGAAAGAAACACATTCTTTTAGAAAACAGGCGTTGATTCAACCAAAGGTTTTCATTTTTCATATCCGAATTCCAGATCTTTCTTTTTACCTGTAGAGGCTTTCATCTGAACATTTCACTTTAACTTCTTCAGTACTAATTACGAGCTACCACGTGTACGATGATGTCTTCGTCATTAGTACTGAAGAAGTCAACGTGAAACATTCAGACGAACGCATCTACTGATAAAAAGAAAGATCTTGAATTTGGATATGAACAATAAAAACATTTCATTGGAAAAAGACCTATCCTGAGAAATGTTCAGTAAACAGGCATTGATTGAAATAGCAACAGAAGCGAGGAAACAAGAGGAAGGAACAGGGTGGACCACTGACCTTCATGAGACAGACTTCCTTGACGGAGCAGTCGGCTTCATTCTCCAGAAGTCCCTCCATCTTCTGCATGGTCACGCTGGCTGGCAGGTGACTCAGGTACACAGCCAGGTCACGCTGACCCGTTATCTGCACAGACAGAGGAACAGGGGAAATTTACATCACTTAGTTTATGGAACTCAAATTACGTCACTACTCTGAGTTCAGCTCATTGAAATCTCTAAGAGCGTTCTGTTAAAATGCTAAGATGACTGTCTTAGTAAACAATGTTTCTTTTTCAATAAGCAAACAGGAGTTTTTGCATACGTGTGCCACTAAGTAATTGCATAACTTTAAGAATGCCTATGCAGCTGGTGAATGCATTTGCTATGAATGGCCATGTAGCGTCTTCAAGCCTGGGTCATAAAAATTCGGGAATGGCTAACCTTAAAGTATACAGGTATAGCACCAAGATAAGTTGACTCACAATTCGTCATAGACAGAGGTATAGGTCTGGGACAAAATATAGTGTCCTGACTTCTAAGGTAATGATGCTACTAAACTCTGAACTTAGGTCATTATTCCGCTGCAACACATTACAGAGACAGTTCCTTTGTTTTAGGACTACTAATAAACTGACATTTGCACAGGTCAGACTGTGTCTCTGTAGCTGCCCAGGACGAGTTTGTTTACCTTTAGCCAGGAGGGTGAGTCCCTCTTTGCACCAGTGATTAGGTCCCACTCTTCTGATGACAGCAGACACTCAGCACACTCTACAGGAGTGGCAGCATTTAGTTGTAAGGACACTAGTAGTTGTTGTGATTTTATCATCAGCATAATACTTTTTATATAGTCAGCATAACATACTTCTGCATTGGTTGATATGAACTCTGTCGAAATATTATTGGCATTAAGATATTGCGTTAGCCCAAGTTTGGGCTGTTTGGAGGTAATCACCTAAGAAAGAAGTCCTTACTGATTGCTATGCTAATTTCAACATGTTGGTTGGAGGTCATAATCACAAGAAAAAGTAATACAAGTAGTGACACTTGCAGCATTCTTCACTGTTACATTATTATTCTGCAAAACAACTGGTAAGCAAATTGCTCAAGTTTTTGTCTCAAAATCTATGGCAATAATTGATAAATATTACTATTAGCATATCAATGCTCCTGCAAAAAATACATTACAAACTAACCAGTAATCGTTGGATGAGTTAATTACCCATGCAGTAATCTTTGGATATACTAAAAGGAAAACTAAAACTTAACTATCCTGATGAATGTTCAATAAAGTATTACAAGCAACATATGTGTTTATGTTTGCATACATTTATTTACGGCCATTATTTCAATGACAGAACAACCATCTGGTGAGTTGGGAAACAAGAAGTAACACTGACCTTGACCCTTGAGGAATGATGACAACTCAAGGGCGTGCTGTAGCGTAAGAGAGGGTAGTCGGGTCTGCGTTGAATCAGTCATTATGGATGGACTGTCCAGGTAGTGACCAAGCTGACCTGTACGTATGAATTAAGCAGCATTGCAGTGAGTAATCTTCACTGCTCTTTGTGACATATATACATCCATCAGTAATTTAATTTGATATTTGTTTCAATTTATAATTATCTCACATAGAAATATATTTGGTGTGTAGTATGAAAAATGGGCTAATTTAACAAATATATTATTTCATTTTTTTTATTCTCTGACAATTTACAAAATTATTTGCAATTTGGATCATGTCAAAATTTAGCAAGATCAGCAACCAGGACATTTTCATCAGTGTGTCATGGAAATAATGTCCCTGGCGAAATAGCAGTGCACTGTGTCTGTGAGGTTTGACACCACGTCCATAATGGTAGGTTAGAGATGATGTGTCCATTAACATATTCTCACCAGGCAGTCCACCCAAGCCTTGAAGTCGCACGGTCAGTCCAGGGGAGACAGCGGGCAGGTCACTCGTGCCACACATGATCTGACCACTCTCCTCCTTGGCAGACCAACCTAAATAACATTTGGAAAACACATCTGCTATTTCATCACATAAATACAAAACTACATAGTTATAAAAAATGAAAATAAATTAAACAACTGCATTCTGTAAGGATACATTTGTAGCTTAACACATTGTTTTTTAAGTGTATTTTTATGTTACATGTTACTTTGCATTTATCTTGGTAACTTCAAAATGACATTTCGCTATGTAGTCTCATTTAACTGTCTCTCGCCCAGCTGCACGATGTCACCAAGAAGCCCAGAACCTGCCTAGCCTTAGAATGTTATTTATATCCCATTAATGTTCCTAAAAAAGGAAGGGATGAGAACAAGTGCTGCCACCTCACAGCGCTTGAACAATCAAAGCTATTGTTATGTCAACCTTACCCAAGGTGAGAAATTATTGAAAGGCACAATATAACGCAATGTCATTCAGTATATCTTTGTAACTAGAAAACTGGTAGGGCTAAAAATATTTCTCAGTTGCTCTGTACAGTTTATTCACCCAAAGTCTTGGCCAGGGTGACGTAGACTGCAGTCATGTCTTCTTCCTCATACGTCACTTGTTGGTTGCTCATCTGCAGCGAGGTCAAACTGGTCTTGCCAACTATTCCAGCCAGTGCCTCAACACCATCGCAACCTTGAAAATACATCAATCAGAATGCTGTACACTAAAGCATATTAATTACTTATCAAGTTTATTGTCGTGCAACATTTCCATGTACAGTCTGTATCAACAATTGAAAAGTCTTAATAATGTATCTCATAACATTACTATTTTAGATGTTTCAAAGAAGGTTCAACAATATTCAACCACAAGCAAGTCTTACTTACAGACAGGCAAATGCTAAACAGCTTGAGTTCAATAATTACATTACAATATTGATGAGAGACGTTCAATTAAAGTAAAATTGCAGCAAAGGCAAGTTAAGAGACATTCAGTTAAACATGACATAATGATGATGCTACTTACCTATTGTGTTGTTGCTGAGGTTCAGACTGTGAATGTTTGACTTGTGTTTCTTGCTACTGAAGAGTTCACACAGTTTCTTGGCTCCTGCAGATGATATCTAAACACACAAGAAATCTTGCATTGGAAGTTTCTGAATCAGTGCTGTTTGAAAATACCAACAGACAAAGTGTGTGCAGATTTGCATATCAATTTATGCAAACACCATGATAGTAAAGGTAAAACTGAAGGTAAATTCTTATATGACGCAATATCCAGTCCTCAAGACTGTTCAAAGCACTTTACACTTTACTTCCCTGACAGACCTGTTCAATCAAACACTATCTCAACTTCTCTGGGAAGCATCCAGCCATATGCTGCAATTAATGCGTGAAGGCTGCTCGTATACATGTCCACCATTGTCTATAGCCAGGTACTCATTTACACAGCTGAGTGAACTGGAGCAATGTAGAGGGAAAAAACTTGCCCATGGTTTTAACACTGCAGCACAGGATTCGAACCCAGGTTTTCTTAGTCGAGAGTCCGAAGCTCTATCCCTGAGCCACTGCGCTCTACATGAGGCAGCATAAAATTATCATCTTTCCCACATTTAATTGAAAAATTGATTAGCTTATTTAGAACTGTCTTATGAGTGTGCAATTGTTTTTAAAATATCAGCATTAACTTGCAGTATAAGGAAATGACAAACAAAAACGAAAAATGCAAAACTTAACCACATTTGTGTGACAAACCACCAAGTACCCACATCTCCTACTCACACTGTTATTCATGAGGTCAATCAGAGCCAGGCAGTGGGTCTTGTGTTTCAGGAGGCTGTCAACTAACTTCACAATGCCGGCGTCCGTGATGCGATTCGTTGCTAGTTTGAGCATGTGCAGTGACATACCTCGCTTAATGGCATCAGTCACGGGAGTGATGTCATCGTCAGTGAGCTGGCAACCTGCCAAGCTCAGGGCCACCAGTTCGCATTTGGTGCCTGACATACAAGCAATGGATGACAACATGTGGAAATCAGATATCTCAATATGTTATGTAAATAAGCTTAAACTATAAATTAGTGAAAACAATAAAATAGATAAATGGAATATAACTACTATGTACAATGAAGTAGTTTTTATAAATTGTATTGATGATATAATAATAATAAAAATATTTTTCTATTGCGCTAATTCCCGGATGGCAGATCGATGCACTATACAAGAAATATAATAAATGTACATTATGTATTATGATACTAAACTTAGTATACTATTAGGAGCAGTAACATTACACATGTAAACAAATTAATTACCTCCAATTACCTGCATTATATTTATTTCTCCTTTACTTCAGAAAACATGAAATGTAACAGTCAATAGTTGTTCACAGTTGTAAGTATTGGTTTTACTAAACAACAGAATAGATTACCCAGGACACTTTTCAAGGCATTACTTCCTGCCAGCTTGATGCCGTCTAGTACCAGTGTATCTATGCCGCCCTTGCCAACACATGGTGCCAGCTGGCCAACAGTGGCTGGACTGCATTTCGCCTTTCTCAGATTCAAGTAGCGCAGATTTGGTAGTGCCAGAGATGTGAGGACAGGCGGCAGGTCATCCACAGGGTTCAAGGCCAGGCTGACCTTCACCAGGCTGCCTGAAGAAAATACTAGAAGGTCAAGGTCACTACTTAATTATCAGACAGCAGGAAATTGGTATTTATTTTATTATCCAATCTAGTATAACAAAAGGTATGGCTTACTTTAAGTGAGCAACACAATTATTGCATGACTAAATATATTGTATACTTTTATATATTATTAATTCATTACGTTTTTCAAAAGATGAAAAATCATACCTGTTGCCATAGCGATGAAATCCTTCAGAGCAGCGGACGTCAGTTTTGGGTTATCTGTCAGAACCAGCTCGGCCAGCTGGGGCACTGCTGCGGCCCCCAGGTGGGATGACAGTGAATCAATGTGCGTGTCGTCGAGGCTACAGTTTGACAGGCTCAGCGACTGCAATCTACTCACTCTGTCTCTCTTTGTCCCTACGGCTGAACATGATTAATATAAGCAGATCAATATCAAGAAGGGATCAGTATCTGATGTCAAACATATGTTTCTCCCAAGAGGATCCAAATGGACACAGTGGATCTAACTTGTTTATAGAACAATCAAATCCGAGATTAAAGAGGATGAACTGAAAAAACTGCAATCCCACTGGACACTGGCTCTAGCCAAAGTGGACATTTCAGGTCTACTTGACCTGTTTATTCATAGGAAGTGCACCAGCGCATTTCATTCGCATCGTCATGTTTTTAACATTGTTTGAGTTTTATTTAACTTACATTTAACTTACATATATCCTATATCCATTACATGTATCAGTTTAATCAATATATATTCTAACTCACTCCAACATGACCGCTGTCGAATAAATACATCCGCATATGCAGGTAACGTATGTGATTATGAAAACTGTAGTGGTCAATGTGGACTATAGATTCTGATTGCAGTCTGACACATGGCAACTTTGATCAGTGAGGATGAGGCCAAGGCCACCCTGTCACCTACCTGGCTGCCAGGTGTCTCTTGTCTCAGCCTTCATGTTGTCACATGTGAGACTGGAGAGAGCAACGTGACAGATGCAGGCCACCAGGAACTGTAGCAGGTCACTGACACGGGCCACCTACAACACACCACACTGAACACATCAACACACCACACTGAATACTACAACATACTACACTGAACACATCAACACTGAACACATCAACACACCACACTGAACACATCAACACACCACACTGAACACTACAACACACCACACTGAACACATCAACACACCACACTGAACACTACAACACACCACACTGAACACATCAACACACCACACTGAACACTACAACACACCACACTGAACACATCAACACACCACACTGAACACTACAACACACCACACTGAACACATCAACACACCACACTGAACACATCAACACACCACACTGAACACATCAACACACCACACTGAACACATCAACACACCACACTGAACACTACAACACACCACACTGAACACATCAACACACCACACTGAACACTACAACACACCACACTGAACACCCCAACACACCACACTGAACACATCAACACACCACACTGAACACATCAACACACCACACTGAACACTACAACACACCACACTGAACACTACAACACACCACACTGAATACTACAACACACCACACGATGAACACATCAACACACCACACTGAACACATCAACACACCACACTGAACACATCAACACACCACACTGAACACATCAACACACCACACTGAACACATCAACACACCACACTGAATACTACAACACACCACACTGAACACTTCAATACACCACACTGAACACATCAACATACCACACTGAACACATCAACACACCACACTGAACACATCAACACACCACACTGAATACTACAACACACCACACTGAACACTACAACACACCACACTGAACACATCAACACACCACACTGAACACTTCAACACACCACACACCACATTGAACACATCAACACACCACACTGAACACACCACACTGAACACATCAACACACCACACTGAACACTTCAACACACCACACTGAACATACCACACTGAAGACTACAAAACACCACACTGAACACTACAACACACCACACTGAACACATCAACACACCACACTGAATACTACCACACGCCACACTGAACACATCAACACACCACACTGAACACTTCAACACACCACACTGAACACACCAACACACCACACCGAATACTAGAACACGCCACACTGAACACTACAACACACCACGCTGAATACTACAACACACCACACTGAACACTTCAACACACCACACTGAACACTTCAACACACCACGCTGAATACTACAACACACCACACTGAACATATCAAGACACCACACTGAATACTACAATACATTACACTGAACATTACAACGCACCATACTGAACACTAAGACTACATTGAACACTACAACACATCACACTGAATACTATAATATACCATATGGAACACATCAACACATCACACTGAACACCCCAACACATCACATTGCATATCCCCGACACACCCTATTGAACACTCCAACACATCAAACTGAACATTACAACACACCACACTGAACATTCCAACACATCACACCAAACACCCAACACCACACTGAACACACCACATTGAACCCTCCAACACACCATACTGAACATTACAACACACCATAATGAACAAGTGCTAAGACCACATTGAATACTACAACACACCACATAGAACTCCCCAACACATCTCACTGAACTCCCCGACACACCACACTGAACACTCCTACATATCACACTGAACACTCCAACACATAACACTTAACACTCCAACACAACACACTGAACAGCCCAACACATAACACAGGACACCCCAACAAACCACACTGAACACACCAAAACATCACACTGAACACACCGACATACTGCACTAAACACCCCAACACATCATACTGAATACTGTAACACATCACACTGAACACCCCAGCACATCGTAATGAACACCCCAACACACCTGTACGCTCTAGAAGTGACACCAAACTGAATTTTCCAATACATCACACTGAACACCATAACATAACTTTACCAGAATAGTTAAAAATTAAAATAATATAATAAAATAATTATGAAAAGTGCACAGGGTCACAGAAGTCAATAAATAAACAGAACAAAATACCATTCTGACATACTAACTGCGCATGGGAAAACTCTAGCTCTGCAGAAGTGTTTAATTATATAATTTACACATATCTCAAGAGCAACTGACCATACGCAGATGAAAACAGTTGGATCCTCAATGGTAACCCCACAACTATCCACACACTGTCTAGGTCAGTCAACAATGCTGTTTATTACTATAAAATTTTATTAATACATCTACAGTGTATATTAAATGTTGTAAAAAAAGTTCAAGTTGTCCACAAACCTGATTTCCAGAGACATTCAGGTGCAGCAGACTTTGGTTGGACGACATCATCTCCCCAAGTTTCATCAAGTCGGAGCCTTTCATCTCCACACTTTTCAGCTCCAAGACTTCCAAATGACAGTGAGAGTTCTGCAAGGTCACCAATTATTCTAAAACTGTTCAATATGACTATCATACAGAATTTACCTGTCACTATTCAGGATTACCAGCCTCACTCAGAAACCAAACAATTCACCCTAGCCAAATATCCAATAATTCACCCTGCACAAATGTCCAATAACTCACCTCCATCCATACAACCAACCAACAACTCACACAAAACCAAACACCCGCTTACCCATGGTTTTTACTCACCCGTGCCAAACAAACAACTCATTCGTCCCTAGCAAACAACCAAAAAGCAAAGTAACCAATAACTAACTCACCCCTATCCAAACTTCCAATAATTCACCCAAGTCAAACAATCAACACACCCCCCTTGCCAAAAAGCCAACAACTCACCCCCAGCCAGACTGCTAGTGACTCGATAAACTTTCCACTTTGAGCCAGGCCATTATGGCTGAGATTCAGCTCAACCAAAGTGCGGTTTTCTTTCAGATTGTTCATAAGGACATCGAAGTCTCGACTGCCAATCCCCTCACATCTGTGAATGAATGCTGACTCTGTTGGTTGTCAAATTTCAGGATGTGCACAAAAGGTACTGATTGCATGCAGATAACATCTTTCTTTGCTACATACCTGAGTGTTTTATAAATCATTAAAAAAATAAGCTTTACAACTGTTTTACAAAGATTAAACTAATATAAGTTGTTCATAATTTTTGTCTTTTAAATTTCATTTTGTTTGTATTTTACCAACTAAAAGTCACCTACAATTTATATACATTTTATTCACATTTAGGCATTCCTGGTTGTAAACGGTGAGGTAAAGAAAATATTAATAATAAACAATACTGTAGATAATATAATCAAAACACATTTTTTACGAATCCTTTTCATAAAGGAAAGTTGAAATACACTTTTTTGTAAAGGAAATCAATCCATGTACGTGTTGTTGTTGGAGTAGCTGCATTAAAATTGATATACTAATGTAATGTCATACAATATAAGTGCAAAAAGGAACCAAAGACTGTTGTTGTAACCATTCACAATATCACCTTACATTAACAAAAACTCATCTCATTTATTTGGTATGTAACATTTTATAAGCAACACCCACAAGACACAGATGTGGGAGCTTGGCCTACCTGAGTATGCGTAGACTGGTGTTGGAATTGAAGGCTGGCCCAGCGCATCGGGAGAAGTAGTCCGTGCCCAGGTGGTTACCTGACACATCTAGACACACCAGGGTCTTGTTGGCCATCAACATCTTGCCCACAGATTCCTGCAAAATTTAGAATGAAATTATGCGCTTGTCTTAACCAACAGTGGGCCATAACAGTGGGTGTCAGCAAGAAAATGCCCAAAAGATGTTTCCAAGTAAAATTTATAGCTTAAAATCTATATCACATCAATAATAATAATAAAAAGAAGAAATGTTTTCATTTCATTTTTAACTGCGTGTTGCACTTAAATCATATATGGCTGCCATTAAGCATCACTTACTTTGTGCGAAAATAGTAAATCTGATGGAAATGTTTACTGTTGGTGTAAACACAATTACTTTGTGAAAGTGCTGGTGGTAGTGGTACCTGTAGCTTACACCGTTCCAAACTGTATATGTATTTGATTTATTATTATATCTATAATCACACATGTCAGTCACAATACTTTCTAAAACTAAACTTTAAAAGAGTATTTTTTTAGATATTGCAAGTTATTTTAAGGCAAGCAACACAGTACAATCAAAAAAAATTACAGTAATTTTTAATATGACTTTATTTTGGCAAAATCAACACATAAAAATAAATGATTTTTTAATGAAACATATTGCTAATTTGGTTTCGTGAGTAATGTGTGAATAAGAAACTGGCAAGGTGACGTAATGACATACAGCAGAGTCCGTGTCTGTCTGGTTATTGGCCATCTTGAGGGTATGGATGGTGGAATTGTGGCACAGACCTAGCAGGACGGCCCGGAATGCCTGAGGACCCATCTGGTTGTTGGAGAGATCCAGCTCCTGGCAGGACAGAGACAACAACACAGAATACGTCAGTGACACAACCGTTTGGGTTGGACAACTCATATAAATATATACACTGTGACAAAAATACCAATCAAAGCTTATACTAAGATAGGTACTAAATGTTTTTATTTGTTTAGGTCAATAATAGTTCTTTAAAAATATTAATGGAGACAGTCGTGTAGTTTAGAAATGTGACCAGTTTATTGCATTTACTTTACTTTTTTACAAATGCTGTTATTTGGACAACAAATCCAGTTATTTGGAAACCATTCCTATGCAAACAATTCTATCAGTCTGTATGGCTAATTACTCTGAAAAGGGGAACCTGGACTCCAAGAGAACAAAAAATGGTTAAGCTTTGAACTGTGACCTGAAAAAACTATAATTATGTATCACACTACAGTACAAGTCATTTTAATTTTCTACAATTTATTTACTTTGGGTTCCCACTTCAGTGTGCTACATCTTTGTTAAACATCTACCTGTAAACCAGTCAGCTTCTTCAGTAGCTCCATGAGATGGATATGATGCGGGAGAGCCCTGGGAAGAACTAATTTGTAAACGTTTTTGGTGGCGCACTTGAACAGAGCTTCTGGCTTCATGAGGAGACATGAGGACCGAAGAGCTTGCTGAAACCATTCCTGCGATCCATCGTCACGCCCTTGATTTGGGTTTTTGCTTACTCCCCCAGGGTTATTGTTGTTAGCCCCAGGGGTGACATTAGGGTTCTGGTCGTCTGCACCATGGGCTTTCTGAAGGTTATTATTGTTAGTTCCAGTGGTAGTTGTATCTTCTGGTCGACTCGACTCTTGTTCTGAACGTTCAGGTGTTGCACTTATAACACTAGAGGTGCTATATGTGTGTAATGTTGTTGCACTCCTCTTGTTGTCCTCAGTAGGCATTGATGGAGGGTGATTCTGGTCCGGAGGGTCGTTATTGCATGGAGGGTCATTGTTGCATGGAGGGTCATTGTTGTCTGCTGCTTGAGACAGAGGGTTCTCTACCACAATTGTGGCATGACTGTTTGAGCATCCCATAATGTCACCTGCATCTGTAAAAATCAACTACTGATATAAGATCACTATAAAGGTTTGTCTGCCATTACCCAACAAAAGAGTACCAAATGGTATAGAATTAGGATTTTGCAGGTTTCAAAATTTTTGTTAGGACATATGTTATGTGGAGTGAGTAGAAAATTATGCTTTTGTGTATGCAGTATGGCATCATAGTTGTCAAATTATGACAGATCACAATCTGTGTTTTTCTGCATATTAATACTGGTGTCATTTTGGTTGGTGATGTCAACACGACAGATTACTGTCTGATCATTGCAGAAATGAAGGAGTGTCAGGTTAAAAAGTGGTTTGTGGTATCAGAATTTTAGGAATTGTCCAGGGTACGCGTCTACAAGCTATACCAGTGGATGTTAAATATGGTATGAAATGTCTAGACCTATTCAAATTTTATATGAAATGAAGGAAACCTTATGATGGCTGCAAATGGAAAAGTTAAATATGGTGTTATGTCTACTGTTCTGTCACCGTCGAGCTCAGTAAAAGCTAATAAACAGCAAACACGGCGTGGGCGATATTATGGGTTAATTGCATTAAACGATCCAATTAAACATTCGGATGCGATACAAATTAAAAATAACCCAAACTATCATCATTAATAGCATACTAGTATTGGGGAAGTTAAAACTGCATTGTTACACTACTGATGTATCCCATAACATAAAGAGGCCGGGAAGTCGGCATTCAGTTTGTTTACCTTGACATCCTTAGTTATAGCCTCGATCCCAAAACTAATTATTGGTTTCATGCAAAGACGCCAGTCGAATGTCCACGTGGAGCAGCAGTTTACAAGATAAAACATAGTACATGTTTTCGATTGGGCCTGCAAGTGGGTCACGATACATGGCGTGACTCCGCGGGACTGGAGCTTATTTGGGACTAAGCGAGACTAATTGGGGACTGGACACAAGAATAATATTGTAACGATGGATGACAGTTGTAGCTTCCGACTGATGAATAGGCCTACTAGGAAAATCAGTTCATAAATATCTTGTGTTATACGTTTCTTATCTTAAATGTCCGATTTAATATTGAGTTTATCACACTATCATAGACACATAGCGATTTACGTACTGCAGATAATAGACACGATGGTAGACCGTATGTGTCTTTTACTGAATTTGCGTTTTACATTGCTGTACGTTGTGGTTTCGATAAGCACTTATATCTGACAAGTTGTCTAAATGCACATAATCATAACACATGTATACGTTTGGCCCAAACAGGTTGTATTGCGCGAAAACTGGCACTCTTCTTTATTAGTCAAGATCGCCAAACACAAGTAATTGCCGCTATTGCCATGGCAACCACCATAATAATCGATTAAAATTCATGATTTCAGTGATCATTGTCACCGGCAAAATGTTCCACTGCTTCTGCTTGTAATAATCCTTCGGACAATATAACTGAAATACGCTATTTCGGAACAGTTCGATTATTACGACCAAAAACAAAACAAAGTCCTATACGTTAACATGGAGAATATGGACCTCCTGCCCACCAACTGCCCCAGCCTCGTTTTCGCGCGCGAGACTTGCACGCCCCCAGGGCAAAATTGTTAATTTGTTTTGTGGGAACCGTAATTATTGGAGCTAGGCTATCGTCCAGATGAAAGAATAGAGTAGCGTGGGGTAAAATGCTCTTGATTTTCAAGCTAGCCAGATGTATAATGTATATATATATATATATATATATATATATATATATATATATATATATATATATATATATATATATATATAATGACATTTATACAAGCAGAAGCTATAAACGCGGAGACAGTTCTTAGGAATCCCCGTAATCGCACAACAATTGCACTGCAATACTGTATTCTGTATTCTTTGTGTTGTATATTTGCAACTTAAAAATAAACTTATTATTATAATAATTATTGTTATTATTACAGCGTTCTTGTGTTTGCGCGCGCGTGTTCATGCGTGCATGCGAACCTGTTTACTATGTGCGGGGATACTTGTAAACATCCATACGAGACAGACTGACTATAAGAACACATATCCTAAAATAAAAATAATGTACACTTTTACTTACATGTCAGATCATAACGCGTTATACTTACATGTCGTGTAGACACGTATCAATGACGTCAACAGAGTGCGATATCCTAAGTACAGTTATATCAATGACGTCAACAGAGGGCGATGTCCCAAGTACAGTTATATCAATGACGTCAACAGAGGGCGATGTCCCAAGTACAGTTATATCAATGACGTCAACAGTGGGCGATGTCCTAAGTACAGTTATATCAATGACGTCAACAGAGTGCGATGTCCTAAGTACAGTTATATCAATGACGTCAACATAGGGCGATGTCCTAAGTACAGTTATATCAATGACGTCAACAGAGTGCGATGTCCTAAGTACAGTTATAACAATGACGTCAACTGAGTGCGATTTCCTAAGTACAGTTATATCAATGACGTCAACAGAGTGCGATGTCCTAAGTACAGTTATATCAATGACGTCAACAGAGTGCGATGTCCTAAGTACAGTTATACCAATGACGTCAACAGAGTGCGATGTCCCAAGGACAGTTGAGTATTCCTCAATGGCTAATGGCTTTTCTGTGAGACCATCAACAAAATGTATTACTTTGAATGGCGAACGACGAACTGTAGACAGACGTCTATGTCTGTGCAAAGTCACATAGGCATATATACAAAACACATTATTGTTATTATATAGCTTTGTATCAGTTTCACTCTGTTTGTCGAGGTATTTCATGTATACATTTGTTATACACTTAGGTGTGACCATATAACCCTGGAATTAAACACGCCACGTTTGAGTGAGGTCGCCGAAACTTTTTTATACCCTGAAATTATTTTGTTTCTCTCATGGCTCCGGCAGCTCAAGACCTTGGGAATGGAATAGTGTTTTCTCCATGAGTGAGACTCCGACAGCTCAAGACCTTGGGAATGGAATAGTGTTTCTCCATTGAGTGAGACTCCGACAGCTCAAGACCTTGGGAATGGAATAGTGTTTTCTCCATTGAGTGAGACTCCGACAGCTCAAGACCTTGGGAATGGAATAGTGTTTTCTCCATTGAGTGAGACTCCGACAGCTCAAGACCTTGGGAATGGAATAGTGTTTTCTCCATTGAGTGAGACTCCGACAGCTCAAGACCTTGGGAATGGAATAGTGTTTTCTCCATTGAGTGAGACTCCGACAGCTCAAGACCTTGGGAATGGAATAGTGTTTTCTCCATTGAGTGAGACTCCGACAGCTCAAGACCTTGGGAATGGAATAGTGTTTTCTCCATTGAGTGAGACTCCGACAGCTCAAGACCTTGGGAATGGAATAGTGTTTTCTCCATTGAGTGAGACTCCGACAGCTCAAGACCTTGGGAATGGAATAGTGTTTTCTCCATTGAGTGAGACTCCGACAGCTCAAGACCTTGGGAATGGAATAGTGTTTTCTCCATTGAGTGAGACTCCGACAGCTCAAGACCTTGGGAATGGAATCGTGTTTTCTCCATTGAGTGAGACTCCGACAGCTCAAGACCTTGGGAATGGAATAGTGTTTTCTCCATTGAGTGAGACTCCGACAGCTCAAGACCTTGGGAATGGAATAGTGTTTTCTCCATTGAGTGAGACTCCGACAGCTCAAGACCTTGGGAATGGAATAGTGTTTTCTCCATTGAGTGAGACTCCGACAGCTCAAGACCTTGGGAATGGAATAGTGTTTTCTCCATTGAGTGAGACTCCGACAGCTCAAGACCTTGGGAATGGAATAGTGTTTTCTCCATCGAGTGAGACTCCGACAGCTCAAGACTTTGGGAATGGAATAGTGTTTTCTCCATTGAGTGAGACTTCGGCAGCTCAAGACCTTGGGAATGGAATAGTGTTTTCTCCATCGAGTGAGACTCCGACAGCTCAAGACCTTGGGAATGGAATCGTGTTTTCTCCACTGAGTGAGACTCCGACAGCTCAAGACCTTGGGAATGGAATAGTGTTTTCTCCATTGAGTGAGACTCCGACAGCTCAAGACCTTGGGAATGGAATAGTGTTTTCTCCATTGAGTGAGACTCCGACAGCTCAAGACCTTGGGAATGGAATAGTGTTTTCTCCATCGAGTGAGACTCCGACAGCTCAAGACCTTGGGAATGGAATAGTGTTTTCTCCATTGAGTGAGACTCCGACAGCTCAAGACCTTGGGAATGGAATAGTGTTTTCTCCATTGAGTGAGACTCCGACAGCTCAAGACCTTGGGAATGGAATAGTGTTTTCTCCATTGAGTGAGACTCCGACAGCTCAGGGTTCTTGAATCATTGTTCTCGCGTGAGTGGGGACTCGGGACCGGAAACACAGGACAAAGAGGAGCTATTGTTTCCCCCTTTATGTGACACCGGCAATTCAAGACACTTAAATAATTTGTTCTCCTTGAGAAGGATGGGTGCCCGTCAGCTCAGAAGCCGGGAATGAATTTTTATTTTCATGAGTATCTGGTTTCAGGAAACTGTTCTCTTTTAGTAGGGCCACGTGAATTCTTGGCTGAGAAATTTGTTTCTTTGTAGGGTGGGACATTTGAGAGGTTGGAGCCCGGCCACCTGCCCCAGTTGGTCCTTAATACGCCCTCTCACAAATTGCTGTGAATTGCACCTAGATTTTGACATTCCTGGTGAATTTTTCGTCATTTAGCTTAATTGGTGAAATGTAACGCACGTAGTCCTATGTGCGTCTTTGCTGGTGTGTACTGTGGAAGAAAGGACTGGTCTTAATTACGTGCGGCTTTGAACTAAGCCGTACAACATACCTCTCCAATCAGTGTACGGCATCTTTTGATGCCTGCTCGTTCTAAATGTACGGAAGTATTTACGAACGTTGTAATATATATATATATATATATATATATATATATATATATTATTTTATATATATATATATATATATATATATATACAAGAGATAGTATACAATTCATGCGTACTTCCAGCAATGACATACGGCGCGGAAACATGGGCACCCACCAGCCAAGCAAAGAACAAGCTAGTAGCCGCTCAAACGACGATGAAAACAATTATGTTAAACATCATATACCGTAACTGAAAAACAAACATCTGGGTAAGAGAAAAGACAAAGGTCACAGACGTGATTGAATAAGTCAGAAGACGGAAGTGGACCTGGGCAGGGCAAGTCAGTAGAATACAAGATAACCGATGGACATCGCATACCTGGAAACCCTACGAAGGGAAACGATCTAGAGGAAAACCGGCGAGGCGATGTAGAGACAAATTAGACGACTACTGGAAGGGTACCATCTGGCTGAGGATACCGCAAGATAGGCAGATATGGAAGCAGCATACTGAGGCTTTCGCCCAACACGGGACACCACGTCCGCTCAATGATGATGATGGTCATCATCATGATTGTATATATATATATATATATATATATATATATATATATTCACATACTTACATATACATATACACACATTACACATAACACAAACACACACACACACACACACACACACACACACACACACACACACACACACACACACACACACACAACACACACACACACACACACACACACACACACACACACACACACACACACACACACACACACACACACACACACACACACACACACACACACACACACACACACACACACACACACACACACACACACACACACACACACACACACACACACACACACACACACACACACACACACACACACACACACAAATATGACATTGAAATTTCCAACAATGTTCATGTTTATTCGCAATGACAAACACGTTAGACCAACAACAAAACAATACAGATTGTCCCATATTGCATTATTCAGAGAGTATCTGCAATTTTTCTCAGATATATCACAAATGCTCCTCGCTAGACTTATACAGTCTAAAATTTGTATCTCTACCGCACTCAGATTTTATTTCAACATAACAGATCATATTCATTGACATCACATCATTCCGCATATTTGAATTTCATTCATCAACGGGTGCATTTTAATCAGTAGAACTTATCTATTTGTGTAACTTGTTTTTAGTGAATGTGGAATGCGACTAGGAACAGTTCAGATTGAAAGAACACTGAACATATATTGATAGAGTATAATTGTATTAGTATTATTCAATTAATCGAAATTTTTATGATGTTTTGAATGCTCATAGCTGTTTTCTGTCTATGTACCTATAGTTGGAAACGGTATAACAACTAACGTTGCACAGTCTTATAGGGGGTACAGTAGCGATTCGTCAGGGCATTTTATATATCCCGTTCTTCTCCTTCTTAAGACAAGAACGTCTAGACGATACAATTTCGTGAACCAACCATCCCTGGCTCTGTTTGTGGAAGAGAGAACGACGAAGATATTGCTCAGAGGAGTTTAACAAGATTGCCACTTAGAGATTCAACTCTAGATGGCTGGTGGACTAGGAAGCCCTTTGGCTTATCGAGAGTCCAACCTATCTATCTAAGTATACCCCGCCCGTCTTAGGTATATGTCGATTTTATTTAGTTGGCAGTACAAACCAGGGGAGCGCGGTGACCGTCTAGTCACCGACAGGCCGGACTGTCCAGAGTGTGACGGTTGGCTGGCCGACTGACAGTGATTGATGGAATTCGGGAAGGGTCAGTACAGATATCCGTCATTTCAGTTGCCACACTGACATGGGGTAAGATGCCGAAAAAGCTGGGAAATAATCTTGACGTTACAAATACAACAACTTTGTATGACAGCGTTTGTGTGTGTGTGTGTGTGTGTGTGTGTGTGCGTGCGTGCGTGCGTGTGTGTGTGTGGTGGTGGTGGTGCGTGCGTGCGTGCGTGCGTGCGTGCGTCGCGCGCGCGCGTTTGTCCGTGTGTTTATGCGCGCGTGTGCGTATTTTATGTTTATGACATGGGCATTGCTACTTGCGCACATGCGTGTGCTTATCTATATACGCATTAGTTTCGTTGCCAGCAAATACAATCTGATCTACGTAAACACAAATACCCAAACATTCCCAAAACATTGTTACAGGCACTGATATTAAAACATTTGCGGTAATCTAAACAATACAACCCACCATGTGTAGATGTCCTACTCGATTCAGTGAACCAATGAACTACTGACAAACGTGTGTATATTCGATGCTGAGCGGAACTGTGTACATTTTCACGATAAAGCACCATCAAGTGTAATTTATATGATTAGAACTATCCGATATAATTGACATGATCGTTTCGTTCATGTCCGAGTATTCTCCGTCGTTCTTCACCTCGGTACATTTACACACCGACTTCCGGTAAGTCTCGCAGAACGCCTGTCGCAGTTCAGACGACATGAAGTTGTACAAGACGGGGTTTAGACAGGCGCCAATGAAGACGGCAGTGACGCCGACCAGGTCAGCCAACTGGTACACAAACACTGACGTGTCGACTTCAGCGAACAGGTAGAGGAGGACAAATAGTTGTATGGGAATCCAGCAGACGGCGCGGACAATCATGCTCACCATGACGACCATGATGAGTTCTCGTTTACGCCGAATCTCGGACAACTTCTCGTCGTCGCACGTGGTGTCGCGGTGACGTCGGTAGCGGAGCTGACGGCGCAGGACCAGCGCCGAGAGCAGGCAGATGGCGAGTGTCGGAAAGAGGAACGCGCACGCGAGGAAGGTGAGCCACAGAGTCCGGAGCTTAACCGGGTCGCCGCTGGACAGCAGGTCGTCGGTGTGCTCGCAGATGAACGCCTCCTGGAAGATGGCGCCGTCTGCCGGCAGCAGCAGCGTCAGGTGCGAGCAGACGAACGAACCCCAGATGACGACACAGGAAATGACGACATTCGAGCCGGACAACATGGCCGTCGTCGTCCGGCAAGCGCACGCACTCGCCGAAGTAGGTGAAGACGCACGCGACGACGAGCGTGTAGACGCTGACGTAGATCGTCACGAACATGACGTAGTGCACGAACTTGCACGCGTGCACGAGCCACGCGTGCTGCACGAGAGCGAGGCCGCCGGTCACGTGATTCACGGCCGCCATCGGCACGGCGCACGCGACGAACACGACGTCCGCGCACGCGATGTTCGCCAGCATCAGATTCGGCCCGGTGCGCATGCGCTTGTATGACGTCACGTTGTAGATGACGAACGCGTTTCCGACGAGTGCGACGGCGCCGATGACGGACAGCAGTAGCGGTATGGCGACGCGGTCAGCAGTCTCCCCGAATACACCCCACGTGACGTTGCCGGTCAAGTTGTATCCGGTCGGACCGGTGTCGTTCATATCGTCGAAATACATGACGGCCGACCGATTGGCGTCGGTGACGACGGTGATGAACGCGTCCAACACGCGTCCGACGTAACTCGTCATAGGCGGGCGATGTCGACGTCTCTGTTTAGTCTCCGTTAATCGTAATAGCCCGTGTTCGGCCCAAGCACCGCGCGCTGATTGCCCGTCGGCGACCCTCGGGCTACGTTTAGATTGCGGCGCGCAGAATGCAGATACGACAACGAGAATGCGCTGGTAGAAGGATATGCTGCCGAATGGTTTACTGTTTACTGGCGCTGAATCCAGGTCTGTCGTAAATTATATCCGCGAATAAAATCGTTTCCGCCGCGAGAACTTGCACGGTCCACTTTTTAAGTCTTCGCAAACGCGATCGCCGTTGCATCCGCAGTGTCGCCATAAAACACTCACACAGAGCTCACAAGTGAGTGCTGTCCTCACACCACGTGTTTCTCCTCTATCGCTGACGCACTTCCAGGTGTGCCAGAGTACCGAAATTGTTTCCTAATAATCCCGTCGACGCGTTATATAGATGGTGAATCCCCGACAGCTTGATGTTAGCGGGAATGCGGGGCATGTTGATCAACGTGGTAAGTGACGGTTCCAATGACTGTTCCGGTAGTTATGTCTACTCCGTCACACGGTGTCATAGTTTGACGTGTTGGCCGGTAATTAATAGGCGATCGTAGAGTAATCGATATTATACAGAACGATAAAAAGTTCACCTGTCAGTGTTTCCAGTAAATCACGTCGCCGTTACGTTTGACGTGCGTAATGCGACATCAACGTGTCCGGTTTACGTGCGGCAAATGTCCAAATTGAGGCGGTCAGTGTCGGCGCGCACTGTCCACGGTCCGTCATACGTTTCTCGGACGTCGCCGCTGACCGCAAACTGGACAAGGCGAGATGGACGGCCGGACTTGCCCGCACTGGGTGTGGCTGGAGACGTGTGGAGGAAGCGCTGTCCAGACGCCACCGGAAGCGACGTGCGTATATCTCTGTATGCTCACCATGCGCCCCGATAAAGCACGCGACGCCGGGCGCCTGGCTCACTACACCCAGGCCACCGTCGTATCGCCAGCTCCTCGGATCGGTCTCCGATAAACGCCGACTGTGTTCGCGGGCGCATTTATCATCAATCGCCCGGGTCTTCAGTCGAAAGTGCGTCGGAAGCTGGTCGATCTGTGGCGGGGCGACAGATAGCGAGTCAAGTCGGGCGTACGGAGATGCACGCGGTCGAAATTAACCCTGTCAACGCAGCAACCCCAGACCTGTACCTGGCTGACTCGGGTGTCACCTTCTGTAACGCGCCATATGGTCTTGTTTGACGCACACGGGTTCCATTACGTCCGGTCTATAAACCCCCATACACACGCACCGGGGGTCCTCGATCCAGTGATGCCATCATAGGCGGAGACAGGGAAGAGCGTGAAACATACCTCGATTTTGTAGCCTGGTAGATGTAGCGGCATTATATGGAATTCTGAATGCTACATACAATACGTTGGTTAACAAATGAATTATTCTATGGGGATTTGCGTAGCATTTCAAGTTGCAAATAGGTTAGAGTGTAATGAAGAGCCCCGTGGATAAGAAGCCCCCTAGTGTTTCAAAGACTATTCGCTTGATGTCTGTCTCTGGTGGACAAAAGCAATTCTGTCACTAAACATCTACCCTGCCCGAAAAACCGACACCGGTGAAATACACATTTAGAATAATATGTATTTGTTTGATGTAATATGTTTTAACATTATTGATTCCACTTAACGACGTGCTATTTTTATCCCATGTTATTAATTTAGCTGCATTCAGTATTATAAACGTGTGACGTCTCCGTGACGTCTCCGTTCTTGCGTAAACACACCGCTTCCCCAATAACACACCGATCTAGCGTTTTAAATTTCCCTGTGTAAGTGTGTTTATCCAAGCTGTCTAGCTGTGCATGTAGCTGTGATCCGGCCCCGTGTCCCATGGCCGCCCCGGATGGGTGTGATTACGTAGACTGTTGCATCGCATTCACTACCAGTTTGCCACAGACTGTGTTCGATAGCATGGAGCAACAATACACAACGACAACGGTATCGTTGGATAGTTTCACTACAGTACTTAGCCAACGACAGTGGTTGATATCTGTGTTTCGCCCATTGCATCGAGGGTGAATCTTCCTTGAAAAGACGTGATTGTGTTCACGTGCTGCAACAACCCACAACAATCGGGTTTGTTTAATTCGTATAACATCCAATGCTGCTGGGTTTTTCCTTTACAGACGACCACTATAGATTCCCGCCAATTCACCGGACGTGTCCCGCAGCGCTGCGTTGGCAGCGCTAAGCCGTCTTCATTTGCCGCGTTGTCAGTCGAACCGCCATTTTATCGCGGTTTTATTGGATCGTCTGGCGACAATTCGCTGCTTGCGCTGCGAGACGGAGCATTAATTAGGAGCCCCGTTGCGAACGGAGAAATGATCCTTCCTGCGGGACGATAATATTCCCTGAATTTCCCGAGGCGCCGTGGTCTATTACGGTTGTCGACAGCTAACGCAACGCCGTCCGCTTGGGAATTATAGCGCCGTCAACACTTCGGCGGCATCAACGATCGGCTGTCAACAAAATAAGACACAGACTTCTGTAAATATTTGTTTTCCTTCAGGGATAATATCCCAGGTGATCGATACTGCTGCAGGTTTTGCTTACGTTTGTATCGTTCGGATCAAATATGGGCGAGTTGCCCCGACAGGGGACACCTTACTAGTGATTTCCATGGGCCAAAGATGTGGTTTTGTCTTAGATCATTTTTACTGGCAAAGATCACTATTAAAAGGGCAGTCACAGAAGAGCCAATATGCAAGAATATATACTCACCTACATTGCGTTGCAGAAATGTGTTCATCGCCAAACACACACATACGGGCCTCCGTGTTGTGTGTGTGTGTGTGTGTGTGTGTGTGTGCGTGCGTGCGTGCGTGCGTGCGTGCGTGCGTGCGTGCGTGTGTGTGTGTGTGTGTGTGTGTGTGTGTGTGAGCGAGTGCGTGCGGGTGTGCGTGCGTGTGTCGGTGTGTCTGTATTTGGCGAGACTGAGATGTTGCATCTACAAGTTCCACAAAGAGAGTGAGAGACTGAGGTGTTGCTTGGTTTGAACGAGTATCTATGTTCCACAAAGAGAGTTGTTTGGTTTGAATGAGTATCTACATGTTCCACAAAGAGAGTGAGAGACTGAGATGTTGTTTGGTTTGAATCGACAAAATACCACACAGAGGACGAGGTTGTGGTTTAACTTGTTTTAAATTGTTTTGTTTCACCAGAGGGCAAGTTTTTAATTGATTCAGTTCCCATTAGACTGCGCGGTTGCGGGCTGCTTTGTTTGAAACGTTTAAGTTCCCCTCAGAGATGTTGTTTGGTTTGAATGAGTATCTATGTTCCACAAAGAGAGTGAGAGACTGAGATGTTGTTTGGTTTGAATGAGTATCTATGTTCCACAAAGAGAGTGAGAGACTGAGATGTTGTTTGGTTTGAATGAGTATCTATGTTCCACAAAGAGAGTGAGAGACTGAGATGTTGTTTGGTTTGAATGAGTATCTATGTTCCACAAAGAGAGTGAGAGACTGAGATGTTGTTTGGTTTGAATAAGTATCTACATGTTCCACAAAGAGAGTGAGAGACTGAGATGTTGTTTGGTTTGAATAAGTATCTATGTTCCACAAAGAGAGTGAGAGACTGAGATGTTGTTTGGTTTGAATAAGTATCTATGTTCCACAAAGAGAGTGAGAGACTGAGATGTTGTTTGGTTTGAATGAGTATCTATGTTCCACAAAGAGAGTGAGAGACTGAGATGTTGTTTGGTTTGAATAAGTATCTACATGTTCCACAAAGAGAGTGAGAGACTGAGATGTTGTTTGGTTTGAATAAGTATCTATGTTCCACAAAGAGAGTGAGAGACTGAGATGTTGTTTGGTTTGAATAAGTATCTATGTTCCACAAAGAGAGTGAGAGACTGAGATGTTGTTTGGTTTGAATGAGTATTTATGTTCCACAAAGAGAGTGAGAGACTGAGGTGTTGTTTGGTTTGAATGAGTATCTATGTTCCACAAAGAGAGTGAGAGACTGAGATGTTGTTTGGTTTGAATGAGTATCTATGTTCCACAAAGAGGGTGAGAGACTGAGATGTTGTTTGGTTTGAATGAGTATCTATGTTCCACAAAGAGAGTGAGAGACTGAGATGTTGTTTGGTTTGAATGAGTATCTATGTTCAACAAAGAGGGTGAGAGACTGAGATGTTGTTTGGTTTGAATGAGTATCTATGTTCCACAAAGAGGGTGAGAGACTGAGATATTGTTTGGTTTGAATGAGTATATATATTCCACAAAGAGGGTGAGAGACTGAGATGTTGTTTGGTTTGAATAAGTATCTATGTTCCACAAAGAGGGTGAGAGACTGAGATGTTGTTTGGTTTGAATAAGTATCTATGTTCCACAAAGAGAGTGAGAGACTGAGATGTTGTTTGGTTTGAATGAGTATCTACGTGCCACAAAGAGAGTGAGAGACTGAGATGTTGTTTGGTTTGAATGAGTATTTACATGTTCCACAAAGAGAGTGAGAGACTGAGATGTTGTTTGGTTTGAATAAGTATCTACATGTTCCACAAAGAAAGTGAGAGACTGAGATGTTGTTTGGTTTGAATAAGTATCTATGTTCCACAAAGAGAGTGAGAGACTGAGATGTTGTTTGGTTTGAATGAGTATCTACGTGCCACAAAGAGAGTGAGAGACTGAGATGTTGTTTGGTTTGAATGAGTATCTACATGTTCCACAAAGAGAGTGAGAGACTGAGATGTTGTTTGGTTTGAATAAGTATCTATGTTCCACAAAGAGAGTGAGAGACTGAGATGTTGTTTGGTTGTTGTTTGGTTTGAATGAGTATCTACGTGCCACAAAGCGAGTGAGAGACTTAGATGTTGTTTGGTTTGAATGAGTATCTACATGTTCCACAAAGAGAGTGAGAGACTGAGATGTTGTTTGGTTTGAATGAGTATCTATGTTCCACAAAGAGAGTGAGAGACTGAGATGTTGTTTGGTTTGAATGAGTATCTATATTCCACAAAGAGAGTGAGAGACTGAGATGTTGTTTGGTTTGAATGAGTATCTATGTTCCACAAAGAGAGTGAGAGACTGAGATGTTGTTTGGTTTGAATAAGTATCTATGTTCCACAAAGAGGGCGAGAGACTGAGATGTTATTTGGTTTGAATGAGTATCTACGTTCCACAAAGAGAGTGAGAGACTGAGGTGTTGTTTGGTTTGAATAAGTATCTACATGTTCCACAAAGAGAGTGAGAGACTGAGATGTTGTTTGGTTTGAATAAGTATCTACATGTTCCACAAAGAGAGTGAGAGACTGAGATGTTGTTTGGTTTGAATAAGTATCTATGTTCCACAAAGAGAGTGAGAGACTGAGATGTTGTTTGGTTTGAATGAGTATCTATGTTCCACAAAGAGGGTGAGAGACTGAGATGTTGTTTGGTTTGAATGAGTATCTATGTTCCACAAAGAGGGTGAGAGACTGAGATGTTGTTTGGTTTGAATGAGTATCTATGTTCCACAAAGAGAGTGAGAGACTGAGATGTTGTTTGGTTTGAATGAGTATCTGTGTTCAACAAAGAGAGTGAGAGACTGAGATGTTTGGTTTGAATGAGTATCTATGTTCCACAAAGAGGATGAGAGACTGAGATGTTGTTTGGTTTGAATGAGTATCTATGTTCCACAAAGAGAGTGAGAGACTGAGATGTTGTTTGGTTTGAATGAGTATCTATGTTTAACAAAGAGAGTGAGAGACTGAGATGTTGTTTGGTTTGAATGAGTATCTATGTTCCACAAAGAGGGTGAGAGACTGAGATGTTGTTTGGTTTGAATGAGTATCTACATGTTCCACAAAGAGGGTGAGAGACTGAGATGTTGTTTGGTTTGAATGAGTATCTACATGTTCCACAAAGAGAGTGAGAGACTGAGATGTGGTTTGGTTTGAATTTTGTTTTAAATTGTTTTGTTTCACCAGAGGGCAAGTTTTTAATTGATTCAGTTCCCATTAGACTGCGAGGTTGCGGGCTGCTTTGTTTGAAACGTTTAAGTTCCCCTCAGAGGGGGCGGCTGTTGTGGTGCTTGGGATCAGTTGCACTGCAGACAGGGAGAGTCTGCAGTATTGTTGAGCTTGCTTCAGTTCACCAGAGAGACTGAGGTTGTGTGACGCCGCCTGAATTGTTCGGTGTCCCAGATACGCCGATGTTCTGATGCAACTTCGGCTCTCCTGCAGATGTTGCTTGAGTTTAATTGCATCTCTTCTCTACGAATGACACGGATGTGTTTGTTTGGAATGAACCGTTATTCTCTTTCGTGTTCACCACCAAACTATGCATGAACACTCGGTTTGAGGGAAAGTGACATGCGTCTCGGAGCTTCGACCTACGTCTCGGGGAGCTGTCCTTCACGCCAGACTCTGTGCGTGGACCTATTGTATGCTATCCCGAACTTGACTCTACGCAACCTAATGATTCGTCCTCTGTATCTAACATTTTCGTTGACTTGCATCAGACACATTTGTTTTCCCCACAAGACCTCTGTGGACTCCACACTGAAGAGAATTGTAAGCCATAAAAGCTGCTGTGTAACACAGTTCTAAACAGTACTGGAGGGTGCAACGTTATACGACAGGTGTCATGTTGTATAAAGTTAGTTAGAATATATATTGATTAATCTGATATAGGTAATGGATATTGGATATATGTAATTCAAATGATACATGATAATTTCGCTTACGTGCTTCAGCAGTGGGTTTTTTCGATATCATTATCGTCAGGGTTATAATTGATTAATAAAATGCATTTGTAATGAAATGTAGGCATATAATTATATTTATTAAATAATTATGTTAACATGATTAATTAATACTTGCGTGCATTACAAAGATTTTTTTTCATTTTAAAAGAATCTTTTTAATAATACAGTACAACAAATAAATGTTGTTGAATAATGACCACATGTAAGTATGACATGAGCTCTAATATTATCAACTGTCTTATAGTTGGGCTTGCTGAGCACTTTTTAGAGTTTGTCTTTAGACCTAAAAAGGACCTCAATAATTGACCTTTGCACAAAAATCACGTTTAATGTGAACATGTATGTATAGATAGTAGGCCCTAGATCATTTGGAACTACTATCCTTTTCCTTTACAGCTTATTGTAACGTGTTGCGGGATTTCACCTTGTTTGACCATGACAATGTATTTATCCATCACGTGACCAGGTTGCTAAGCAAACCCCGCCAGGCGATAAAAAATGTCTGTCTGAACACGTGTTGTCATGGTATATTTAGTTGAAATTTTAATTTCAGAAGAGTATCTATATGACAAAAACCTATGAGAAAGATTCTTAAAATGTCAAGTCATTGCAGTAATGTTTGCACTGGGAAATGTCACAATCGTAGCAGTAATATAATTCACATATATATGTAACTGTTATCAACATTGTTGACAAATGAAAACTTGACCGAGGCCCAACGCGTAATTTATATTGTGACGTAATTAAAGTGAGATGTACTGGGTACAACTGTGACGTTATTCCCGATGATTTACTTTTCTGAGAGTATCCGTAAATGTTATTGTGGAAAATAAATTCAATTTGCTGTGTTTGCTTACAATGCAACATTTGTACGAGGCAATTCAAGTCCCCTCTTAGGACAATAGTTGGAAATAACAATTAAGAACGTTATAGTTATCAAATATTACTGACGATTTAGTAGTATTAAAGTAAAACCAAACAACAATCGTACAGCACCATCAGAACGTCAACATGACAAATGTATGAATAACTATGCCGTTTTCCATTTAGGAGGCCTCCATACCCCACCATACCTTATTTTAAATTCGGAAAGGACGTCCAAAGGCAAAAATGCAGCCAGAAATGCCCAGAATCGACCACATCACAAGCCAGCAGCGCATCGTGACGCTCCCAAAAACCTACAAGTACGTACACCTCAGCCCCTTGAGATCTCCAATGAAACTCGGAAGGCTCCAAAGAACTTGCAACTGATTGCCTCTCAGCAATGACGCGAAATAGTTTGTACTTCATTTGTTATTTAATTATTTCTACTTACTTATACGACAGAGAATCATGTACACATGCATCAGAGATAGAATAAACTATTAAGAGAAAACAAATCGTATTGATGAAAAAATTACTATTGAAGTAAAAATTACTAAACATACGTATACTGAGAGGTTAACTAAATGTATAATTACTACTAGTGGCTCCTGTGATAGCGACTTTTCAGTCTTAGCAGGAGTCACTGACCCCCATTTCAGTGTTTTAAATTACCAATGTATGACGTTTTGTTTATGTTTCACCTTATGATTATTGAATTCATCTACTTATTTGGGGTCAAAAAATAAACATCTTGTTCTTGTTCTTCCTAATTGAGTTTTTCATACTTAGTCGATTACAGTTAGGGTTAACCATGAGCTTAACAACAGCCATAATGACCAGTTACGCGCGTCTAAAATTTTCTGGTGGTTATCTTGGTTCGAAATGTGAAATTTGCAAGCGGGAGTTGTTGCTCAATATTTTCCGTTTAAAATTTAGAAAATTATTCAAAAAGTTATAAATGCGACCTTGTAAAATTCCAAAAATGGGGATACATACATTCGACATTTTTAGCGTTGACGTTCACAATGCTAATTCTATAATGGTTAATCAGCATATGATATAGACAACAAGCCCGAATTTTCACGTCGATCTCAAATCTTCCAACTCCAATAGTATCATGGGATTTGCACTGATTCCGCGCTGAATCATGTGTTGGCTTACCATGTTGCATTAGAGAACCAGTGCATTAACTTTGATGCCAATCATCCAATGTTAAAACATATTTTTGAAAATCGCCAAACTTGTTAGGGAGCTATTTGTGCCCGTTGTAGATGATCCAAGCGCCAGATATGAGCGTTAAGAATTAGTAGCGCCATCTAGTGAATATGTTAAAACTAGGAGACAATTAAATAACAAATAAATAGACAGCATATTGCAACGTTATACACCTATAACAAGAACCAAATAAGGGTGGCATTTAATTTTTATTAACATTAATATTACATATAATAGGATCTAATACATACAGTTGTAATGTGCGGCATTTGTTGCTTCTTTTATAACATATCCCACAATGACAACAAAAAGGTAAATCATGAGATGGTTATTCTGAACAGATGGCTCGCCATGGGCGATATTAGATGAAAATGCGATAACTCCTGTGTTACATACGGAATCCCGGTTTGGCAGTGGACGTAAGCTCACAATAAGAGGTTCGTCCGCCATTACCCGACGAAAGAGTTCCCTATAGAAATATCATTATGCAGGTTGTTTGAATTTCTGTGAGGATTTGTTTAGTGAGTAGAAATATCGGCACTTGTGACGTATAATTTGGGGTATACCTAATTTGGACCCATCTCATGGCTCAATTGTGCCATTGTAACTGTATATTTGCCTACATTCGATACCTTACACTAACTCTATTCCCAGGTATAGTTAGGTTTAAAAAATATTGCATTTTGACACCTAAACAGGGTTTCGATTTGTGCCTGCCGCAAGCGCAGCGGTGCATGTGTTACTGCGCCGTGCACTTGGAATGAGCAATAAGCAGTGTATTTATGCCACCCACCCTATCTTTTAGACCTCAAAATTCTGTTAAGACGCACTGTTTATAAAACAAATATGTATGAGATGATGTTAAATGATTGACTTAACAAAATCAAATATCAAGTGTTGGCAAAGATACAGTTATAAAAAAATTGAGGTGGATCTAAATTCTACACAAGTGCCGAAATGTCAAATGATGTATTTGTGGAGTGTGGTATCAGTCCTAATCAAAGACAAACCCACAAAGCTGTCAAATTATGACAGATATCAGTCAGTGTCTGTTTGCATATAGATAGGCCTGCATCATTTTGATTGGTGATGCAATCCAGGCAAATCACTGTCTAGTTTTAGCAGGTATTAAGGAGTGTCAGGTTAGATATTGGATTGTGGGAAAGTGAGGTATTAGAGTTTCGAAAATGTTATACAGAACTTATGGGAATGAAGGGTAATTAATATATGAAAATATGATTACCCTAGTAGAAACAAATTGGGAGGCAATGAATGAAACATTATAATTGCTGCCTACTGTGAACTGAAATGTGGTCTTACGTCAGCAACTTAGTAAATAATTGTCTTGCTTGTCTGATTCTCGCTCACTTGTCTGTGAACTCACCAAGAAGTGTGGAAAGATGTAGTTTGAAAACTTTGAATTTTCACTACCAACCTGTCCATCTATCTGTCTATATCATATCTAATCTGTATCATGTCTAATCTGTAGCATGTCTAATCAGTATATGTGTATGTATAAACTATGTATGTATGTTTTTGAAGAAAAAAATTATACAATAGCATTATACAAAATAAAAAGTACTTTAAGTTAAGAGAGCATAACCAATTAAATATCCACCGTCTGATGTATCAATCACTTGGCAACTAAGCATAAGAATGGGCCAAAATGTTAGTTAGTAAATTTACCTCTCAAGAAGCTGTTTTTGTTTTCCGACTATTTGCTAAATAACATAACCAAGAAACCCTATCGTTACATTCAAGGATGGGCCAAAATGGTAATTCTCAGCTTTCCGTTGATTTTAATTCTCACTACTCAATGAGACAAAGCAGCTCACATTACACGGCAGATTTTGTAAAACTTCAAATCGTCCAGGCAAGACCCTTGCATTTGACTTCATCACATATCTGTCACAAATACCTTCCTCAGTCATGGGGCAAAGCAAAAATATGTGGTAGACATGACATAGTCACCATAATAAAATAATTATTAAATTACTACTACCCATCCTTCAGAAAGGATTAAATGGCTCTATGTGATATATAGATCAAATTATTTTACAAGAGGTTTGTGCCAGATGTTTGATGGGCTCAGGTGATGCAATGATTTTGTACAGTTGTTCACATGTAAATTCTGTTTTTGTGTTCTAAGTTGTGTAGACATATTTGCACTGCAGAAAATCTAAAAAAAATTGTAATAATACAAAATAAGAATAGTGGCCCATTTCTGACCAATGCATGTTCGTACTCCTTGGTTAAGTCTCCTCAGATTACTGCAAACTAAATCAGCCAACAGATGCATCCACAATGTAGAATAGCACTTGCTTTCATGAATAGAAAGTTATTTAGGTACACATCAGTTGAAGGGAACCTGTGACATTACCTAATAACAACGCTACCCTGAGCTGTTAGTAGTATTGTGTATGACTGGCATAAAACAATTTCTTGTGGGAAATTATGCATTCTGGACAGGTTTATTTGTCTCCATGGACTGTGCAAATACATCCTCACCCCAACCCACATTCTGCAAGTAGCCAGATGGTTTAGAAATGTAGTACCCTCGGGGGTATTTGTAGTCCTACCTGAGACACATAACTTGCTTATGTTGAGAGTTTGTACCGAAAATGATCGCGTGTGATGAAGTCATCTTGTTTTTCCTTGAGATCATTGGGTCTTGCAAGCAAACGAGATCATTGTGTGATTAGTGGTAAGGATGCAAAATCAGTCTACGAAACCATTTCATTTCTGTTTCATTAATTGGCACTTTGGTAGACACCCTAGAAATGTCAGGAGACTGATGCCAATCACTCAGGCCTTTATGCTGGGTTGAATTGTTGTCCAAAAATGTCGCTGTAGACACAGACATCTGAACCAGTATACATAGAAATACATAATAAATCTCATTTTTACCCATCAAATAATTTCCCCATCCAAATGATGTGTGGACAGGTCTCTAAATAAAGATATGATGCCAACGGGAGATGGAGATGCCAGAGTCCATGATAGGTTGTCCATTTACCCCACGTGTGGATGTTTGCTTCCTCTGAAACATACGCCAGGGTGACAGATGCAGGGTACAGTGAACCAGAAGCTTTTAGTTTTTAAGACGTGTCAATTGAACCATTTTCTTCAAAACAATCGATCAACCTTTTGATAGTGAAACTATTGCTGACTGTTTGCCGTAGTTTATAGTCTACTCAAGTGCACATTCTATACACAGTTCAACAGAGTCAACTCATCAACTTCACAATGTTTCCATACTCTTGGCCTCAGACCTGCCAGTTTCCTCCAGCTTTTATTGTCACAGTGTGCAGCATATAGCATTGCGACATCAATCCACTTTTCAGGTTTTTGTCTACATTTGTAAATTTATGTCAAATGTGAGCACTTCAGCAATGTCGGTTATGAGTAATGGGTGTGGAGCAGTAAATAGTCACCTTGTTGATTTTGCAGCTATTGGGTTTTTTTGCATGCAAAAACAATTTTTTTTAACAGCAACTGTCACATGTTCAGTCATTGTAAATTGTTGTCAAACATTATAACATTTATTTTCTAATGAACTATAAATTAAGCCACGCAATGTAATTGAATGTCTATAAAACATTAAATTTGTACTGTTGAGTTTTCTTAATGTTTAACACTGTAATTTGCAATTTTGTAATTTGTCTGGATACAAGTTGTAACTTCGGCTTTCATTTTAGATCAAGTACACTTGGCACTTGCAAAATGTACATAGAACTGTATTATGTTATTACGGTGACTTACAAATGCACATGACAAAGAGTGTATTCAAACCAATTGGATAAAGGCACCATGCACTAAGGCAATGTAATTTGCTAATTATTGGTTTGAACAGCAGATAAGCACAATGGTTTGTGGTAACATAAAGCATGATTGGGCTTAATTACTTTAATAGGTACTTCAGGAGTATGGACCTGAAAGACGGTTAAATTTACCATACTCTTCATACAAATACGTGGGCTCAACCAGTAGTACGAACCATTTTTTTAATTGATTTCATTGGTACAATGTACTGCGTTAGTATTCCATTAATTAACACAAGTCAATAAAATGTCAGGGGATATAATATTAAAGTAATAATTCCCAGTAGCAAAGTGGAACAGATTAGTCAGCAAGACTTTTCTAGTGAAATTATGGCATCATTGACAGACACTATAATTATAACAAGATATCGTCAGAACATTCCGTGGTCGTGTATTTTACATGCAGACAAACATGTTATGTTTGGATCACTGGTCAATATTTACGTTGACAACGTTTAATTGTTGCACGACCTGCGGCACTACATGTTTACCAGCCGGATCTTCTGCGACGCCCTCTTTTATAAAATATGATGAACTTATTAATAATAATATATGTAATGAAGATATGATCTGACCTCACTGTCAACAGCTACTGCACTGTGCCAAGTTTGCATGTCGCAACAGTCAGTGCCCATCCTGTGAGACTGACCACGTGGATGGATTAACAGAGCATGGCTGGACTTGGTGCAGTGACCTTAAATAGCAGCAGAACAAGGAAGCCATTAATGTCTTATGGAGAATACGACAACTGGTCACCTGTTTATAACCTGTCCTGTAACAGTGATTTCAGCCCGGTGTTATTTTCTGATATGTGCACAGTGTTCATTTCAAACTTTTCTGAAGTGTTTTTCCATTCATTGATAGTTGCCACTTGCCAGCCAGTACTAATACTGTCTCACTAGTTATAACCAAGTATAATACACTGTTCTTTTAATGAATGCAACTTTATGTCCCTTACTTAATTTCCTTTCATTTGGGTTTGAAACAAATGTATCTGTCCTTTTTAATACACTTTTTTTATAATTATCTTATAACATTTTTGGTTTTCATAACTAAGGTATCTCAAAACCTAGAATCAGCTTAATGGGTCTTCTAATTTTTATGTATGGGCTTAATTGCTTTAACAGGTACTTCACATGTGTGGATTGCAGACATGAAGGATGTGTAGTTTTGTGTATACAATCACTCCGCATAACTGTATAATTATGCATGAAGGGGATTGGCTGAAAATGGATCTATCACAGTTGAATAAATAAGATGGATCTTGTTTTGAAAAATCCTCTTGTATGTACACTGTTTACTGCAGAGTTGTCATGTTTGTGTGTAAATTAGATACTATCCTAGCTCAATACATTTAAAGAAACATTTCATCCTTGTTTGGGTGAACATTTCTAAAGTGGCATTGCTCCTACAATACCATCTCCCATTTTGATGTCTCTTATCTCTCTTCCCAGTCCACTGTGTGCATTTACGTTTGAAATTATTTGATATTGGCCTTCTTTCAGATGACTTGACTAATTTGCCTAACTGATTGTTGTAGATTATGTTTATCACGTTAACCTTTTTAAACACTCTTCGTTGCGTGCAGTTTTCAGTACCTTTCTTATCACACCTTCCAAGTAATTAATATTTATTTAGGTTATTATAGATCCCAGTGTTGATCCTTTTGGTACGCTGGTTGGCATCGATTTATAATTTGAAGCATCCCCATTTTATGCTTCCCTTTTGTTGTCTGTGTCAGCCATTTTGTTCCCAGTTGATTATACAAGTAGAGTACAAACTATGCCGTGAACATTTGGTTATGTAACTGTATTTAATGTTGCATTTGATGAGGTACAATGAAAATTGATGGTGATTTCTAAACTGATACCATTTCTGTGCAGCTAAAACATTACTTGTGTATGAAGTTGTCTATAATAACTGGCAAATAATAAAATACATTTTAGATGTCGCTTTGATGTCAGTAACAGTCATTTTATGCATTACCAAAGTATAAGTGTGTGACGTTTTTACAATAATTTTTTTGACCAATCGCAGTGGTCTGGGTATTAAGTAACACAACTTAAAATAGCTGTCTAAGTCATCTTATATATTTTGTGATATTGACAGAAATGTGTCCTTAAAACCTCACCTTGCTATATTATGTAGTACATTTTTAAACAACTTCAAACTGATAATGTACATGTATTAACAAACTCACAGATCAAGAAGCAATAGATAATATGGGCCAACAAAAATTTGCTTAATTTTTAGGAGTACTTTCATAAAGTACTGAAGACTGCGAGATATCAATTTAAATTTAAAGCTCATCACTCGAGGAATCCGATAAAGGTGCAAAACTCTACTCCACAATTTCATGACTCTTACACGTCTCTGTAGTTAATGTTCAGACGTACAATCTGTCAAACTGACATGTTGTTTACATTACAGTAAACATCTAGCAGACGTTGCATGTGAGCATGTAGAAAAAACTAAGAATCAAGATCTCGCCATTGAAATGCAGCCAAATAAAGCCTGTTACGCTCATTTTATCAGTGCTCTTTATAAAGTAGTTATTTACACATCTGATGCAGACTTTCAATAGGTAAGTCAAGTGTATTGACAACGTAACATGTTATGTTGCATAGTGAAAGTGAGGCAAATCAGAAGGAGACAACAGTAAAACAGTTAAGGAGTGGCCTTAGGATATATCGTTGAAGTCCACAAACAGACAATTTAAGCCAGACACGTAAGATGGGACTTCAGATAACACAGATAACAGTCCCCTCAGTGCCAGAGCATAAAGATGACACTCCATTTATTTATAGATTACTTATGGCCATTGCATGTGGGTTCGCTTGTGACTGCATGTGCGTGTTGTTATTATTTATTAGTAACATTTATTTAGCACTATACAGCAGCATATCATATCCAGGCGTTATGCAACTTATGGATCTCAAAAGCCCTTGTCTCCTGAAATGCATAGAAAATATTATAATGAAAAACAAAAAAACAGCCCATATGGACTTTACAACTGGCAGTAACCAGACTTTTCTAATCATTATAAATGAGTATTACTTGCCATGAGCTGTGAATCTTTTTAGCTATTTATTCAGTTGATCTATTTTAGTTGTAATTTTACTTACTCAGGTTATATATTATATTTTAATAATATATTTTACTAAATATTCTATTTTACTAAATGTCTTAGACTTTGTTTCTTCCGACACTTTAATCTGTTAATATGTATATATTCATATTATAGGCCATTTACAGTTTTATTATCATATTTTTTATCGTGTATAATTTTACTAGATATTCTAATTACCGGGGGGTAGTAAGAATTTCATATATAGTTATGCTTTCATAATTTTATATAGTTTTACTAATATACATTATTAATGTTTTATAGTACTTTTCAGTCGCTATGGGTGCTAGAGAATAAACTTTATTATTATTATACACATTGGAACAATGAACTTTTTTGCAAGATGTGGCAACCTGCCCAGTGCACCGATATATATTTTTGGGGGATTTTGCAGATTTTTATGGCAAACCCTAAGTCAACAAGACGTTCAGTTTCTGACCAGTTGCAACAAACGAGTTGTGATTCTTGTTATGTACGCATCTATTCTCTCAAATCGGCTGTTTTAGTAGGTTTTATAATATAATTGTCATGCAATAAAAACATGACATCGTCCATGGTGGCTAGCTGGCAACTTAAGGGAGGTTGACATCGTCCATGATGGCTAGCTGGCAACTTAAGGGAGGTTGACATCGTCCATGATGGCTAGCTGGCAACTTAAGGGAGGTTGACATCGTCCATGATGGCTAGCTGGCAACTTAAGGGAGGTTGACATCGTCCATGATGGCTAGCTGGCAACTTAAGGGAGGTTGACATCGTCCATGATGGCTAGCTGGCAACTTAAGGGAGGTTGACATCGTCCATGATGGCTAGCTGGCAACTTAAGGGAGGTTGACATCGTCCATGATGGCTAGCTGGCAACTTAAGGGAGGTTGACATCGTCCATGATGGCTAGCTGGCAACTTAAGGGAGGTTGACATCGTCCATGGTGGCTAGCTGGCAACTTAAGGGAGGTTGACATCGTCCATGATGGCTAGCTGGCAACTTAAGGGAGGTTGACATCGTCCATGATGGCTAGCTGGCAACTTAAGGGAGGTTGACATCGTCCATGATGGCTAGCTGGCAACTTAAGGGAGGTTGACATCGTCCATGATGGCTAGCTGGCAACTTAAGGGAGGTTGACATCGTCCATGATGGCTAGCTGGCAACTTAAGGGAGGTTGACATCGTCCATGATGGCTAGCTGGCAACTTAAGGGAGGTTGACATCGTCCATGGTGGCTAGCTGGCAACTTAAGGGAGGTTGACATCGTCCATGGTGGCTAGCTGGCAACTTAAGGGAGGTCGTGGTTGCACTGGTGCACCATAAGTGGTTGGCTGCAAAAATAATTACTGCTCAGAGAGTTGCCAAGTCATGACAGTAAAGGCTTTTGCGATGGCACAAAATGAAACAGGAGCTATTAAATCAGTAAATGTAATCTTAGTGGTGACATGCTGAATAGACGTGTGGGCCTTCCTTGGCACAGGGACACCACAAGTGGTGTGGATAATGCATGTGGATGATTGGCTTTGCAGGGTTCTTGGTAAGAAGCGTAGTCTGGCATAAGGGGAGGGGGTAGTGTGTGGGAGGGGTAGTGTATGGCAGGGGGAAGTGTGTGAGAGGGGGTTATTCAAGTGTAAGGATGTAATTATATGTACAGATTAAATGTACAGTAGGCATGGTGCGTTGTATTCAGATATTAGCAGGAAACAGGTTTAGAATTTATGTTTAGAATGAAGTTATATGCTCAGGGTAATCTAAGGTGTGAACAACAAGTTTGTTTGCTAGTTTGCCACTTACACAACATTACACATGCACTGACACACATACACACATATCCAAACACACACATGCATGCATGCATGCTAACACACACACACACACACACACACACACACACACACACACACACACACACACACACACACACACACACACACACACACACACACACACACACACACACACACACACACACCACAAACCAATTTCTCAAGGTATCAGTTTGCATTGTTATGACATATTCAGTATTAGACTCCTGAATATGATACAAACTAAACTAGCCATCAAGTGAGACAGAATGTCACCATCTATACCTATAAAGGTAGCCATATTAAGCCTGTGACTGTTCATTAGGGGTTACTTTAATGGTCAGCCTGTCTGTTTGTAGCTGATTCTGACACTGAATAGACCGTTTCAGATTAAATCATTCATGAACATTAATATTTTGTTTTATGCATGAACATTAGTGCAGGAAATGACGATAAGTAATATATGAACCTTAGTACCACAATATAAATAACAGACAAGTACGGGTAGCTACAGGATATAACATTACAATTGAATACAATCAAATATACTGTTGACTATGATGTCAATTCAGTATTTTAAATGTAAACCCTATTTTGAGTTCTGTTAAGGTTGCATAAGCAACACAAAGAAATGAGGGGTGCGTCCTACTGATCAATTCCAGAATACTGATCCTAGATAACATGTTGCAGTTTTGCTCTTCGATTTTGTATCTTGGGTACTCTATACTCATTTTGGCTTCTATGATTGGGTTCAGAAATATGTTCTGTTGGTTGCTATGCAGAGTCCCATTTATACACTGCAATTCCTGTAATTGATGCCTGCCAAGATCATAAAATTTAAACTGATTTTAACTTGAATTTTATTAATGAATCAAATCTGTGAATGGGATATATATATATATATATATATATATATATATATATATATATATATATATATATCCATAATATATTCATATATATATATATATATATATATATATATATATAATAGTTATAAATATAATACTATTACCAGGTATATATTATTGAGATTTTGAATTGTTTATGTCTGGGTCAGTGTCCAATATATGGTATCTTTGGTTTAGCCAGACATGTGGCAGTTGAATAGACCAATTTTATAACAAAATACAGTATCCAATATTACAGATATGATTGATGTGATGTTGATCATTAAAGATTAGTCACTGTCACTCACATTTTCTATAGAGATTTTAATCTTGACATAATTACGTGCGATTTTCACAGAAACTTTTCTATATATTTTCAGTACATGACTAGGCACTATTTATTTTCAGCGTCAAACTCTTGTTCAGTTTTAGTGCTCTTGGGTTGAGTTACATGCTCTGGGGTCAAGTGGCCAAGGTCAGGGGGTGTATGTTCAGAGGTCAAGTGGGGGCGCTCGGTGCTCGGGCATGTGTCTATGTGTGAAAGGGTGAAATAGTGACAATATCATGTCATAAGGTGTTGAGAGTTGACTTGCTAATCACTGCAATGAATCAAATCTGTGAATGGGATATATATATATATATATATATATATATGAGTTTGAAGGCTTGAAATAAAAAAACTGCCACTGAGAAGGGGGGCAAGCAACCTTAATATGTTACTCATTCCCGACCTCATGAAAAATCAATAGTCCCCATTTTTGGTACGTAGACATAAAAATGTGACATTTTAATGGAAACTTGTGTGTTCACCTACAACACTTCTTCCTCCTTAAACATAAAATAGACACATCAGTGTATATAATCACTTGCATGATATACAAAATAGCAAATGGCCTAGTGGGTATACCAGCAAATACATATCTCATTCCTGTAAACACAGTCACTAGAAAGCAACATTCCTGGTCCTACCTTGTCCCTCACTCCAGATGTAATTACCACTTGTATTCTTTTTTCCCAAGTACCATTCGACTTTGGAACTCCCTCCCTCAACATGTCGTAAATACAAACAGCCTTGACTCCTTTAAGAGCAATATCCAGACTTTGCATTATTCCACTTTTTAGATATAACTAGTTCTTTTGCAAACATAACTGTTTACATGTAATAATTATTGTTCTGATACATTGCATTGCACCCAAAACAAACACACAAAAAAGATATTTCTGATTTTTCCTGTTCACCCGCCTGTATATCCTCAGCGTGTTGAGGCTAGGCGGTAATCCGGAAGAAGAAGAAGAAGAATCGATGATGCAACTTAATTATTTTAATTAATTGTATATCAGAATGTGAGTAGAAAACAGCCACTCACCCAGGGGCCTGTGCAACAGTTATCAGTCACTCCCACGAATTTGACCTCACCTCGGGCGAAGGGGCGAGTGTTAAGTTTGATTCTTATGATGACATCCCAGTGATGCGTCACCTTCTGGAAATACCTAGATGCTTTTTGTTAGAAACACAACCTGTTTGCTGTATGTGGAAGCAAAGAGTTTGTGGTTGTCACAGATATTCCCGTCACCCGCACATTTCTTTAGTGACAGACGGTTAGTGAAATATGAAGCTTTAGCGGGTTGTGAACCACTGAGTGAATGCCCACAGTGCTTGTTACTCACCCCGTGTGGGACGGCGTTTAGCATTTAGAGAGGTTTATTCAAAACGCGAAACACGCGATTATGTAACGTGATGCAGTGAAACGACGTAACCGAAGTCATGTGACTCATAAATGTGCTGTATCGATCTTAAGATTAAAATGAGTAAGTCATACATATTATCTATTCATTGATAACTTGATGCAATTGATAAATTGACACTTTTTGTTTTAGTTAATATATCGCCTCAGGATAGTGTCACTCTTGAAAATTTTCATGGTTTTCATTAAACACCTGTACATAATAAAGTTAACATGTTACAAATGGGCGTTGAGAAATTACTGCTCATTTTCTCTTGTATGTTGTTTTAAGTCTGATAAATTATGTTTATGTATTGTTCTAAGAGTGATAAATTGTGTTTTAATTTTATAATAGTGTTTTTAAGTCTGTTAAATTATGTTTAAATGTGGTGATATTGTTTTGACATCTTTGAATAAATATGTTTAAATTTATATTATGCAGTTGCTAAGTTGAAATTACACAGTTGGGACAAGACCTTTATCTGTGGTTTTAGGTGCGTGCTGCACAAATCTAAAATCTCTGGGCCAAACTATTAATACAGTTTGGTACAGTTCTGTGTAATTCATGTTAACCACACAGTGATCAGAAGATTGTGTCCTTTCAGTCGTGGCAATCTTGCGTCGACCCAGTAACAGACACTTCATTCATTTGCCAGTTGGTGTCTCCATTTTGAGGTTGCTGTTTGCACAGAGCAAAATTGTTTCAGAGTTCTGCTGGAAATATTCATATTTCGCTGTGTTTTCCGAGGCCTTGGATTAACAAATGAAAAGATTGATTATTGGCAAAAATCATTGTATCAATATAGAGTGTGTGGAGCATGTATGGTATGTACCAAAGCATCACCAATGTTATTCAGTTCAGTGTGAATGTCAGCATTTTTAAATGTAACATCGACATATCTACATCTTTAGATGAACAGTTTGTCTGTATGCCATCTGGAAGTTATTTCGTGTCACTTCTGTTAAACATTGACTACTCGTCAAGGTAAATATATGTAAATACTAAATAGGCCTTCAGAAGAGACACAGAGTAGTGTTGGTGTGGTCAGTTTGTCATTGTCTGCACCATTGCCTGACCACAAGAAGAGACACAGAGCGGTGTTAGTGTGGTCAGTTTGTCTGGACCATTGCCTGACCACTGTCTGGCCAGACCACACCTTATTTGTGTCCACAGTCTCCACATTCCACTCTGTTTGATTCTGACAGTTTTACAGGGCCGTCTCACCCACTGTTTCTCTCTTCAACCCTCAGTGTAGTACACCCTGCAATGCTAGACAACCCTGCCCAGTGGTCACTCCAGTATATCAGGTGACTCAGGTCACCATCTGGACGGGGGCAGTGACCTTAATGTCAAGGTCACTGTGTTAGCATGACAAACGTCACATGTGTTACAATTGCAGAAATAAAGTGTGACTGTCCTTAGTGTCCTATTGTAAACATAACTGCTCTAACAGTGAGATGGATATGAAGTTAGGCTTGAACGAATAGGCTGTCAAAGCCATCACTATAGTCAGATTGCAACTGAGGTCACTTTGTTTTCTGCCTGTTAATGTGTCATTGTGTTGGCACCATATCTCTCTTACGTGTTATGACCACACAGTGTTTATGATAACAAAGGCTTCTGTCAGGGCCATATAAACATAACATCAATGCATGCAGGCATGAAATAATCTCACTATGTAATAACCTATGATCACCATTCACAGTTTTATCTATAGTTCACATTTCACAATCAGCACATTGATGTCTTTCATTACTGAGGTGTGTAATGCAATCAGGGATCCATTATATTTACATCAATACCTCAGGTGTCCTCATAGAAAATTGCATATAATTTTACCAGACTGGTTATGTAGATAGAACGTAAATAAAGATTCGTGTATGTGAGCAGTGAACAGGAACTGGCCTTGCAAACACAATGGCCTCAAACTGCAATAAGTTACAAGAGTTCTTTGTGCGCGATTCAGTACACCGATGTAATACAGATTGAAAGAAATGTTCAGAAGTGGGTGGACTATTAGCCCAATTCTTCAGCCTGTTGACTGCGTTACTTCCAGTGGTCACATTGTGTGTATATTGTGCATATGTTATGCGTATTTTTGGCAAACTGTATGTGGGTGTACACACATGACAACATGTATCATGTACACTTATTAATTCATGTACAAATCCACACACACACACACTTATTATTTACATAAATACACACATACACACACATACATACATATACATACACACACATACACACACGTATACACATACACACACATACATACATGCACATACATATACACATACATACACACACATACACACACACATACATACACACACATACACACACACACATATATACACAAACACACACGCATGCACGCACACACGCACGCAAACACACACACACACACACACACACACACACACACACACACACACACACACATACAACATACACAAACACACACGCACGCACCACGCACCACACACACACACACACACACACACACACACACACACACACACACACACATTAGTCACACACATAGTCTCACACATCACAGAAAGAAGAAATGCTTTTAAGCCAAAGTTAAATAAATCCATCACCACACGAACATCGACTGTCTTAACGACAACTCTGCAGTAATGACCTCGCTGTTAATGCCATTGGATGTTGCAGTCACCGACACACGTTGACAAGTGTCACCTGCATCACCGTGGACCCGACAGCTGTGACACATTGACAGTTGATGTATCGAACGATGTGCAGGCAACGTTCTACGGTTGCACCCTCCACTTCCAAGGGGCATTCACAGTCCAGCCAATCAGCGACGACCAATCAAACATTCTGCTGTGGAATGGAGAGATCTTCGGTGGGGTTGAGGTGAGAAATGATTCGTGAAAGTCTGAGTTATGATTTATTTAACAATGATGATTTATTACCACACACAACAATGCAAGCTCGATGGATATCGAGCACACACGAGACTGTTTTGTATCTCTATAAATAAGACAACACTTTGTCACTGTCAAGCACACACAACTAATGACGACACTTAAAACAGTCATTTGAAACACGAATCATGTCATAATGCCTTTCAGACACGCTTCTTTGTGATCCTCCTTAAGTTGATGTTTGTCTTTAAAGCATAAAGCAACCATCACACGTTGATGCAGAAATTCTTGAAGATCTGTTGTGATACTATCAAATCAGAGCACAACATTTTTTCGATGAACAATGTACAGTGATTGACATCACTATCATCTGATTGGTTTTACCTCTCCGTAACATTGAGGTCGGATCACGAAATCGTCAACTCTCACTTTCATCCTGCATTGCACTGCAGGAGTCGCACGATCGACGGGTCGCTCTTGGCGCCCTCTATGAACTCTTCGAGTGACAATTTTCCGTCGTGGTCTGTGTCCATCTTCTTGAATAAACTGTCGACACGTTGTTCAGGCGAGGCCTGGTCTTCTGGCATCCGCATCACCGTCCCCACCATCTTGTAGATGGCCTGTGACAAAGGAACATGTCCAGAGTTATATCAAAGATCCACCGTTGCAGCACTTAGAGGATGGAATAGATTGCCACAAGGCTATCACCCTCCTCCAGCCCAGAGGCTGTCAGGGCTGTTCTTGGTGCCTCAACATCTGCCACCAGATTACTTATTGCTGAAACCCATGTGTACTCTGGATATAGTTTTAAAACTGTCCAGTTCTATATACAACACATTTTTAACATCAGCTATTTTTTTAAAGAGCATTAACTGCCCCTCCCCCCACACAGTAACTTTATTGGACGTTTAACATCTAGAATTTGGAAGGAAAAGAATACTCATTGAGATACCATGCACATAAAGATGAAACCGCAACTTAGATGAGGACGGTGATTTGAGAAAGTCAGAGAAGAAGAAACGTAGAGAAAGGGTTCTGCCAATGGGGAGAAGTTGTCGGCAACTATGGGAAGGTGGGAACAATAGGAACTAGACCTCATCCCTGAGTGAAGGAATTTGAGGAAGAGAGACTTGTAGGCAAAGGCATGCACCATCAAAATACCACCCCATACTTGCTAAACTGAGCAGACATGATAGCACAAAGAAATGTAGACACAAAGGCAACCACGTTAACAGTACAGAAATAATATTGTTGCAAACAATAAGGTTTTATGCACAAGTAAGCCTGTAGTTTTACCACCAACTCAAACTTCTTACAGAGCAAATGCACATGTCCAGTGTGTGAAAGCAGTTAGGGAAGACGTCGATCATGATGATGATGGGAGAACTATGTGGAGAGAAATCTTGCTGACTTGGGAATGGAGGGGAGAATGAGGGCGTGACAGGGCAGCGGATGGGGATGACAGTGTCGTATAACTGTCAGGCACTTGGGAGAAACAAAACAAACATCTGAGGACCAGAATCAATGCTCGTCTATCCCAGTTTACAAGGATAAAGGAAAGGCAAAAAATAATCCTAGGGTCCAGTTAGTTGCCCAAGTGGTTGGGACGGAACAGAAACTAAGCCAAAGTGTGAACAAAAGAATGATTTTAACTACCGGTAGTGAATTTTTTTAGCAAATCAGTTGGACAATATACATGTTTATATACACTGCGCAGTTTATAGAGCAATTAACATATCTTGCAGCTGTCTAACTAACTATGTAATTAGTGCACTGTTAGTTAGATGACAATTGCACTGTGTTGGGCAGATGTCTCAAATGAACAAAGGATTCACAAAGTAAAGTTTAGTATACAAACCTAATGACGTACTTTGGCATGGGTCATTAAACCCACTCCAAGTGCAGGTGAATGTAACAGGTTACTTTCATGCGATCTTAACCTTTTCTGTCTGTTTGTGAATGTGTAATTACAGGATGTTTTAAGTTCAACATTTCACATTGAATTACATACTGTATATTCACTGCCAAAAGAACCTGTGAAGAGTCGGTCTAGCCCGAGAAATGCTTGCGACAAACCATGTCATGTAAATGTAATAACAACATGTGAAATTGTGCAGTGGCTGTGCGGCAGTTTATCTTTGCCTCGGGGAAAGATGCCCTAAATGTGCATCGGGATATTGCATGTGATCTGTGACTGCCTCAGATTGTCTGTCTAGATGTGCTTTCATGAACGTCCACAGAGAAATCTGTCCATCCTCACTTGACCTCTGTTTCACAGCTTTTGGTAGAATAGTGCATGTTTTTTTTAAATTTAATATTGACATTATTGCCACTACGATGGAAAAATTGTCTGTATTACATACTTATAATGTAATAAAAAAACTTTATTTGCCATTTCCAACATGCAAGTATATTTCATGTTAAATGGGAATGAGTTCTGGCTTGTGTTAAGGCTGCTATAGCGCGGGGGTAAACATTTGCACATTTTGGACTGTCTTACTTTAATTGTGACATGACCTTATTATCAGGGTGACCTTAATTGTGAAGTGGCTGTATTATTGTGGTTACCTTAATTATGCCCTGGCTGTATTACCAAGGTGGCCTTAATTGTGAAGTGGCTGTATTAGAGGGGTGACCACAATTGTGGGGTGGCTGTATTACCAAGGTGATACCATGCAAAAAAGAAACCTACTGTAAAAGAGAAGAGGCTGGTGGAGGAAGAGATGAAGGGGAAGATTAAGATGATGGAGAGACAGTCTAAGGTGGGAGAGAACCTAGATGAAGAATGCCCAGCCAAGGATGTGAGATAACTGCAGAAGATGATGGCAGATGGGGAAGTGTCTGTGATAGAGTGGTACAGATGGATGATGTGGCCAAGGGGAGAAGAAAAAGAAGAAGATGGTTACCGTGACGATCTCGAGCATCTCGAGTCTTGAGATGTATCCGTTGCCGTCGAGGTCGTACATGTTGAACGCCCACTTGAGTTTGTCCTCAAGCTTCCCTCGCGAGGTAACGCTCAGTGCACATATGAACTCCTGGAAGTCTATTGAGTTATTGTTGTCTTTGTCGAATGTGCGGAACACGTGCTCTGCGAACACGGACGCGTCTCCGTAGGGGAAGAAGTTGCCGTATATCTTCTTGAACTCTTCGATGGTGAGTTTGCCCGACGGCACGTCCTTCAAGAAGCCCTTGTACCACTGTTCTATCTCCTCAACGGAGAACTCCGACTCTCGACTCAGTTCGGCCAACTCCTGTGGCTTCAGGTGTTTGCTGCTGCTGTGACCCATTGTTGACCACTGACTGACCACTTCTGGACACTCGCAAGGACACTTGTTAGGTTCTTGATTTCTGTACAGATTAGACAAACCCATAGAAAAACAATCCAGGGACATTTATTATCACAACTACAGTATCTTTAGTTTATAACCTCTCCCTTGCCATTTCTGTTTAAATTAACCAGGTACAGCTGTACTGCATTTATTGGAAGTTATATAATTACTGATTTTATCTTCCTGGTTTAGTTATTAAAAGTAAATATTTAAATAGAAATATAAAAAGTAACTTAAACAATCTGTAGTCAGCCGGCCTGGTCAGAAATGGTTTTGATTGCTAACATGTAGATGTTTAAAAGGGAATATTTTAAGTTTGTTCATTGAGGTGTACACTTATGTGTCACCTGTGACCTGTCCCTTTGTGACACTGCTCAAGTGTCTCCACGACACTGTTGTTGGTGAGTAAGCGTGGTGGCAGTAGGTGCAGTACCAGTTGTTAGGGCCTAACTATGGACACGCATTTTTGTAGTAGAAATATTTGGACCAGGAAGTTTTAAATAGTACAATGTTTCCGCTTGTTTCAACCAAATCACCCTGCAGTGTTTGTTTAACAAATTAAGGTGCTTGAATTATTTGGGTTTATTATGAAGAAACAGTATGTGTAAAGATAATGAAGATGTTTAATATAAAATATACATTATAGTTTGTGTGTGTGTGTGTGTGTGTGCGTGCGTCGTGCGTGCGTGCGTGCGTGCGTGCGTGCGTGCGTGCGTGCGTGCATGTGTGTGTGTGTGTGTATGTACATCAGTGCTGTATGTGGGCCAGCTGTCCGCACTGTGCCTACCAATTGGTAGATTTTATCATTTGTAGCCTATTCTGGGGTACAATTAGCATGTTCTACTGAGAGACATTTGCAGAGATCTGAGAGATTATAAACAGCCAAAGTACACAGGTGAATGATGGGAGGGGCGAGTAACTTCTGCTGCAGGTGTTATCTACCCTGGTGATTCACCCAGGGGCAGTGTCAAGTACCACGGGGCTTGCTTTTAGTTTCACATCATTGTCCATGCTGCTACACTGTAGTGTAGGTTTGATTTTTCATGACAATGTCTATAAATTGTAGTTACCTAGCCTCTCAAAGGATGAGCTTTACTGCTTCCAGTAGACACTGCAGAAGGGTATCCTTTCTGATTGCTTTATGGGGTAATTACCCCTAAGTTAAATACTACAGCTGTAGTGAGAACTGATGACACATCATTTCTTAAAGAAGACAGATGCCTCGTAATTGGGTAGTCTCTGCTACTATGTATCCTGTATGTCAAAGAGAAATCCCATGACTGCTGGATTCCTTCCATATTTAATTGTAGGAATGTAGCCATGTAGTAAATAGTTAAATACATAGATTCAAACTCAGCGTCTGGTAATGAAAGTAAACATCCTATAATGATGATATTGCTACATCATCGGCTACGTATATTGATAACTCCATTACAAGAGACTTACAGCATCTCTGTGGAGACACGTCTTAGAAAGTGGCACATACCTTACAATGATGTACCTCTCAGTCTGTCACAACGTCCTGTGCCTGATGACCAACACTGTCCGGTTCTGCAGCCAACCAGGCGTGTCCGAATCAATGCACAGACAGCTGCCAGGGGCGGTTTTGTTATTTGACGCCAACTCAAAACGACGTTGTTTTTGTCGACACTGCTCCGCTAATGTCCACAGGTGGCTCTGCATAGGTCGAGCGATAGCATCTCTCTCTGCAGCGCACTCCGCCTAGCCGCCGATTGATTGCGCCAATCTGATTAGTAATGGTTCATGCTTGACCGAACAGTGTTAAAGCCCGTTCTATCACCAAGTACAAAGCGACGTTTACTGCAAATGCAGCCGGAATAGTCGTGTAATGTATTGCGTTATGGCTCTCTCGGACTCTCAAGTTTGTTACCGCCAGCAAACGGTCTTAATAGACCCGACAAAGTGATGTGCTGCAGTAAATAATTCATGTCTTGATCGTCGTTGACAAGGAGGCTATGTGAAGTTGTTAGTGAGCGGGCTTGGCCGATGTGATCGCCGAAGGTGGCAACCGAGTTAAAAGACAATCAATGCTCGTACTTCAGACATCTGGAGCAAATTGAAACTTCAAAAAATACAGATTTGGTCCACATACGCCAACAGCAATTTCAGTCGATGTTCAAATATACAAGTTATAACGTTTTGGTGAGAAAATTTGAATGACAAATTGTCATCTATTTTGAACATCTACAACATTTAAATAGAACAAGGATAATTTATGATAAAAAATTACATTAAAAAATGTTCATTGACATTTTGTAGCTATGCCTGTAGGGTACAAGTTATCAGACAATGTCAACTGTAGGACTCTATCTTAAAGATTCCAGGAAAACCATACAGAAATAAGTGTATCCAACTCGTGTCAAGATTTCATCACTTGTTTAGTTTGACAAGTTGATGGTGTCTCCTGGTGAATGTTATCCCAGTACGCTGTCCAAATCCCTCTAAGTATAGCCAATAACTCACATTTACCCTACTAAATGTGAAGACTGCAAATAAAATCACAGAAATCGTAGTATTTTTCAATCTACTGAACTTGGCTATAGTTCAGAATAATCACAATATGTTGTCATACACCAAAAAGGAGTGGTGAGATTCACATTTTCGAGTTGCAATTCAAAATGTTACATAAAAAACATAATGTGTAATGAAGTTCACCTTGGATACTATTTATTCATTGGTGCATTCAGCACCAAGTTTCAACAGTTTAACTACCCGGTACATGGTAGCACTATGATTAGATTATACTGTAAACAGGAATACAATGGCAATGGTATGGCAATGGCAATGGCAATGGCAATGGCAATGGCAATGGCAATGGCAATGGCAATGGCAATGGCAATGGCAATGGCAAATGCACGAACTAGAATTGCATGGGGAAGACAAGTAATCGGGAACCGACAGAACTATTGAGCCAGGTGGCGCCATTAAGCAACTTGGGCCTCACACCATCAACCGCCAGCGTTCTGTTGCCTTGTTACACCGCATTCACGCATTATATCTACACACGTGGTAGATATGCCCTATAGTTAAACAGTTGGTGACTAAAAGAACTGAAAGATGAACTGGAAAAAAGTAAACAGCACACGTAAAGGAAGCGATTACATCTTGGCCCGATTTGCGTATAAGCATCCCTAGCAACCCAAGTTGAATATTAGCACCCCTAGCAACCCAAGTTGAATATTAGCACCCCTGGCGACCCGAGTTGTGTATTAGCACCCTTAGCGAACCGATTTGTGTATTAGCACCCTTAGCGACCCGATTTGTGTATTAGCACCCCTAGCAACCCATGTTGAATATTAGCACCCCTAGCAACCTGAGTTGCATATTAGCAACCCGAGTTGCATATTAGCACCCCTAGCAACCCAATTTGCGTATTAGCACCCCTAGCGACCCGAGTTGCGTATTAGCACCCCTAGCGACCCAATTTGTGTATTTAAGCACCCATAGCGACCCAATTTGTGTATTAGCACCCATAGTGACCCAAATCTGATTTTATTGACAGGGAGATGAATCAACCTCTTCTTATATCCTTTCTTTTGCTGACAGGCCAGTTAAGTGGATTTGTGTGAGTAACATTAGATGGATGTCATATGGCATTGTTAGCCATCATCAGGTGAAATTGCATATGAAACATAGATACAATGTTTTTATGCCAACACCCACCCTTAGTAGACCATTCATCCCAACACCTAGCCCTTTGTAGACCATTCATCCCAACACCTAGCCCTTTGTAGACCATTCATCCCAACACCTAGCCCTTTGTAGACCATTCATCCCAACACCTAGCCCTTTGTAGACCATTCATCCCAATGCCTAGCCCTTTGTAGACCATTCATCCCAACACCTAGCCCTTTGTAGACCATTCATTCCAAACACCTAGCCCTTTGTAGACCATTCATTCCAACACCTAGCCCTTTGTAGACCATTCATTCCAAACACCTAGCCCTTTGTAGACCATTCATCCCAACACCTAGATCTTTGTAGACCATTCATCCCAACACCTAGCCCTTTGTAGACTATTCATCCCAACACCTAGAGCTTTGTAGACCATTCATCCCAACACCTAGCCCTTTGTAGACCATTCATCCCAACACCTAGCCCTTTGTAGACCATTCATTCCAAACACCTAGCCCTTTGTAGACCATTCATCCCAACACCTAGCCCTTTGTAGACCATTCATTCCAAACACCTAGCCCTTTGTAGACCATTCATCCCAACACCTAGCCCTTTGTAGACTATTCATCCCAACACCTAGCCCTTTGTAGACCATTCACCCCAACACCTAGCCCTTTGTAGACCATTCACCCCAACACCTAGCCCTTTGTAGTCTATTCATCCCAACACCTAGCCCTTTGTAGACTATTCATCCCAACACCTATCCCTTTGTAGACCATTCATTCCAACACCTAGCCCTTTGTAGACCATTCACCCCAACACCTAGCCCTTTGTAGACTATTCATCCTCAACACCTAGCCCTTTGTAGACTATTCATCCCAACACCTAGCCCTTTGTAGACTATTCATCCCAACACCTAGCCCTTTGTAGACTATTCATCCCAACACCTAGCCCTTTGTAGACTATTCATCCCAACACCTAGCCCTTTGTAGACTATTCATCCCAACACCTAGCCCTTTGTAGACTATTCACCCCAACACCTAGCCCTTTGTAGACTATTCATCCCAACACCTAGCCCTTTGTAGACTATTCATCCCAACACCTAGCCCTTTGTAGACTATTCATCCCAACACCTAGCCCTTTGTAGACTATTCATCCCAACACCTAGCCCTTTGTAGACTATTCATCCCAACACCTAGCCCTTTGTAGACTCATTCAATTTCCCAACACCTAGCCCTTTGTAGACTATTCATCCCAACACCTAGCCCTTTGTAGACTATTCACCCCAACACCTAGCCCTTTGTAGACTATTCATCCCAACACCTAGCCCTTTGTAGACTATTCATCCCAACACCTAGCCCTTTGTAGACCATTCATCCCAACACCTAGCCCTTTGTAGACTATTCATCCCAACACCTAGCCCTTTGTAGACCATTCATCCCAACACCTAGCCCTTTGTAGACCATTCATCCCATCACCTAGCCCTTTGTAGACCATTCATCCCAACACCTAGCCCTTTGTAGACCATTCATCCCAACACCTAGCCCTTTGTAGACTATTCATCCCAACACCTAGCCCTTTGTAGACCATTCATCCCAACACCTAGCTCTTTGTAGACCATTCATCCCAACACCTGCCCCTCTGTAGACCAGTCATCCCATCACCTAGCCCTTTGTAGACCATTCATCCCAACACCTAGCCCTTTGTAGACCATTCATCCCAACACCTGCCCCTTTGTAGACCATTCATCGCATCACCTAGCCCTTTGTAGACCATTCATCCCAACACCTAGCCCTTTGTAGACCATTCATCCCATCACCTAGCCCTTTGTAGACCATTCATCCCAACACCTAGCCCTTTGTAGACCATTCATCCCAACACCTAGCCCTTTGTAGACTATTCATCCCAACACCTAGCCCTTTGTAGACCATTCATCCCAACACCTAGCCCTTTGTAGACCATCCCAACACCTGCCCCTCTGTAGACCAGTCATCCCAACACCTGCCCCTTTGTAGACAATTCATCCCAACGCCTTAGCCCCTTGAGAATCTTTTAATCTAATACCCAGCCGCAATAGATCATTCATCCCAACACCTTAAGTCCCCTGAAAAGACGCCATCTGGGAGAGGAGACATCGAATAGAATACACTGTGTCGCACGTGTAAGCTCCATTAGAAATTATAAAGAAATCAGCAATAGTTGGCAATTTTATTGTAATAATGTGATATAAATAAATACATGTTTATTTTACAAGACATAATAATATTATAAATTGATAAGCAATTATACTGATATCTCACTTCATTTGTCACTCACCAGGTGGTCATTATAGAAAGGTGAAATTGCATGAAATGTTGTCCTGAAGGCATCTCGTGAAGGGTTGTTTAAATTAAACGATAGAATGTTTGTTGTAATGGAATCCTGGTCATGGCTGGAAAGAATGGATGCTCAACGTTGGAACTATGGTATAGCATGCTGCCTTGTCACAGCCAAGCAAATCTTAACTAATGGTGGCGTTGAAACATTAGTCACTTAAGACAGTCATTTGCAGTATGAGTCATTTGTTTTTCAAGGCAACACGTCTCAACCATAGTGGTTTCTCTGTGATCGTCCTCACATGTGTTTTAAAAGTGAAAAGCAACAGTCATTTCCACCTAGTTTGTTGTGTCAATAAAACGTCTAAGCACAATGTTGTTTTGCAATGTACAATGTTTGACGCCACCATCATATGATTGGCTTTATGTCTTTGTAACATTGAGGTCAGAGCACACAAAATTGTCAGTTTTCACACTCATCTCGCATTGCACTGCAGAAGCCGCACGATCGACGGGTCGCTCTTGGCGCCCTCTATGAACTCGTCGAGTGACAATTTTCCGTCGTGATCTGTGTCCATCTTACGGAATAGAGTGTCGACTCGTTTCTCTGGGGACGAATCTTCTTCGGATGTCTTCATTGACGGCCCCACCATGTTGTAGATGGCCTGCAACACAGGAAGAAGAGACGACTGAGTGACATGTATGTGGTCAAAATAAGGAACTGCAAGCCAGTCGCCCCGCCCACCAGCCCATCCGCCAGCCTGCTCACCCGCCTGCCAGACAGACATTGGCTGAAAGACAGAAGAGGTGGAGAGGACAGGGACGAGGAACTGTTGGGTCTGAAGAAAAACATGACAGTGAAAGTGAAAGTGGAAGCATCGGGGGCATACTGAGATGATGTGATATGGCTGAAGAAACACTAGACAGTGGAAGGAAAGGGAACACGCGGAGAGATACGAGGGAGCGATGCGGAAGGACAGACGAGACGGACAAGAGGACGAGACGGACGAGAGACGGACGGACGGACGGACGGACGGACGGACGGACGGACGGACGGACGGACGGACGGACGGACGGACGGACGGAGGACGCGGACGGACGGACGGACGGACGGACGGACGGACGGACGGACGGACGGACGGACGGACGGACGGACGGACGGACGGACGGACGGACGGACGGACGGACGGACGGACGGACGGACGGACGGACGGACGGACGGACGGACGGACGGACGGACGGACGGACGGACGGACGGACGGAGACCAAGAGAGACCAATAATTAGGTGGTGAGACTGTGACAGGGCACATTATAAACACGCAGCAGAGACAGTTGCAGAAGGCATTGACATTTGGACAGATATTGTCAGAAGATCAGAAATGTGAGAGGAAGACAACATGTTAAATGTCAGCTTGGAAGACACTTCACAAGAAGAAAGATCTAGAACTACTTAGATGGATTGGTGTGATAGTCAATTAGTATAACTATGACACCTTTGGTATAACTTGGGAGAGGAAACTAGATGTGGACTGTGAGACACAGCCAAGATTCCTACAGTGTACAATGCGTACAGGTAATTTGAATTAAACTCAGATATGTGCACTGTGAATGTGTAGTTTGAAACATAACAAGAAGAAGGGCAATTATACACTTTTTGTTTTTTGCATTCCAAATCAAAGCGTCGTGTATGCAGCCAGTGACGACATGTGTCATTGTGCCTACCCCTGTGTGTAATATAGGTTCTTTGTCTTCCAAACAGTCAGAACATTCTTTTTCTCTGTGTGCAATTATAGACCACTTGAATGGAACATTTTGTGAACATTATTGTGAACAATGGGGACATAAGAGAGAGAGAGAGAGGGGGGGGTTGGGAAGGAGGGGGGAGAGAGAGGAGGGGAGAGAGTGAGAGAGGAAAAAGTTGGACCAGATTAATCTAACAAGTTGGACTGTCACCTGACAAGATGGACAGACTGTCACCTGACAAGATGGACCAGACTATCACCTGACAAGATGGACCAGACTGTCACCTGACAAGATGGATCAGACTGGAATTTCCCTAACAATATGGACCAGACTGTCACCTAACAGTATGAACAAGATTGTCATCTGACAATATGGACCAGACTGTCATCTGTCAAGACGGACCAGACTGTCACCTGACAATATGGACCAGGCTGTCACCTGACAAGATGGATCAGACTGTAATCTAACAATATGGACCAGACTGTCACCTAACAGTATGAACGACACTGTCATCTGACAATATGGACCAGACTGTCATCTGTCAAGACGGACCAGACTGTCACTTGACAAGATGGATCAGACTATCACCTGACAAGATGGACCAGACCATCACCTGACAAGATGGATCAGACTGTAATCTGACAAGATGGATCAGACTGTAATCTAACAGTATAGACCAGACTGTCATCTGACAATATATGGACCAGACTGTCGTCTGACAAGATGGACCAGACTATCACCTGACAAGAAGGACTAGACTGTCTCCTGAGAAGATGGACCAGACTGTAATCTTACACTATGGACCAGACTGTCACCTGACAGTATGAACCAGACTGTCATCTGACAATATGGACAAGACTGTCATCTGTCAAGATGGACCAGACTGTCACCTGATAAGATGCACCAGACTGTCACCAGACAAGAAAGACCAGACTGTCACCCGACAAGATGCACCAGACTGTCACCTGACAAGAAAGACCAGACAGTCACCTGACAAGATGGACCAGACTGTCACCTGACAAGAAATACCTGACAGTCACCTGACAAGATGGACCAGACTGGCCATATAATATGAAGAAAAGGAAGAAGATAGTTACCGTGACGATCTCGAGCATCTCGAGTCTTGAGATGTATCCATTGCCGTCGAGGTCGTACATGTTGAACGCCCACTTGAGTTTGTCTTCGAGGTTCCCTCGTGATGTCACGCTCAGTGCACAGATGAACTCGTGGAAGTCCAGCGACTTGTTGTGGTCTTTGTCAAATGTACGAAACACATGCTCTGCAAATGCTCCAGCATCACCATTCGGGAAGAATCCACTGTAAATGTCTTTGAACTCATCCATGCTGAGTTTCCCTTTCGGACAGTCCCTGAGGAAGCCTTTGTACCATAGTTTCACCTCTTCCGGTGAGAACCCAGACTCTTGGCTAATCTGGTCTATGGTTTCAGGTCTGATGTGACTGCTTTTGTTACCCATTTTCAACTGGTTGTACTGGTGGCTGCGGGCTCTTTATAGCGACTGAAAATTAAGCAGATTGCTGGTAAAACTTCCTGTACCGTAAATTAGTTTATTGCTGGTTTTAACATCCTGGTGGGAAACCCTTAAAATGAACGACCTTCCTGCTTGAAAGCAGACAAACAGCTGATTGGTTTAAAACTTCCCTAAGATCACCTTGGCTTACAAAACAGGTAATCTGCTGGCCGATCTAGCGGCTTTTGTGTTGAATGTGCAACAGAGGAAGTACTTTGAGCATGTTCACTGAGGCATAGTCTGACATGTGACATATCTCCTTTCGCACCGCAGATGAAGCGTCTCCAAGAGACGGAGACATAGTGGCAGTGTGTGCAACTAAGAACAAGCCAATCACCTTAGACAAGTTTGGACCAGGAAGTTTAATGTCTGCATGCATACGTACAACCACACACAAGTGTATAGATTAAGTTGGTGAATGAAGAACCAGATTGCAGTGTACTTTCAGTGATATTACAAACTTGCATTTTATACTTTTCCAAGATGTTAATGTATGATCTCGATGTGATTTAAAACCAAGACATTGTGTACAGTATTGTCCAACTTATTACGAATTAGCATAGTTTCAATCCAGTTCTGCATCACTGTTGCCATACTGTAGTAAACGCTGAATAAGCTGAAAACCTGCGACTTTATCTGGTCTTGAGAGAAAACTTTGTAGTTATTTCAGTTCATTCTAGCGCCTACATACAATGATAACTGTGACACAAAGTTTTGTCTGCATTTCAACTTTGGCATATTCTAGTGAGTCTCACTTACCTTCTCTCAGTTTGCTAGCAGCGATCTATGCCACACACCATGCGCCGTCCTGTTCTGAATCCAACTGAGCACGTCCGACGCTGCACATCGACTACTACTCAATGCGTCTTTGTTGTATAGCGCCAACTTGAAATGACGGCGGTTTTTTCCCGAGCCTTCTTTTATAAAGCTGACACACATGTATGTGTGTGTGTGTCAAAAGATACGATCTCTATTCAACTAGCCATGCAGGCTCGTGATTGGCTGATGAGAAGTAAGTTAAAGTTGGCTCAAGTTCCTCCTACATAACAGCTCCTGTTTAAGTGACAGAGACCTTCATTACGGAGTTTCCAATCGGCAGATTCCCCAAAGCACGTCAAAAAAATATGCACCAGTACTGGGCCAGTACACAGTGGTAATAGTACAGGGTCCAGTAATAATACTAGTGTAGTTCCGTAAAACTAAAAGTACAGTGTTAATATTGTACAGTATCTGGTAGTCCCGGGTACTAAGAGTACAGTGTCTAGTAATATAAATAGTACAGTGTCTGCTAATACTAATAGTACAGTGTCTGCTAATACTAATAGTACAGTGTCTGCTAATACTAATAGTACAGTGTCTGCTAATTATAATAGTACAGTGTCTGCTAATACTAATAGTACAGTGTCTGCTAATGCTAATAGTACAGTGTCTGCTAATACTAATAGTACAGTGTCTGCTAATACTAATAGTACAGTGTCTGCTAATATAATAGTACAGTGTCTGCTAATACTAATAGTACAGTGTCTGCTAATACTAATAGTACAGTGTCTGCTAATACTAATAGTACAGTGTCTGCTAATGCTAATAGTACAGTGTCTGCTAATACTAATAAAGGTTCACAATATTTAATAAAGTACAGTGTCTGCTAATATAATAGTACAGTGTCTGCTAATGCTAATAGTACAGTGTCACCTAATACTAATAGTACAGTGTCACCTAATACTAATAGTACAGTGTCTGCTAATGCTAATAGTACAGTGTCTGCTAATACTAATAGTACAGTGTCTGCTAATGCTAATAGTACAGTGTCTGCTAATACTAATAGTACAGTGTCCAAGACAGTTTTATTGCAGAGGTAGAACTGTCACTGGATGGGTGGTGGATGAGTAAAAACTTGGGTGTCATATGTGTGTTTGTAATTTATCCAGGTCATAACACACATCTCAACTGGCTTGTATGTGTGTGAGCCTCATCCACATAGCCACCTAAACAATGTGTACCTGGCAAAAATTGTATCCTGCATAAAGCCCTGGCCCAAGACAATGTAACATTATTAGCTGGAGAATTATTTTAACAATATTCTAGCTAGTACTCTACACCAAATTAGATTAGACCTAGACTTGGATTTTGTTGCGTTGACCTACCGGGGACCATATTAGGTCAAACATCACTGCTTGAGATGAATGCGGCATCTGTGATCGAAATCATTCAGAAGTCATTCTGGATCTGATCACACTAGACCATGTACCCTGACTGCGGATGCTGTTTCAGTGAGCCAGGTTATCCTCCTTTCCTTTCAAACTTTCAATCTCTTCTATGCATGTTCAAGTGAGCTTTGCAAAGGCAACAGTTTTTATCAATAAAAGAGCAGATTGTTATTCGAGAGAGGGGAAGGGCGTGTTCAACAGGGAATGGGAGGGGGAGGGGGAGGTACAGCCCAGGTGGGAAGAGGGATTTTGTGGAATTTGGAGGGGGGAAAGGGCGTGGGACAGCAGGGAATGAGGATGGGTATAGAGGAAGCTGCAGCAAGATTAGTTCAATCTGAGCCTGAATTTCAATATTGACTGATCAGCCCTGGTCGTTACACAATGGTGGACGAATCCCAAAAAAGTAAACGCAAAAAAGAGAGAAAGGTCCTTCTGTTTTCCAGGTATCGGAAAACATAATTGAACAACCATCGCAGTCCTTCAGACTAAACCCCAACTCACACAGTTCTGACTCCTTGTTTACCCTTCTCAGACAAGGTCAAGCTGAAAGAAATTAGAAAAAAAGCTGTCCATGCTGCTGCTTGAAAATAAACAAACTGGGTGCGTCAATCACGCTTGCTGGCGGGGTGTCTCTCTCTCTCTCCCTCCCTCTCGCAGTGTCCAGTGGGGGCCAGGGGCTGCCCCTACCCACAAACTTCATGCTAGTCATTGAGGAGGGTATTGTGCTTACTATTATTCACTCGAATAACCGCAGATGCCTATTTAAGCCTACATCTTATGTCGTACAGTCACCACATATACACACACACACACACACACACACACACACACACACACACACACACACACACACACACACACACACACACACACACACACACACACACACACACACACACACACACACACACACACACACACACACACACACACACACACACACACACACACACACCAAAACACACACACACACACACACACACACACACACACACACACACACACACACACACACACACACACACACACACACACACACACACACACACACACACACACACACACACACGTATGAGTCTGATATGATTGCATCAGTCTAGTTATTTCTGTGCACGCCACGTGAACATGACTGCATATCATCGGTAACACGCGTCGTTGAGCACATATAAAATAGGGCACTGGCTGTGGCCCAAGGTTAAGTGCGTTCTTACAAACCTGCTCCACGGTGCAGATCTCGAGCAACTTTGGCACACTGCTCAACAACAATAGCTTAAAATGTTACTAAAATAACCGGCTGTAAAACACATTCGTGAATGTGGATCAGTCATGAAAAATTGCCTTCACGCAACAGTGTTAACTGATCTTGGTAATTCATTTAATTTAATTATGGAAATGAGCATCAACAAATTTTAATGGCAGAAAGAAGTCTTAAGCATAATAGTTATCGTAGATTAATAAATAATGCCACACTGGAATTGTCGGCATAAAACTTTCTGCCAGAGGCTTCTTTGTGCGCAATTTGAAATGGATAAAAACCCACATATATGTATTTTGATTAAAAGACATTACAATCTGCCCATAAACGACTACAGATCACCTTTTCTGCCAGAGGCTTCTTTGTGCGCAATTTGAAATAGATAAAAACCCACATATTTTTATTAAGACATTACAATCTGCACATAAACAACTACCGGGTACAGATTGCCTATCGTTGTGGTATTACTTTAAGTTGGTTTTCTTCACATCTAACTGATGACAGAGTCATGATTGGTGATTGTCGTTCATCAGCACTGCCCCATTTCCTCTCGCGTCCTTCAAGGGTTAGTTCTCAGACCCGTGGTTATCACACTATACACTACACACTACACACTACACACTACACACTACACACTACACACTACACACTACACACTACACACTACACACTACACACTACACACTACACAATACACAATACACACTACTCACTACTCACTACTCACTACTCACTACACACTACTCACTACACACTACTCACTACACACTAGACACTACTCACTACACACTACACACTACACACTACACACTACACACTACACACCAGAGATGGAGTGAGTACAATACAAATGTACTCGGGTACGAGTACGATTACTTTGAACATGCATGAGTACGAGTACGAGTACGAGTACGAGTACGAGTACTCAGAAAACAAATGTACTCGAGTACGAGTACGATTACTTTACAATATACTCGAGTACGAGTACGATTACTTTTGAATGTAAGCATGATTACTTTCATGATTACTTTAATGAATATCCTGTTTCTAACATAAAGGCGACTTTCATGGAATCCCTAGGTGTCATTCTTGTTCTGTTGTTATGTCACTAATGTTCTAACTGATTACTGCTATCCACTATCCAGGTGTTATTATTATTAATAATTAGACGCCTTTCTCAGGTATTGGATGAATCATTTAATGCTGGATTAATAATTTTATTTATGGTTTCTGAATCAAATACAAATAGGAGGCATTTTTTAATTTCAAAATCACATGATCAAATACATTACAATAACAACACTTCAAAACCAGGGGGGCATATTCAAGAGTAGTATATCAGATGGGTCCAGACATGGGGTCAAATACATTTGTATTTGAAAGTATTTAAATACTTTTTAAAGTATTTGTGTTTGATGTTTAGGAATTAAAAGTATTTGTATTTAAATACTTTCCTAAAGTATTTGACTTGTTCAAATATTTTTTTGAAATACATTGTCAGTATCAACATTTCTTTTTCACTGTCACATAGTGAAAACTGATTACCTTAATACACTGCAACTTCACCCAACAGTGCTAATTACTGATGAAGACACTTAACAGCAGGCTTCCCCTGGCCATGCAGTGACCACAACTTGTGTTTGCTCAGAGCCAGAGGATGGACCTAACAGTGACCATAGGTCAATATCCCCTTTTGTTGTTTAGTCAGGCTTCAATTTGGCACCAGGTTATTCTGGTTTCCTGGCTGACTTTGAAGTTGAGCCTTCCTCACAACATGGTAGCAATGATTAGCAGTGTCTCTTCTGAGGGCAACATAGGCATTATATTATTATGGACCTCCTGGATTAACATACAAACAATATATTTTGGCCTTTACCTCTTTCAGTCAGTTGTCACTGTGATGTAGTTAGCAATAACAATACTCCCTAGCACTGGTCTGCCTGTCATCATATGAGCAAAACACTAATTATGCCTATAAACTAGATGTCTCAATATATGTGTTGCTTTTCTTTTACCTACATAGTAATACAAAATGAAAAGTATTTGAAAACAAAATATATGAACAAGTATTTGAAATACTTTTCAATGTATTCCTATTTAAATACATTTATATTTAAAAAGTATGTGTAATCCCTCAAGAATATTTGTATTTAAATACATTTCAATGTATTTGACCCCGTGTCTGGATGGGACAAACGCAGAATGGTTGTGGATTTAGACAGGTTTACAGTTTGCACTTAATTAAACATAATAGACAGGGATTTAGCAGCTAACCGCCCAGACCCAGTCAGGATTCTGGATGTTGGAAATATGACCAGTCATTCACACCATACTGACAGAGCAAACAGTACAGGTGGGGCTGTGGCCTGGCTGCTAAAATTACAAAGCAAGATGTTAGGGGATGCTTATCTCCTGCAGTGCTTCCCATGGACTGTCACAATATAACTTGTACTTTGTACTAAGCAGGAGGGTGAGGAGATGTTGCTTCTCTGGGAAGAGAAGGTATTAATTAGGGAAATCTGACTGAATATTTATTTAACTGAAATGCTCAACAGTAATAGAAAATGAATACCTTGATTATGATTACATTTATTAGATTACTTCTAATATTGCCATTTTTATCTGTCTAATATAATATATTAGACAAGCAAATATTATTTGCTTGCAACTGTTCATATGAAAAAAATGTAATCGTGAGAAGTAATCATGAGTACGATTACTTTGGTAATGTACTCGAGTACGAGTACGATTACTTTTCTTCGTACTCGAGTACGAGTACAAGTACTCAAAAAGTACTCGTACTCGAGTATGAGTACAAGTATACGAGTACGATTACTCCATCTCTGCTACACACTACACACTACACACTACACACTACACACTACACACTACACACTACACACTACACACTACACACTACACACTACACACTACACACTACACACTACACACTACACACAACCTGAACTCAGTTAAAGTTGTCAACATTTTAGCACCACCTTTATTGTATGCAGGTGATAGTCAGATATACACTTCTTTGTCTAATTGATGCTACTTGTGGAATCAGCTTAGACATTGTCTTAATGACCTTTTCCACTGGATCACTGAGAGTTAATTCAAGTAAATGCAGAAAAGACCAGAGTCTGTCATTACTTGCTCACTGGGGCAGCTTGAAAGAATTTAGAACCTTTTCCCTCCACTTCCACTTACGCTGTATGGTAACACCAGGTGTGGCCATCCATCTTGTCACAATTGATCAATTTTGAGGTTGATTGGGACTTGTCCTTTATGTGCTTGGTTTCTAAGGATTTATATAAAATAGAAATTACCTTTTTATTATTGTTGTTATGATTAGATTATAAAAAGCAGATTTACATACATGGTTATTGAACAAACAAAATTCAACTTTCTTGGTAATAGTACTATCGTTAATAATTTCACATTAACCTTTAAGATATATAACAATTAAATTTTAGTTGCTTAATTTGTTTAGATCGCAGTGTTTTAAGATTTCATTTTGCACCTAAAGTTCCAAATGGCATGTTACATAATCAGCCAAAGCAGAGAGTTTGTGACTGACTCTCCAGAGTCGGTGATCTGTAAAAGATGACTTCGGCTCAACGGACACTCACAGTTCGCTGGAGTCTGTGACTGCGAGATTTCATTCTGGCAGTTTGCCAGTGGCTTTCATTACTCGGGTAATGAGAAAACTTAATGATGAAGGCCTGTGATTCGACTACATGCACCCGCACTGGCCTGACAAGTAATCACAGTTACGCGGGAACATAATTGTTAATATTAATTTACTCGGATGTTATTACAGCCTAATGTCTTGTATATTCTCGAGGTTCATCAGTGGATAGCTGGCATCTGTTGCGTACAAATGTAAACATTAGCTTATGGGTGTTCGTAAACATGTTTGTTTGTTTGTTTGTTTGTTTGTTTGTTTGTTTGTTTGTTTGTTTGTTTGTTTGTTTGTTTGTTTGTTTGTTTGTTTGTTTGTTTGTGTGTTTGTTTGTGTTGTTAGTTGTGTATGTAGCCTATGGTGCAGTATGAAACAGATATACAATGTTGCTGGTTACAGTTAACAACATTCAGTGTGATTACAGATGCATTTCTGTTGTTACAAACACTGTTTGTAATGGCAATGAATGCCGTTACAGACATTTCATTACCACCATAGGCACTTTATTGCCATTACTGATATTTTTATAATTACAGGCTACATTGTTTTTTCAATGTGATTACAGACATTTCATTACAGCCACAGAAACGGTGTAACTAGACCAGATTCTGCATCACCTTAGAAACTGTATTGATTAGAATGCTGTTCTGTCTTCACTAGGGGCAGAGTCCTTTTGCGTTTCTTTTGAAACTTGGCTTATTTTGTCCATTCTACATTGCCTCAATTCACTTAGTCGTGTGTATGAGTATCATGATACAGACAGTGGTGGACCTATATGTGAATGCCTAGACTTTATGCAATAATTGCAACATAGCTGAATGCTTCCCAACGAAGTAATATTTATTACTGGATAAGAAGATGTGGTAGGGGAGATGTGTAGAAATCTTTGAACTCTCCGAAAGAATGGGCATCATGAGCTCTATTTAGGAACTGTATTGTTTTCGTTCTAGTATTTAAATTAACCTGTTTGCAGGTCGCTGAGTCACAGAATGATGGCCGAGTGTTACTTTCACTGTTGGCCCTCTGTAGGAGTGCGGAAGAACTACTCACTACGATGGCTCAGATCCACGGTCCGTGGGCGTTTGTTTACTGGCAGGCAAGTGTGGTGTATGTGTGAACTGAGAGAACACTCTAACCATGTATAGATTGATGCCTAATGAGTGACGGTTAGGTTTAGAGCTGTTTATTAAACAGAAAGTATGTTCACATCATGCATGCTAGTAAGGTTAAGCGCATCAGTAACATTCTCATATGATGCACTTTTCGTTAAAGTAAATGTGTCACATTGATGACAGTGTTACGCTAGTTGTCACGGTGTAGTCAATAGAATTGCTGAGACACCTAACCAGGTCGTCAGTGTTGAGTCATGTTTATGAATCATGACACAGCTGCTGACAGTGTCATGACACAGCTGCTGACAGTGTCATGACACAGCTGCTGACAGTGTCATGACACAGCTCCTGACAGTGTCATGACACAGCTCCTGACAGTGTCATGACACAGCTGCTGACAGTGTCATGACACAGCTGCTATCAGTGTCATGACACAGCTGCTGACAGTGTCATAACACAACTGCTGACAGTGTCATGACACAGCTGCTGACAGTGCCATAACACAACTGTTGACAGTGTCATACTAAAAAATTGTGTCATGACATACTATTCAGTAATGTTGCGTGACACACCTGTCATAACTGTCACTGGTCTCTTTCAGTCGTCAAGTCGACAACTCTGGTTCGGGCGTGACGTTCTAGGCAGGCGGTCACTTCTCTATCACCTATCCTCAGACACTGGTCAACTGAGCCTGTCGTCTGTGAGCCTTGATCCTCTGGTATGTCCACTTGTGTGAACAAACTCTACCTCTGGAATTTCTGAAAACGTTTTCTTAGCAAATTGTGTTTAATGCTAAAAGGTGTATCCAACAATAAATGATTGTTTTGGACAGATACGTTGTGATATACAAAGCATGACAATTTAGATGATAAAATCATAATTTTGTTTTTTTACTGAGAATTTAGCTATATAAGCTGCTGAAGTCTTTAGTAGCAACGTAGCATATTTTGCATTGCTAATTAAAATTCAATCTAGAAAGTAACATCACTAACAACAAAACACAGTTGTCAGTCGGTGTGGTTATGCTTGGTTTATATTAATTGGCAGACCTATAAAAGTTGATTTAATGTTAGTAATATTTTGTATTTATTTCACAGTCCATTTAACTTTTTCTCAGATGTTTCAACTAGTGCCATGATGGTTGCATGCATGAAAATAATCACACGGGGGGCAGGGAGGGGCCCGAGTTGTGGAAGGAGCCAGACGGGAGTACACAAAGCAGCAACGATCCCTTGTAGATAAACCATTCAAAGACATCATGACTTGAGACAAGGGCAGGGTCTGACACTCACACATCTGCAGGGATCTCCTGACTACATAGTGAAAGCCATCTGATGTTAGTTGCTGATAGCAGTCCAAATGTCACAAAAAAGATAAACTGACAGTGACTTATGTTAAGGGGGGTTTGCTCCATTGCCTGGTGTTACCAGTATTGTAGAGCGCAATGGCTCAGGGGTAGAGCTTCGGACTCTCGACTACGAGAACCCGGGTTCGAATCCTGTGCTGCGGTGTTATAACCTTGGACAAGTTTTTTCACTCTACATTGCTCCAGTTCACTCAGCTGTATAAATGAGTACCTGGCTATAGACAGTGGTGGATATGTGTATGAGTAGCCTTCGCACATTAATTATAGCATATGGGTGGATGCTTCCCAGAGAAGGCGAGATGGTGTCTGAGTGAACAGGTCTGTCAGGGAAGTAAAGTGTAAAGTGCTTTGAACGGTCCTGAGGACTGGATACTGCGCTACATAAGAACTTACCTTTACTTTACATAGAGTAGTAATTTTAAAGTCTGCTGTGTGTGTGAACATCTAAGAGTATTGCTGTCAAATCGCCCCACATCAGCTAATGTCAATAGAACTTGTTTTCTTCTTCACAATCAAGTGGTTACCTCTGTGCAGAGGGTTAGTCCACATGTTTTGTTTTGAAACTGGATGTGTTGTTCACCATTTGGTCGTGCTCACCAGGTTGTGCCTTTCATATGGTGAATGTTGTTACCAGCTAGCTAAAGTAACTAAGAACATACCATATACATATTTCTTGTACTATTATGAATGTAATATTAATTTAAACAATTAAATCTAAGAACAGACACACTCTATTTAAAGTAAAATATTCCCCATTTAACTAACCCAGCCTGGCCACGCATTTCAGCTATTGACATGACTTGTTTGAATGACCCAGCCTGGCCACACATTTCAGCTATTGACATGACTTGTTTGAATGACCCAGCCTGGCCACACTGTTCAGCCGTTGAAATGACTTGTTTGAATGACCCAGCCTAGCCACACTGTCCACATGACTTGTTTGAATGACCCAGCCTGGCCACACTGTCCAGCTGTTGACATGACTTGTTTGAATGACCCAGCCTGGTCACCCTATTCAGCTGTTGACATGACTTGTTTGAATGACCCAACCTAGCCACACTGTCCACATGACTTGTTTGAATGACCCAACCTAGCCACACTGTCCACATGACTTGTTTGAATGACCCAACCTAGCCACACTGTTCAGCCGTTGACATGACTTGTTTGAATGACCCAACCTAGCCACACTGTCCACATGACTTGTTTGAATGACCCAGCCTGGCCACACTGTTCAGCCGTTGACATGACTTGTTTGAATGACCCAGCCTAGCCACACTGTCCACATGACTTGTTTGAATGACCCAGCCTGGCCACACTGTTCAGCCGTTGACATGACTTGTTTCTTCAGAGGCCATGGACTGAGTTGCCAGCCGTCGGCGTCTACACTGTGCACTTCGGCGACACGTGTGTCTCAACTCGCAATGATGTCCTACATGAAATTCTGTGTTACCCGTGGATGACGCCCCTTGGACCCCCCTGTGCCCCGGGGGGTGGTGTGTCTAAAGGGCACGTAGTGGACGTGGCTGATGCAGTGCCTGTCAGTGGGGACACTTGTCTCCAAGACCAGGATTGGGGTGGGGTGCCTATGAGGTGGGCACAGGTGGGGATTATCGCCCCTTTAGGGGTATTCAATACAACCCTACCTGGAAGTCTGGATGAAATGAGTACAGGGGTAGCTCATAGTGACCACAGAGGTGAAGAGGTGGACATGACTGGACACGGTTGTAGGTGGGGTGGAGAAGGTGACGTGGTCAGTGACCATTCCAGGTGTCCAGGAGATGGGACAAGGTCACGTGTTGACACTGATTCAAGTGTGTGTCAGGGTCGGACAGAAACAATAACTGCGTCGTCAGCGTCGAATAGCGACAGTCACGTGGGCAGGGAGGCACCAGAGGGCGCCTCTGTGTCGCTGTTGAAGTGTGCAACAGAACGACAGTTGGGACTGTCTCAAAAACTTCTCGACGTTCTGTCGGAGGCGGTGAGAGTGAGGGTTCAGCTACAGGCCAGTAGGTGTCACCAGTGTCTGGCGCAAGATCTGCGTGAGGATCGTGAAAGTGACGTGGCGCTGGATAGGATCTCCTTAAACACTACAGACACATCTCCTGACACATCCCCCGCGGCTGAAACATGTGAACTCTCCAACTCAGCTGTGTCAACACATAACAGTGCCTCAAACTCTGACAACACTGCACACCAGACAACGGTACACTTACATGACAACCGTATCCGTGGAAACCATTGCCATGACAACACCGATGGACACTGTTGTGTTGCCATGGCAACGATTGCATCGTCTTGCATTCACCAGTCACCAAGAGAAATGAATAAGACAACGGGCGAGTTTTGTAACCATGGCAACGGGCCCCAGGACATCCCCCATAGCCATGACGACATCCACTGTGGCCATGCTCGTGTTGCCGTGCTGTTCTCTGGCGGAATCGACTCACTGGTCATTGCTGCACTGGCTGACAGGTGAGACAACCTCAATTAATTCAAACTGTCCATGACATAAGCAAATCCCTAGTCATAAAGAAATCTGTAGACATGGCCATTCTAGATGTCACTAAAGCATTCGATAAAGTTCCACGTAAAAAATAATCCACAGACTAAAATACTATGGCATCACAGGCCTAATATCGTCATGGATAGAAAGCTTCCTTGCAGAAAGAACTCGACAGATTGTAATAAATGGATCAGCATCCATACCGATTCAAGTCACCTCAGGGGTACCACAGGGAACCGTACTGGGGCCCCTACTTTTCTTACTTTACATAAATGACCTACCCAACAATCTCATTTCAAACATTCGCCTTTTTGCAGACGACTGCCTATTTACCAGTTAAATCAGACAATGACACTTCTCTTCTCGAAAATGATCTACTCAAACATAAGGAATGGCAAAACAACTGGGTTATGAAATTCAATCCCACCAAATGCTTTACAATGACATTAGCCTCAAGAAAACCGACACCAAATCTCTACACCTTCTGTGGCCAACAACTTAAATGTGTTCAATCACATTGTTATCTTGGTGTACAAACATCAAATACATTAAACTGGACAGCACAATGCAACTCAGTCGCTAGGAAAGCACAACAGACTCTAGGAGTCATTAGGAGAAATCTAAATAAATGCCCAACCCACATTTAGTTATAGCCTACACAACGTTTGTCCGACTAAAACTTGAATATGCGTCAGCATCATGGGATCCACACTGCCTAAAACATATTAAAACCTTAGAAAGAATCCAAAGACAAGCTGCCAGATTTTGTACACAAAACTATTCTAGAGAACCAGGAACAGTAACCCAACTTCTTAAAGACCTCCAGTGGGACACCCTCCAAACAAGAAGAAAAATTTAAAGACTTAGCATAATATACAAAATGGAACATAACCTTATAGATATCCCGCTAGATCACTACATCAACACAACACTAGATCCTGACGTAAACATGACAGTCAGTTCTTGCAAATTAGATACTCTGCAAACGTATTTGGAAGCAGTTTCTTCCCAACCACAATTAAAGAATGGAATTTTCTGTCCCCAAACACTGTCTCAAGTAAATCAATAAACTCATTTCAAAATAATTTAATCAACATTTTAACAATTAAGTCAGACAACCCACCATGCACAGTGGCATGATGTGTCTCTAGGACATTTTGCCAGTTAAAAATACAGACAGACAGAAAGGTAACATAACCCAGGTACCTGGGGGTACTTCAAGTTCAACGACCTAATGAATTAACTGGTAATATGTCAGCTCGTCATGTATTTATTGGGTGTTTGCCCATGGCCCTATTTGACAATTTGTATTCATGTGTGTTCTAGTGCATTCTTATGTCTCAGCTGTAGCCTGAAAGATGTTAAGTCAACTTCTTTCATATATATATATATATATATATATATATATATATATATATATATATATATATATATATATATATATTATATAGCCATGGCTCATTTATCCTGGGTTAAATTATTCATATGACATATATATATATATATATATATAATATATATATAATATATATATATATATATATATATATATATATATATATATATATATATTTATATATATATATATATATATATATATATACTATAATATTATTATATATATATTATATATTATTTATAATAATATATAGTTGAACGCATGATGTAATCCCTTCAGAAAAAATCACACAAGGCAAACTTTCATAATGCAATATTTTGCAAAAATAGAAAAACATAAAACATTATTTAAAGTTGAATGAATTGAGAGCCAAAGTTAAAACTTGCTAAAGAAGCACATTATATATGTACGTTAATTATATTAAAAGCTCACAATGTTAGGTAATTAGGGGTCTATAACTTTGAAACTATCATATAACTACAAAAACTAAGTTACCAGGTGGGAATTCGGTTGTATAGCAAGTTGTAAGTTAATCTTCAAAATTAAGAAAGTTATTAACATTCCTGAGTTAATCATAAAAAATTGGAGCAGTCACGAGTTAAAAAATGTACTGTGTTATATATCACCCATAACGTAATAATTAACTGGAGATTGGCACTGAAATTTTGTATAGAGACAGACAAAGAATTTGGCATGAATGAGCCCACAAGAACTTTCTGATAATATCGAAGACGATGTTAAGAAACAAGCAATGACACTGGCAGAGCAAATAACCACATGCCACAGGGGTTATACCTGATCAAACGTGACAGACCACAACCAAACTTATCAACAATGTTTGATGTGTATCGACAACAACATTGACAAATTGACATCCACTTTTGCCAGTATACCATATGGACATTTGCCCTCAATCACTTAAATTCATTGTCATAACCTGGGGGCCTGATACATTGGACGTTTCCTTGGAGCCACTGTCACTCAGAGAACAACGGGCAGGGGTGCGACATGTGCCAATAAAAGTGGCCACTGACAGCGTGTGGTAGGTAGCCTGCCATCTCCAATCAATCTCCCATTTGTGTTTTTGCCAACATCCCATAACACACCTGTTTTTGGGGTCAGTGTGCAGTGTCACTCTGGTTTGGGAGCCAACCTCAAATCTCTCTCCTGTTTGGGGCCAACCTAAAATTGTCCTCCTGTTTTGGGACCGACATCCAGTCTCCCTCCTGTTTTGGGACCAGCCTCCAGTCTCCCTCCTGTTTTGGGACCAACCTCCAGTCTCCCTCCTGTTTTGGGACCAACCTCCAGTCTCCCTCCTGTTTTGGGACCAGCCTCCAGTCTCCCTCCTGTTTTGGGACCAACCTCCAGTCTCCCTCCTGTTTTGGGACCAGCCTCCAGTCTCCCTCCTGTTTTGGGACCAACCTCCAGTCTCCCTCCTGTTTTGGGACCAACCTCCAGTCTCCCTCCTGTTTTGGGACCAGCCTCCAGTCTCCCTCCTGTTTTGGGACCAACCTCCAGTCTCCCTCCTGTTTTGGGACCAACCTCCAGTCTCCCTCCTGTTTTGGGACCAGCCTCCAGTCTCCCTCCTGTTTTGGGACCAACCTCCAGTCTCCCTCCTGTTTTGGGACCAGCCTCCAGTCTCCCTCCTGTTTAGAGACCAACCTCCAGTCTCCCTCCTGATTTGAGACCAATCTGCAGTCTCCCACCTGATTTGAGACCAACCTCCAGTCTCCCACTTGTTTTGGGACCAACGTCCAGTCTCTCTCTCCAGTTTTTGGGCCATCTCTATCTGACACATCCCTTGCAGGCATGTACCACGTGGAGAGCCTATTGATCTACTGAATGTAGCATTTGAGAAGCAGCCTCCCAAAGAAGGTACACAGAAAAGGCCCAAGAACAGGTACTGCCTCACTTACACTTGCTTGAAACATGCATAACGTAAGCCCTTGATACAGTGTTAACTTTACCTTAGCACATGTATGCTTAGCTTAAGCATAACATCTGGTTAAGTTAACCTTGTGTCACAGTCCTAACACATTAACACATCTTGATAACAGCATGTGCTCAAACTTATATTTAATACAAGCTTGTGGCATGCTTAAAACTTGCGTGATTTATAATATGATGTGGTTTTGTGTTTCTGGTAATTTATATGAAAGGAATGCAATACTAGAAAGTTCAAGAAATGGTCAAAAAAGGTAAATGGGAAAAGGAATAATTGTTTCATAAGTACCATGCATTACATCATGTCACACATGCACACATGCATGCACGCATGCATGCATGCACGCACGCACGCACACACCACACATGCATGCACACACCACAGACGCACGCACGCATGCACGCGCGCGCACGCATGCACGCGCACGCACGCACACGCACACACACACACACACACACACACATACACACTCAATTTATTTCCATAGTTTAATTTTTAAATTCCTCTGGTGTATGTCTTCACAAGATTGTTGGCAGACTTTTGCCATGGCTAGATTGTACACTTGGCAATGGCAAGTCATGGCTGTTTCTAGATTTACGACAGGTCTATTACTTCCTCATTAACAATCACCTGGAAGCCTGAAGGAGTGTTATACTTGACATCTATAATTATCTGGTCCCCGTGTGTGGCCGCATGTGGTATATCAGGTAGGTGCAGTCGGACCACTAGTGTAGGTTGCTACAATAGCAGGGCCCTGCAGCAACATATTTAGAGATAGAAATCAGTCGATTGATGTGAACCAGCCATGCGTGACAGTGTAGGTAGCTGTCCCCATATCTGATGTGTCACCTGTCACGTTGACTGGCATGGACTGTAGCCACTGGTTGACTTTGAATAGAAAGCTGTTTGTTTATGCGTGACCGGCAACCAGGAAGTTAGATTAAATAAGTTATTATCAGGGGCGTAGCTGGGTATAAACACACGTGGAAGCACGAATTAATTATATTAGTCTAAATGCTATCATGAGGGTCTGGTCGTCAAGGCCAGTCCCAACATGCGCTCAGTTGTCACAGTTGTAGAGTGCAGATAGTTCTTGAGATGAAAGCGCGCTCTGTCGTGGCTGTCGATACAGACATCACCATCAGTATGACAACTGCAGTGTACGTGTTGTGTTGTCAAGTGTGTCTGGTCACCCAGCGACATTCATCATGTCCCATCTTGCCTTCCAGCGACCCACTTCGTTTTGTAGTTGACGCATATCTCCAGGCCTGTCGTCTTGGAATACTTCGTACAGCTGGATGAGTTTTTCTGGTGTCAGATGCACCAGTTGTTTCGGTGTGATGTACTGAGCCACGTAGCGATCTTGAGCCACTAACAGTCATGTGTTCATTTCCTGCAGCATTTAAGTAGTCCATGAATGGTAGCTTCATCGCCCTCTGCCAGTACTCACTTGGGGTGTCAGCAGGAATATTTTCGTGGTGTCTTGGTTTTCCATTATTGCGCATGTTGCTCGGTTGAACTGTGAGTCTCGCTGCCAGTTCCACAGCACCTTCCTACAGTGTATACCCCTGGATCTGCCTTGTCTTGTTGTAGCTGGGAGATGACAATGACTGCTTCCTTTCCTGCCTCCATGAGGTAACATTGTTTGGCGTGTAGAAATGTTGTCAGAGGAAGTAGACTTTGGATTACAACTCACTCGTTACCAATGTGATGATGAAGTCTCAAATCGTTAGATTGACAACAAGTAGCTCTGTGCTTTGCCATCCTCACCAGCTTCCAGATGTTCCAGAGCAGACATCATCATTGTGAAGGCAGACTTGCGTTGGTACTATTGGTCCATATCTTGTCTCACAGTGCGACTGACTTTTGGTTCTGTTGTTCACACCAGCTTAAGCGTCTTCGTCCGGTTCAGCCTGTAACCCCGCAACCTCTTCGCTGAGTAATTAAAGCAGAAGGCGATCTGTTGGAGTGTGTCCATCATGCCTCTCACCAAAGACTCATGGCATGTACAATAGCCAAAATTGCGTTGTGTCCTTTGCAGTGCATGTAAATGGCTCCATGGATCTGCTGTCTGATCCATGCTTGCACTCCACGACGCACGCCAGCCATGTTGGCAGCACCATCATATCCTTGACTCCGTATCATTGCTACCACAACCCCATATCCTTCATGGACATTTGTAAACGTTGTAGCTAGGTCTGGGGATTCACCAGTTGTGCTCCCAGCTTCAACAAAACAGTCAGCTTCATCAACAACTAGACTATAATTATATGCTCATCATGAACATACTTTGATACATGTTGGCTTAAACAAAACCTTTCCATTTTCACCTATAGTTTACTCGTGAAGCTTTAAGATATTAATGCCGCCACGTCTAGAGTTCTGTTGCGGTGCATGCTTCTAATCTTATAATGTTAGCCTACGGACGTTAAAACGTTGATAAATTGTTTCTGAGTTAGTGGGTTTATATTTGCCCGGCTGCTGCATTGCCCTGATAGCCGTCAGTTTCAGAAAACTAAATTAATATAATGTTATCAAAATGTTTATAAATTGTTACAAGTGAATGATGACCTTTTCATTGCCAAAGGCTATGAATATATCTGGGCATTCTCTGGCTACCTTTGAAGTGGGCATTCTGCGGTTGCCTTATTGATGCGAAAGTCTAAAATTATAAGATTAGAAGCATGCACCGCAACAGAACTCTAGACGTGGCGGCATTAATATCTTGAAGCTTCACGAGTAAACTATAGGTGAAAATGGAAAGGTTTTGTTTAAGCCAACATGTATCAAAGTATGTTCATGATGAGCTTTCTATGTTGATCCACTACTTCTTCTACGCCTTTACCGTAGCATAATTGAGCCTCTCTTAACCTACTGCAGCATTTGTTACTACCCTGCTCTTTCTGTGAAAAACCGTAACAGGCTTCTGAAAATCTCACATGTTTCTGCCAAGATCATTGGTTTACCTACACCAAAGCTCACCGAAATAATCGACCATGCAATTTTGAAGAAAGCTTGTGCTGTCGCTACTGAGTCTGATCACCCGCTCCCTACGTTCTTCCATGTACTTCCGTCTCAAAGGAGATACCATTGTATAAAATGTAAAACATGTCGCTATAGCAGGAGTTTTGTGCCGGTGGCCATTAGAATGTTGAATGCTAAATGAGTCGTATTGATGTCACCCGGTTGAATTGTTCTTGTAGTGTATACATCTGGAAATTCATTTGCATTTTGTTGAGACCATCCCATATATTTTAGATGTGATCATGAGTTGTAAAATGCATATCCTTTTTAAGGACAATAAAGTAAAGTGAAAGTGAAAGTCCATGCATATGGCTAGCTACGCCCCTGAATATAATTAGTACCCAGGGTACATTGTAACGCCATAGATTTTTGACCTGGTTTTATTATAGAAAGGAATATTGTGGTGTAAGGTGTGTGTGTGTATGTGTGTGTGTGCTTGTGCGTGCATGCGTGTGTGCGTGTCTGAGTACATGTGTATGTGTGTGTGTGTGTGTGTGCATGGTGTGTGTGTGTGTGTGTGTGTGGTGGTGTGTGTGTGTCGTGGTGGTGGTGTGTGTGTGTGTGTGTGGTGTGTGTGTGAGTGTGTTAATCATATAAATAATGCCCAGGCAAGTTCATAGCTGGGGGCCATGCCTAAGAAAATTTCATCATTTATCAATAAATGAAGCTGTCATTGTGGTAGCTGGTTGTTCACTCGCAACAATATATCAATGTTTTAATGACTTGGGGTTCAGCAGTTACCCGAGGTATTGGGTGTGTGTATGCATACATGTGGGTGAGGTTTTGAAACATTAAAATGCACTATATATTTTTTGCTAGGTTCGTTACGTAACTACCCCAGTGTAGTTCTTAACAAATATATGTCACATTGTCATACATCTTACCCACCTTTTAGCATACTCAGACTTTTGGCTATACTTTGGTAGCACACGTAAAGATAACTAATAGTTTACCTGTGGTTGCCGCAGCGTCAAGTTAATCAAATCCTACACTCCTTCGTACAGAAGTATGTTAATATTGGTGTGATATCACAACATTATCAACCAGTACGTGGCATTAGTGGCAAAGTTAGACAGGAATGTCTTGAGTTGATCTGCGTACCTCGACTGAATAGTGAGACAAATCAGAAGAATTGGACAGGTACTGATGGTCAGTTGTTATTGTGACAGGTCGGTGTTGTCCAGCCATCAATTTGATGTCCCAGACCGGATCACTGGCAGAGATGGCCTTGGTCAGCTCAACCCTGACCGCTGTTGGAACTTTGTGGAGGTAATCAGCCATGCGGAACCAACCACACGGAATCGGCCATGTGGAACACACCCGATTTAAGATAATAAATTGTGTAACAGTAATGACAGCAACCTTGGCTTATTGACCTGTCTTGTAAACCAGTAAAAAGAATGTTTAGTTTCACTCACTGATACATTGAAATGCAACTTATGTCATTCGGGGAGACCTCAGTCTGGGATGTAAAAAAATGAATAATTTGCCATGGTACTAATTAAATACAAACTAATTATGAAATACTGACAATAATTTAGTTGCAATAAAATTTACTAAGTTCAAGGTGAACACCAGGAATGTTGTATACTTGTTGGTGTACAGAGCAATTAGTGGTTGCATTGTAAGTAATGAAATATCAAACATTCTGCATGCACATATTCATTGTGTTGAGTTGGTAATGTTACTTAGCACAACTATTTCAAATGTTATGTTACCCAAAAATTATTTTAGCTTATGTCTTCCAGAATGCAGGACTGTCACATTTGTCTGTGACTATATGTGTAATAGATTACTAAAATAATTCTGTGAATATATATCTACAAATTGATGTTGTTATTTACAGATAGATGTCACCTTACAAGAATTACAAGAAGCCAGGTAATGGTAGTTTAACATGTTTCAGACTGGAGAATATTTCAGTATACACTGTATTCAGTTCAATGGTGTTGAGATACTCCCCATTAATGGCTATGCCCCTGGGATGAGTAGGATTCCTCCTGAAATCAATATTCTCTTCCATTTCAAGGACATTCAAATCAAGAAAATAAGAGGAATAATGCATCACAAAATTCACCACATAACTCACACATTTGGACAGAGAAGGATAGTCAAACAATAGCTATATTGTTGCTGTATTTGATTAAAATGTGAATAAACAGGAATTTCCCTAGAAGATTATGTGTGAGTTCACATGCATGTTGACAAATTTACTCATTGTGGCAGAATGGTGTTGTTTTCTTATTTCATCTTTTTTCTTTAATAAATACATTATTTTTGATTTTGCACTCAGGTCAAGCCATGTTCGTCACCTAATATATCCACTCCAGACAATTCTTGACGACAGCATCGGTTGCGCCATCTGGTTCGCAGCACGTGGACGAGGTCTTGTTACCGAGGCAACAGGCAAAAGGGTGGAATATGTGTCAACCGCAAGGGTGAGATCACAATTTAATAGTACTAAAATAGTACTTTTATTTAGCAATTGTTTATATTAGTTTACAGAGGATGTTGACAATAGTACAGCATATTAATTGTAATATCATGGATACAGTGTATAATTATATATCTTTTTTATGTAATTGTGGTGGTCATGTAAATATAATAATTAAAGAAAACGATCTTTATTAAGTAGCAGCTAGAATAAGGACTCATCACTCGGAGATCACGTTAATGTCGATCCCGTCTCAATTTGGGACGTAAAAGAACCAAAGAAGATGACCAGCACGCTGGCAGTGACCACAACAACCTGACTACTGAATGATCCCTAAGACCATGATATTGTAACCACAATAATTATATACAGACTAGTTAATTAAAGGTATGTTACCGAGTGCTGGAAACAACTAGACATAGAACTAAAATAAGACGGTACGAATATGAAACACCTCTAGTAAATGTTAACATCGGTAAGTTTGATTAAAGGGAGGTTGCCTGTTTGGGTAATTGTTATAAATTATTATAGTACATGCCTGTAGCGGGTATTTCACTAAATCAGTTGTACTTCAGCAAACTTTGAATGTATCTATTTTTTGCGTTTAATGTCTCTGAAATAAGTGCGAATTACATGTAATATAGGTTATTTATTTAGTATTTGGATGTGCTTACAATTAGAACATTTCAGCGCTGCAACTTTCAAGTTGTGAACTCAGTTTTGATACTGCTAAATGCTAAGAAACAGGCAATGCACAACGCTGTATCTTTCAACATATTCATAGCTTTTAACGTGTTCATAGCAGTACTAACAACGTTTCTTTAAAAGTGTCGGCGGTGAATTCTACCAGACACCAGAAGATGACTCGGCAGTTTAGTAAATGCAGCTACATGTATTATCACAGATAGCCATCTTTCAAAACCGCTGTGCCATTGTGCCAGTGTCGCGCCCTGCGTCATACAAACACTGGACAGACAATATGCCCTTGTTCTACTGGGACTGCCCCTTGCAGAGGGACTGTCCCATTTCCTTGTTCCAGCCAGACCACATTTCGGCTTCTAAGAAATATTTAATTATTTCCTCTCACTTCCTGTTTGTGGCCAGGTCGCTGCTTTCATTGGACTGTAAGAAGCCTCGGTGCTAGGACATTTCAGTCATCAAGAAATCGCATGTGGAAGTTGGGACCACAGCTGCGAGTTGTCACATTTGGTGTCAGATTTAATTGTACATTTTGTGTCCACCTGTAAATCTGATGCGCATTGGTCATTTACTACTTGTTAACGTACTTATTCCTGTGCATAGACGGATAAACAATCTGTCAGGCTGTTCTTATCATCGTCAATGAAGCATATAAAATGTTGTCTTTGGGGAATCATGAATAACTGAAAGTGCTGTCACCTGGTGTCCTGTTGAGAAACCAGAGTATGCGTACTTGTTCTATTGGTAACTCTGTGTGGTGGGATAGAATCAGAAACTATCTTGTTTTCTATCTACAACTCACGAGTCAGTGTGCAAAATGTATTTTCAATACATTAATCCCATCAAGCAATCTGTAAACATTCTTTGTTTGTTGTGTACTGTCCCTTAGCTTGTGTGTTTATTTCACACTGCCTTGTAGTTTCTGCTTTATTTCTTTGTTAGTTAGTTTCCCTGACAACTATTCATGCTTGTCATTCAGTAGTTTTAATGTTCATATAGCCCTGTCTATTAGTTTCATTTTCATTTTTCCGTGGTCAGGTGAACTGCCATTCACTTTCTGTTTTGTGTTATGTTGTCCTTCAGTTTCTGTTTTAATTTTGTCTTCGTCAGATACACGTTTCTAATATTGTGTTCCTATTCAGTTACTGTTTTCATGTTGTGCTATACGTATATGTTTATTTGTTGCTGTATGTTTGGTTCTATGCTCCAGGTCGTATTGGTGGGGATGGGTGCAGACGAGCAACTTGCAGGCTACTCAAGGCACCGGATGAAATTCCAGTAAGTTTATATTCTCATGCCCTATCCTTAATGTGAACTGTCACCCGGATGAAATTCCAGTAAGTTTATATTCATATGCCCTATCCTTAATGTGAACTGTCACCAGGATGAAATTCCAGTAAGTTTATATTCATATGCCCTATCCTTAATGTGAACTGTCACCCGGATGAAATTCCAGTAAGTTTATATTCATATGCCCTATCCTTAATGTGAACTGTCACCAGGATGAAATTCCAGTAAGTTTATATTCTCATGCCCTATCCTAAACGTGAACTCTCACCAGGATGAAATTCCAGTAAGTTTATATTCTCATGCCCTATCCTTAATGTGAACTGTCACCAGGATGAAATTCCAGTAAGTTTATATTATCATGCCCTAACCGTAATGTGAACTGTCACCAAGATGAAATTTCAGTAAGTTTATATTCTCATGCCCTATCCTTAATGTAAACTGTCACCAGGATGAAATTCCAGTAAGTTTATATTCATATGCCCTATCCTTAATGTAAACTGTCACCAGGATGAAATTCCAGTAAGTTTATATTCTCATGCCCTATCCTTAATATGAACTGTCACCATTTCTTTAACAGTGATCGTATGAGTCAACAGAACTTTATCCTACAACAGTCACTGGGGTCTGGGTCAGTCCTGCGGGTATGCCAAGAATTTCTTGGAATGACTCCTTGATGTTGGGCCTGGTTCCAGGAAGCAGTGAATGCATGCCGCTGTGGTTGCATGTTGTTGAACGCCAGGTATATCTTTGATGATGACAGATGTGAACTTGTTTGTGTTCTCTGTGTGATATTTTCAAGAATCTTCATAAACATTTCATCTCAGAAACTTGTAGTCTTCTGTCAGTTTCTGCATTTTACATCCATGTTCACCATCAAGCTCTTAAATAGTTTGATCTTTGTTGCTGTTATGAAGTTGTTGTTATTTCATATCTGTGTACATCTTCCCACAGTAATTGTCTCGCGTATTCTAGCCTTTTCCTCATTTCATGTATCTTCTGATGATAAAAGCACTACATAAAAGCACCCAGATATTTTAATGATTTCACATGTTTAATGTGTCCCCCATTCATGATTACTCTGATGTTTTTCTCATTGCGAGTATTTGTCATTATGTTCCTCTCTCTGAGTGTATTCTTATGCCATTTGCTCAACCTTGTCTCCTGTTTGGTCGGACGTTCCTTGTTTTGTCACGCCTGTAAGGTCAGTGTATGTGGCTATGTTACATAACATAGCCACATACAAGTAAGTTATATCTAGAATATATCCTGAATGCTTAGTTCAGATTTTTCCACACCACAACCAATTTTCACCTGATCTTTGGAATTACAATTTGTTGTCATGGGTAGAATATTAGCATGTGCTTGGTGCCTTCCCTGAATGTCTCTCAATCTACCAGGATGTGAGCAAGGTCAAGGTGACATTGAGGCATTGTTAGTTTTGCTGATACATCAACAATTTAAGCAGGCAATCACTCATCACTGTTTTGATAAATTTTTCACGTAATAATGAAATAATTGTGACAAATTAATTATATTTAGAATATCTTTTTAACACGTCAACAGCATTGGCAAGAGGACAAGGAAGGTACTTGGCATATCAAGAGTACAACCAACTTAACTAAGGGTACCTCTGAGGTATATGTCAGTTTTATTTTTAAACATATTAACACTACTAATACTAACACAATCAGCAGATTATGTGTTCCATTCTTTTACTGTTCTTTGTGGAAATGAGAACTTTCAAAATATCTAATCTACACTGCTAATGTGATTTCATGTCCTCTGGTTTTTCTCTCTTCCATGACTGAGAAAAAGTACTTATATCAACATTTTAATAACCATTAAAATGTTTAACTACATGGTGACCTCTCAATCTCCTGGTCTCTAACGTTGATGTTAAACCACATTTTCTTAGATGCATTTCATAACTAATATCCATCAGTTTCTAAATGAGTCCTAACTATTGTTAGGCCTCATTTAAAATACAGTAAGTTCTTTGGCCACGTTCAAAGCATGAATGAGTCGCTTCTATATTGGTCGGTTGTTTATGTTCTCTCTGTCACTCCAGTGTTAAGACTGGGAGGTCTGTCACTCCAGTGTTAAGACTGGGAGGTCTGTCACTCCAGTGTTAAGACTGGGAGGTCTGTCACTCCAGTGTTAAGACTGGGAGGTCTGTCACTCCAGTGTTAAGACTGGGAGGTCTGTCACTCCAGTGTTAAGACTGGGAGGTCTGTCACTCCAGTGTTAAGACTGGGAGGTCTGTCACTCCAGTGTTAAGACTGGGAGGTCTGTCACTCCAGTGTTAAGACTGGGAGGTCTGTCACTCCAGTGTTAAAACTGGGAGGTCTGTCACTCCAGTGTTAAGACTGGGAGGTCTGTCACTCCAGTGTTAAGACTGGGAGGTCTGTCACTCCAGTGTTAAGACTGGGAGGTCTGTCACTCCAGTGTTAAGACTGGGAGGTCTGTCACTCCAGTGTTAAGACTGGGAGGTCTGTCGCTCCAGTGTTAAGACTGGGAGGTCTGTCACTCCAGTGTTAAAACTGGGAGGTCTGTCACTCCAGTGTTAAGACTGGGAGGTCTGTCACTCCAGTGTTAAAACTGGGAGGTCTGTCGCTCCAGTGTTAAGACTGGGAGGTCTGTCACTCCAGTGTTAAGACTGGGAGGTCTGTCACTCCAGTGTTAAGACTGGGAGGTCTGTCACTCCAGTGTTAAGACTGGGAGGTCTGTCACTCCAGTGTTAAGACTGGGAGGTCTGTCGCTCCAGTGTTAAGACTGGGAGGTCTGTCGCTCCAGTGTTAACACTGGGAGGTCTGTCACTCCAGTGTTAAGACTGGGAGGTCTGTCACTCCAATGTTAAGACTGGGAGGTCTGTCGCTCCAGTGTTAAGACTGGGAGGTCTGTCGCTCCAGTGTTAAGACTGGGAGGTCTGTCGCTCCAGTGTTAAGACTGGGAGGTCTGTCGCTCCAATGTTAAGACTGGGAGGTCTGTCGCTCCAGTGTTAAGACTGGGAGGTCTGTCGCTGCAGTGTTAAGACTGGGAGGTCTGTCGCTCCAGTGATAAGACTGGGAGGTCTGTCACTCCAATGTTAAGACTGGGAGGTCTGTCACTCCAGTGTTAAGACTGGGAGGTCTGTCGCTCCAGTGTTAAGACTGGGAGGTCTGTCACTCCAATGTTAAGACTGGGAGGTCTGTCGCTCCAGTGTTAAGACTGGGAGGTCTGTCACTCCAGTGTTAAGACTGGGAGGTCTGTCACTCCAGTGTTAAGACTGGGAGGTCTGTCACTCCAGTGTTAAGACTGGGAGGTCTGTCACTCCAGTGTTAAGACTGGGAGGTCTGTCACTCCAGTGTTAAGACTGGGAGGTCTGTCACTCCAGTGTTAAGACTGGGAGGTCTGTCACTCCAGTGTTAAGACTGGGAGGTCTGTCACTCCAGTGTTAAGACTGGGAGGTCTGTCACTCCAGTGTTAAGACTGGGAGGTCTGTCGCTCCAGTGTTAAGACTGGGAGGTCTGTCACTCCAGTGTTAAGACTGGGAGGTCTGTCACTCCAGTGTTAAAACTGGGAGGTCTGTCACTCCAGTGTTAAAACTGGGAGGTCTGTCGCTCCAGTGTTAAGACTGGGAGGTCTGTCACTCCAGTGTTAAGACTGGGAGGTCTGTCGCTCCAGTGTTAAGACTGGGAGGTCTGTCGCTCCAGTGTTAAGACTGGGAGGTCTGTCACTCCAATGTTAAGACTGGGAGGTCTGTCACTCCAGTGTTAAGACTGGGAGGTCTGTCGCTCCAATGTTAAGACTGGGAGGTCTGTCGCTCCAGTGTTAAGACTGGGAGGTCTGTCGCTCCAGTGTTAAGACTGGGAGGTCTGTCACTCCAGTGTTAAGACTGGGAGGTCTGTCACTCCAATGTTAAGACTGGGAGGTCTGTCACTCCAGTGTTAAGACTGGGAGGTCTGTCGCTCCAGTGTTAAGACTGGGAGGTCTGTCGCTCCAGTTTTAAGACTAGGAGGTCTGGAGCTCCAGTGTTAAGACTGGGAGGTCTGTCACTCCAATGTTAAGACTGGGAGGTCTGTCACTCCAATGTTAAGACTGGGAGGTATGTCGCTCCAGTGTTAAGACTGGGAGGTCTGTCACTCCAATGTTAAGACTGGGAGGTCTGTCGCTCCAGTGTTAAGACTGGGAGGTCTGTCACTCCAGTGCTAAGACTGGGAGGTCTGTCGCTCCAGTGTTAAGACTGGGAGGTCTGTCACTCCAAAGTTAAGACTGGGGGTCTGTCGCTCCAGTGTTAAGACTGGGAGGTTTGTCACTCGTGTTAAGACAGGGGGTCTGTCGCTCCAGTGTTAAGGTCTCCACAGTTCAGTCTAGTGTATATTTGTATCTGTTTCCCTCGGTGTTTCTTCCCATGAGCGGATGTCCACAAAATGAATTATGATATCATTGAACGCTTGGATCATTTCTTTCCTAACCACAGCCAATACAATTCTCAATTCACATTTTCCGCGACCATTCTTCAGATCTATGATTTATTGTCAGGGTGTATATTATAGATTGCTTCATGCCTCCTGCCTTTCCTGATGGTGTCTCAGTATAGCTACGTAGAGCTGACACAGCGTTGTTGTTAGTCTTGCCAGAGCATAAAAAATTCACTACATCCTGAGGCAGGTAATCACTCAACCACCTTAAATCTGTGCTCATTACTCACAGAAATTGTCAGATGCTATAAATAATTGCGGCAGGCAGTGTTTGGTGGGTACTGCACCGACACTGGGGCGTACATTGCTGCAATCTCTAGTCAGTTCCCTTCATGTCCACCAGAAGTATGCATCTGGTCGATTGGTGGATAACGAGCCAATTTGTGGCAGAATTTGGGATGCAGTGTTTTATTTCCATGAATGATATGCCAAGGTGTCCATTTTGGTGACTTGTGCTCTCTAAATTAGTTATAGACAGAGTGACGTGGTGATATTTGACGATGACTCTAGTGTTATGCAGAGACGCAAATCTCATTATTGTTTCGCCTGGCAACATTTGGCCGTGTCAGTCAGTGACTGTGCAGTCACTCGCTTATATAAATATGTAATGTAGTCATTTTTGGATACCCTAATAGTCTGGCATGTTGATTGGCTGCAGGAATAAAGGCAGAGTGAACAATTCCAGCAAGAAAATAACTCATACCATAGTTGAGCACAGTTACTTTGGTCATATAAGTGGAGTGGCCATTGTACAGGGCCACATAAAAAGGAGTGTCCACTGTACAGGGCCACATAAAAAGGAGTGTCCACTCTACAGGGCCACATAAAAAGGAGTGTCCACTCTACAGGGCCACATCAAAAAGGAGTGTCCACTCTACAGGGCCACATAAAAAGGAGTGTCCACTCTACAGGGCCACATAAAAGTGTCCACTCTTCAGTGGCACATAGGAGAAGTGTCCACTCTCAGGGCATATAAAAGGGGTGTCCACTCTCAGGGCCACATAAAAAAGGAGTGTCCACTCTACAGGGCCACATAAAAAAGGAGTGTCCACTCTACAGGGCCACATAAGAAGTGTCCACTCTTCAGTGGCACATAGGAGAAGTGTCCACTCTTCAGTGCCACATAGGAGAAGTGTCCACTCATTCAGTGCCACATAGGAGAAGTGTCCACTCTTCAGTGCCACATAAAGAGAAGTGTCCACTCTTCAGTGCCACATAGGAGAAGTGTCCACTCTTCAGTGCCACATAGGAGAAGTGTCCACTCTTCAGTGCCACATAGGAGAAGTGTCCACTCTTCAGTGCCACATAGGAGAAGTGTCCACTCACTCTTCAGTGCCACATAGGAGAAGTGTCCACTCTTCAGTGCCACATAGGAGAAGTGTCCACTCTTCAGTGCCACATAGGAGAAGTGTCCACTCTTCAGTGCCACATAGGAGAAGTGTCCACTCTTCAGTGCCACATAGGAGAAGTGTCCACTCTTCAGTGCCACATAGGAGAAGTGTCCACTCTTCAGTGCCACATAGGAGAAGTGTCCACTCTTCAGTGCCACATAGGAGAAGTGTCCACTCTTCAGTGCCACATAGGAGAAGTGTCCACTCTTCAGTGCCACATAGGAGAAGTGTCCACTCTTCAGTGCCACATAGGAGAAGTGTCCACTCTTCAGTGCCACATAGGAGAAGTGTCCACTCTTCAGTGCCACATAGGAGAAGTGTCCACTCTTCAGTGCCACATAGAGAAGTGTCCACTCTTCAGTGCCACATAGGAGAAGTGTCCACTCTTCAGTGCCACATAGGAGAAGTGTCCACTCTTCAGGGCCACATAGGAGAAGTGTCCACTCTTCAGTGCCACATAGGAGAAGTGTCCACTCTTCAGTGCCACATAGAAGTGTCCACTCTTCAGTGCCACATAGGAGAAGTGTCCACTCTTCAGTGCCACATAGGAGAAGTGTCCACTCTTCAGTGCCACATAGGAGAAGTGTCCACTCTTCAGTGCCACCACATAAGAGAAGTGTCCACTCTTCAGGGCCACATAAGAGAAGTGTCCACTCTTCATGGCCACCACATAAGAGAAGTGTCCACTCTTCATGGCCACCACATAAGAAAAGTGTCAACTCTTTAGAAGAAGTGTCCACTCTTCGGGGCCACATAAAATAAGTGTCATTGTCTGGCACATCCGTCAAACTAGAGAAACATAACTGATAGTGTGACAGAGTGGATCTTCTGTCATATTGTCATCTGCTTGCAAACATAAGCCCAGTTGGATTGTAACAGTGTAGTATTGTGGTGGGTAAAAAGTTAAGCTCCATATTTAGTTCTTAGTAGACCTATTAAAAAGTCCAACATCAACACGACTTCCCTAGTAATAATTCAAGGATTGTGCGACAGTCATACACAATCATCCAATCAGTTTTTATTCTTCAACAAATGAAGGCATTGGTGAGGGCGAGAGCTGTGACGCCACCTGGTGATCAAACGTGCAATTACAAGTGAACACGTTCACAAAGGTGCAACTTCATGTGCAGCTTGCAACGTGTAGTGTGTTGACTGAGAGAACTCTCTGTTGTAGGAGTGGGGGCTGGGCTGGGCTCATCCAAGAGGTGCAGATGGATATTAGGCGTATCTCTTCCCGAAACCTAGGACGAGACGACCGAGTGATTTCAGACCACGCCCGGGAGGCGCGATTCCCTTTCCTCGACGAGAATGTCGTGTCGTTTCTCAACTCGCTGCCTCTTCACGACAAGGTACGCTGTGTGATCAGATTTGCTGCATTCAGTTTGCTTCAAGAAGGGGTTTGTGGTATTTCTTTCTTCCAAGATAATCATTATGGTGTGAACAAAGTTGGCAAAAAATTATGTTGTACCCCGGTAGTTCCTTCAAATTAAATACATATAACATTTGTGCTAAATAATTCTACAAAAACACGTCTTAGTGGCACCTGTCCATAGACAAGGACAGCAGACCCAGCCTTGACGTCCAAATGAGCAACTTATAGCTACAGATAAAGGTGAATCATTGTAATATTTACCTTGACTTGGCTGCTGACTGCCTAAATAAATAATTATAATAAATGTAGTTAACATATATTACGCTTAAAAATAAACTGCACTATACAAACATTCATTTTTTTATCATTTCAGGCAGACCTAACACTCCCCCGAGGTATTGGTGAGAAGTTGCTGCTGCGATTACTAGCACTACAACTTGGGCTTGCCCGATCAGCCACGCTGCCCAAACGGGCGATACAGTTTGGCTCTCGCATCGCCAAGATGGAGAATCGAAAGGAACACGCCAGTGACACGTGCAACAGACTCAAAGACAAATGACGTGGTTGACATAGGAACCCATCGTAATCTACACTGACAGTTGATATATCCAGCAGTGTTTAATTACAGGCGTAATAATAATCAAAATGTGTGCATGAACAGATATTATCATTTTGACAGTACTGCTTATATTTTCACAAAATACAATAACTTGACCTAGAAGTTTCCAATTTTAAAGACCATTGTCAATGCAATGACCAATGTAGCTAAATATGTTTTACATGCAAATATTTATTTGGGACGAATGTCATGAAAACAAACAAATTTGATTGTATGCTGATCACAAGATGACACAACATCAACTGTACATTAGGCACGCTTTATTGTTAAGATTTACATGGACCTTGTTCATCGTTTGAACAAAGGTGTGCTATTTAAACTTTATATACAGCTGCCAACACGTCAACAAAACATAATGTAACGGCAATAATGTGCAAGATGTCAGTGATATTATCAACAAGTGCATCAACAGAGGGCGCCACGTGTCTTGCCTGCCAGACAACCGTGCCATACGCACAAGAAGATCAGTGGATCAACCTGACGGGTATCTGTATTAAAACGTAATTCAAATAATGTCAAAACTACTTCTTTTTCACACAACCAACATTTCTGTCAAAGTTTTTAAACTCTGCAACAATTTGTTTGTAAAAATGCTTGTGGTACTAAAGTGAAAACCGCATTTATTCACTGCAAACCTGATAAATTACTGTTAATGGATCAATAAATATTTAAACCAATGCAAATCTGCGCATATATACATCCATATACACACGTACAGTCGTAAGAACTGCATTACCTGTGTTGACACTGTTTTACTGCAATACAAGTTGTGTCAATCACGTGTACGGTTTGCAAAACTGAACAAATGAGACACCCTGTGAGAAACCGTCCTCATGAGAACAATGGGGACACACCCAGTAGAGTCCCCACTGGCAATCCCCAAGTGTGTAAATGTAGCAAAATGACATCAAACTGTCTAAATAGTGTCCGCCGACTCCGTCCATACAAAAAGTGCTTGGGAATTGTATTTGTACTGTGAATAGTATCTTGTTAGAGAGCTGTAAATATGTGACACAATATATGATTACGGGCCATCGCATAAATTCACAAATTGAGACGATCCCATGATTTGTGACGTGGTAGTAGAGTTGTTGATCTATCCAAGGTGATGTCCATAATTACAGCTACAAATAATAAAAGCTGTTGGACTCCACATACATGCAAAGTTTCCCAAGACATCACCTACCACGACGTCCAGTTCTGATATTCACACCAATGTGCATTAATACACATTCTACATGATAGATGGCACCACAGTACTGATTTATTCCCCCCCGACACATGGCATTCGTGACAAACAAACCAGTAACGACATGTTTCACTTTGCAAACTCATGCAATCACCAGTAGGCCACAAGCTTATTCTTTTGCATTTCATTTACCACCAACAGTTTATCGTTGACTGTAACCACGTACACAAAAAAGGGCAACGTTTTTACTTATCTATTGGATTGGTGCCAATCCTCCCTTGCAGATCGACTCCAATCAAACCGCAACATGGCAGCCATCTACCTGAATTAACTACCTAAAATATAATACAAGACTTTCTTTGGTTCCCAGATCGCAGGTAAAAAAACTCCCAAGTCGAACGTTACTGTGACATAACAGTCGAATTAAGTTAACAATTACATCTGTACATTATCAATGACACATTTCTAGACTTCCATCTCCCCCAAGTGTGTGTACAGATCACATCGATCAGATGAATCACTTACTATTTATTCTCGTCTTAAATGTACACACAAATCACATAATTTATCATCACGTAGCTTCAGAATAACTCCACCAAATTATACAGTGCAAATGAATGCTGCAGCATTATACCAGGTATATATATATATATATATATATATATATTGTTGTAAGTTCAGGTGTAAGTCTTCATATATAAATTGGCACTGCAACGACTAGCTGCAGTGTTCATAAAAGCATAAAAACATACCAAACCATGAAAGAACCAATTCTATTGTAACACTTGTTATTTTATAAACTACACAGGAATCCAAACTAACTTATCAAACTAACTGCGGGAATATATAGCTGATGGCAACCATGGGGTAAGGTTCACTGATTCTTTGCAGACTCAACGTAACTTGAGAGTTATTACTGATAACTCGGCCACGTGCATACATAATACTGCAACGCTACAATACGCGGCCTCTCACACGGGGGACAGCAAACATGTCAGCCGTCACACAGCCACAGTCAGTTCACGGAGGGAGACACACGGCATTGAGTGGACGCAACGGTCCATAGAGGAAGCGGCGGACTGAGCTAGACTCGGCCGGCATCAGGACTGTCGACACGTGGATTTCTTTGATTTCTGCACTGCCTGCTTCTTCGCAACCGACGGAGACGGAGGGGCCAACTGATGGTGCTTAGATGTCTTATCATCTACAACATATGTTTACACACGGTCACCGGGTGAGTGTACGCACGGTCACCGGGTGAGTGTACGCACGGTCACCGGGTGAGTGTACGCGACGGTCAGCGGGCGAGTACGCACGGTCAGCGGGCGAGTACGCACGGTCACGGGTGGGTGCACGCACGCGCGGTCACCGGGTGGGTGCACGCACGCGCGGTCACCGGGTGGGTGCACGCACGCGCGGTCACCGGGTGGGTGCACGCACGCGCGGTCACCGGGTGGGTGCACGCACGCGCGGTCACCGGGTGGGTGCACGCACGCGCGGTCACCGGGTGGGTGCACGCACGCGCGGTCACCGGGTGGGTGCACGCACGCGCGGTCACCGGGTGGGTGCACGCACGCGCGGTCACCGGGTGGGTGCACGCACGCGCGGTCACCGGGTGGGTGCACACCATCAATTGGGTTGGGTTAGTGCACACAGTCAATGTGGTTAGTGCACAAAATGGCTACCAAACTAATGTTTTAGGCCATCTAAAACTGGCAACACTTGAAAAATACAGATAGTTACAACTGAGTTGCACGTTGTGCTACTAAATGTGATTTCTGTAAAACAGCAATCAACGGATTAGTAAATTACTAATGGCAATGACTGTTTGAAAGAGCCATTTTTCCACAAATACAGGTGATTTCGAGGTGTTTTTTTTTAATTCAGTGAACTTTTTGCATAATAAATATATAAAGTTATATGTACGTGGAAGAAACGTGTTGACTATTTTGTCACAATCGTCCGTAATTTAAAAGTTTGGGGCAGTTCAAGCAAGTAATCTGTTGAGGTCACACACGCAGGAGGGAATCAGGCTTACAATGTAGCTGTAACCTGAATACATTATGTCAGACTTTAAAACCCAGCAATCGCAACAAACAAACTTCAGCTGACATCTTAGGAATTGTACGTTTATGTTACTACTTGCATGAGCTACAGTCTACTTGTTTGACCTGTACAAACTACTTGCATGAGCTACAGTCTACTTGTTTGACCTGTACAAACTACTTGCATGAGCTACAGTCTACTTGTTTGACCTGTACAAACTACTTGCATGAGCTACAGTCTACTTGTTTGACCTGTACAAACTACTTGCATGAGCGCTAATGAATACGACATACACTTCTATTTACATGATCTGGACAGCATATACGTATGTCCTACTATGACTACTTAAATAACCTGCACAAATTATTACTACGTATTTGCATGACCTACACAAATTACTTGCCTGACCTATTCAGACTACTTGCATGGCATGCACAGATTACAAGTCTGACATCTACTTGCCTGACCTAACCAACATACTTGCATGGCCTGCACAGACTACTTGCCTGACCTGTTCAGATTACTTACCAGACCCATTCAGACTACTTGCACGGGCAACAAACTACTTGCCTGACCTATTCAGACTACTTGCCTGACCTGTCCAGACTACTTGCCTGTCCTATCCAGACTACTTGACTGACCTGTCCAGACTATTTGGTCCAGTTCGCTGACCTGTCCTAATACTTGCATGACCTGTCTAGAGTACTTGCATGACCCGTGCAGACTAATTGCCTGACCTCTCCTGACTACTTACATGACCTGGCAAGACTACTTCTGCGACGCGAAGACATTAGCAATGGGCATTCAGGACTTGTGCTTCTCCTATGAAGCTGCCAATCACTGGTGCCAATCACTTTCACTGGCACGATTTTTGGTAAACGGTTTTGCGTGGTATTTTGCCGATCTTGTCACAGTGGCAAAGAACAGAAAGGAATTTAAAGAAGCGCACTGTGTGAAAAGCACGAGAAGCTCAATGAGGGACTAAGATTAGACGGATAAAACAGAAATGGTGTGGTTGGACGTCAAGTTGGAGGTATAGTACGTATATCAAACACGAATGTGGCTACTATGATGTGCATTTATGCGGGGAAGGTGTACACTTGACAGTGCGAGTACATGGTGCAAAGCAGAGACCGTCATGACAAACAGGGATACATGTGACGTGTTCGAATGAAATGAGTCATATGTCGGCGAAATTGATTTTGAGAAAACACTGTATAAACATTGCATGATGATTTTCAACGATATTGACTTTTTGTCACCAAAGCATACTTTGATATCTTTTCTGTCAATTGGCAATGTTTATTTCTCAGTTATATTACTATTGAGTACATTTTATAGCCTTTTTACAAAGACTATGTCACATTTCACTCATGAATGTCGTAAAACAGTAGCAGGAAAACCTTCTGTCTGAATCTGACGTCAACTATAGCCAATAGCAGCATTTATCAGAGAGGCCTATATGTAAACAAATGTCACCCGATTTGCAGTCCCCGAATGGCTTAAAGCTGTGAGTATAGGCATATTCAAGCATGTGCTTATGTGACAGCAAACTTCAAGCCACAGGTTTGCACCGGAGGCAAATGTAGCAGCGATCGGCCGGCCTAAAACAGCTTAACTCAATGTTGAGAAAAAAATCATAAAAATAAGTTCTCAACAGATTTGATTCATTTTTTTATATTTAGCAGCTAACATGTATGGCTATATTTATTTTGCAGGGTGTAGGAAATTTGTCCACTCAGTAATTATTTGGGAGTAGGATAGTGCGGTTGTTTTTTTCATTTTTTTTGGAAGACGTTCAGCTAATAATATCACCATGATTGTCCAACATAATAGAGATAGTATAGTTTTATTTTAATAAACTTCATTTGGCAGTAAAATGATACCTCATTCATATTTTTACGATAAGTATTTGAATAGTCATGATTTTTATTGTAACAGTAAGCAACAGAAAATCTTTGCTGGCTGGTCGCAGGGTTAATATTATCTTCTTTCCAATGGTGTGACTAATTCAGTTTTATTACTTTTAAACATATGACTTATTTCATTAGAACACATCACATATATATATTAGGTCGGCCATTTTTTTTTTAAACCAACCACGCATCCAGGCTAAAAAGGTGAGGTTGGGTGAGAAAAAACGGTGTTAAAATGTTTGAGAAAACCATTAAGAAAAGACCTCTCAACGCACCCAAAGTTTATCACATAGTGATACATTTAAGAACTTGTCCATTTGACAGTCACATGTGTTCAATAATGAACTTATAAATGTTCTATCCTATGAACGTTTTCGTTTATTTGGACTCATCAGGTTATCCATTTCTATTCATGAATAAACTAAAATATAATTTCATAGAAGTTTCCATTTGTTGTCCTGCCAAGAAGACAACTTTGACCTTCACCTGACCTTCAGCATCAGATCATGACCCTGACCTGAACATTTAACATCAGAAATATATTCTACATACACAAATACCCCTAAAAAGAGGTATTACACATAATTCAAAGATTCAAAGTGGTTCTAGACGATTTTTTTTACATCTGACCAATGGCCATCTTGGATTTATGCAAATTACCATAGTTGCTCATAGTTGCCATTTATGCAGTCAAGCTGAATTTGTTCTAGGATCTGATGAGTCCAAATCAACCAAAATGTTCATAGGATAGTTTTTAGGCCCACACTTGAACACATGTGACTGTCAAATGGCTTAAATATGTTCTTAAATTTATCACTATGCGATAACCTTTGGGTGCGTACAGAGGTCTTTCCCTCTCAATGGATTTCTCTGAAATCTTAATACAGCTGTTTTGTCACCCAACCTCATCTTTTTAGCCCGCATGCGTGGCTGACTTCAAAAATTATTATCTCACCATGTTAAATTTGGCCACTCTAATATATACACTGTATAGGAGCCATCGCACGATACAGGCTAAGATTGTGTCCAAAAACAACGAAGACAGCACAGATGTCCAGAGAGTTGCACACTGTTGCAGGAACCGCACAAACAACGGGTGTGAAACGCACAGACTACTTGCACAAGCGAGGTAAGACAAGACGAGGTATTGCAGCCACTACACAGGTAACGCACCGTCACTGGGACCGTCGTCTGTGCTCTCGACACGGTGCAAGTCCTCCAGGTACGGCAGCACACTCATACGGTGGTGCGCGTCCAGCATGTCGTTGGCCGGCGGTGACGGCACGCGCTCCGTGTTCTGTGGGTGCTTCCTCCTCATCCAACTACAACAGCCGCGCCAGAAAAATTTAAGTAATTTATTTTCGGAATCATACAAATAAACATAATCAGTATGTGACAATAAATTAAAAAAATTATAATACACAATTCCCAGTTGACAACGGAGCCAATTAAGGCTGTAGCATAGCTTTATGTAGAGACCCGTCCACCCGTCATTTGGTCGGGTAAAAACGAATATGGACAGGTAGCAATATGGGTGGACGGGTAAAAAATGTAGGAGCAAAAAAAAAGGTCTTCCAAAACCATAGATATTGTCAGTTATGCCTCAAAAGTGAGTGTAAATGGTGTCACATGTGTGTTTGTGTCCATTTCATGTCATCAGACACATTTAATAGTTTGTAAACTGGCTTAACAGTTCACATCCATGTGTCCACCAAAACATGTGTGACTGGCAATACTTTTATCCTGCATAAAGCCCTGGGCTGTAGCATGTACCTCAAAATGGAATTAAGGTTGAGCCAGATCTTTATGCTCTCTTACCACAATTGATTTTAATGATATTGTGATTATGTGCTTATTGAACGGGGCAATATGAAGCAAATCTGACTATAATCGAGCTATGTGTGCGTGTGTGTGTGCGCATGTGTGTGTGATTTAGTGCAGTAGTTACCTTGTAATGCTCGCAATTTAAATGATACAAAGAGATAAATGACACACTGAGAGCAAACTCAAAATAATAAATCTGGTTTTTTAAAGTGTTATTGACAATATAGCCAAAGCAGGCTAAATTGATCTTTGATGTTCAATGATGTCCCACTTTCCCACATACAACACAGCAGCGTGCCTGTAAAATAAATAAGGAAGTTCAGAGTTCTGCTGCACAAGGCATCATGGGTAATGTCATGGGTTAATTAACATCTCACGTGTACCTGTTTAAATGATACCGAAGCTCGAGCTTGTCAACAAATTTAAATGCCAACATGAGCAATTGTCCACTATCGTTGAAGTTTATTTTCTATATTTTTACTTGAAATTCACATATTCACTCCAGTGTGTGTGTGTGGGGGGGGGTCAGTGCTTGTGTATTGATGTGTAAGTGGCAAACTAGCAAACAAACTTGTTGTTCATATCTCATACCGTGTTTGTCATGTTTTTCTGAGGTCAGCTGTGAAAATATCTGAACTGATGTATGAATGTATGCTCAATTGCTCATAGGTGATGCACTAGTTACATTTATTATTTATAAACACACATGTTTCAGATCAAAACCCCATATTATATACACACAAATATGCAACAAAATTGTCGATATTATAAATCATACTGGTAGCAGATATTGTGGGTATGTAAGTTCATGGCTGACAAATATATTTTGTGCAGATTTACTCACCTATACTCTCTGATTTCTTTGATCGTTGGCCTGTTGGCCGGGTTATATTCCAAGAGATCTGGAAGCAGAACAAACATTACCAGCAGCAATATCATTTTGATTACAACGCAAGTGATGGGTGTTTTAGCAAACAGAAAACCTCAAAGGATAATTATACTGATTTACAAACAACTTTGCACATCATTCATGCATTCATCAATCCGAATGACAGTCATGCGACGACATCACCCATAAATGACGGCTGTTTTTCTCGGGTATTCAATAGTAAACATATACCCAAGACTAACAGAGCCGCACCAAATATCAACCTACGTCTTAACAACTCGGCCAGCGAGCTATCCAGTTCATTTGGTATCGTGTATTCACCACTTGCTATATTCTCAAACAGCCGGAAGATGTTGTCTCCTTCAAACGGATACTTCCCAGTTGTGAAGTTATATCTGCAACAAAGACGCATAAAGTAACGTAGGTGTTAAGCAAACTATTACAACATAATACTCAGGTCTTGGTACTTTCTGATCTGCCATTGTTTCAAGACTGCCTGCATGGTCTTGCGACGTGAAATGTCCTCTGGTTTCAAAATTAAATATATAATTAATGTGTGATTTAACTGCTTCATTGGATATTTTTTAATTGTTGTCTACTGCAAACTCGTCCTGTAACCTGAAAAAGATACAATGGCAGTAAAAACTGTCCCCGAGAGATTTCTTTCACACTTGAAAACAAACAAATTGGCCATCACAACTGGAAAAATAGTATATCGTATATGTTTCCAAACATTATGACAGCATATTTTTCTTTCACCGTTATATTTAGTCTTTCCAAAACTGTGCAATGACAATATAATTTTGCATTATATATTTTATTATAAGTGAAGTTTATATTTAAATACTATCAACACAAATCAAATTGTGCACATTCATTGATTACATGCTGTAAGCATGTGTAACAATAACTTACTTAAATGTGTATACATTTTGCACTGAACAGTTGAAGCAATGACCAGTGCATTAAACATTATACAAGAATGTCATGGTGGAATGGATAAGTCTATATTTGTGTGAAATGTTTTCATTGGTTGGAGTTCTTATAGATTTTAATGTTCATACAATAAAAGGAAGAAATTAATTATTTTCCAGCACAATGGGCTTATTTTAAATGATTGTTCCACGGAGTATAAATTAGTCTGGATTTGTTTCACAGTTTTCCAAACTATAACAATTACTCTGTGAAACCGTGTTTCACACCTGTGTGTACAAGTTGTCAGATCTGGAGGTGGAAAATGTTCTTAAGTGTACACATATGTAATTAGTATTCAGCCCACAAAGATGTCCAAGTGACCGTCCACCCCTACGTATCACTCACAGTGTCACTCCAGATGACCAGATGTCCACCTTGAAGCCTGAGAACTCCTCATCACCGTTGGCAATCTCCGGTGGCTGGAAGGCCGGTGACCCTTGACTTGTCCGACATATGTCACTTGTCATATAGATATCCAGCACCTGACACCAACACACCAACAAGTGTTTCTTATATCGAATTTGCCACATCCTTTTAACTGTACCCCCTAAAATAGTAACACAAACATTTATGCATGCTATAAAAATCAAACAAACAAGTACATTATGAAAGGTATAAGGGCAAATGCAATCAAAAGCAATTCAGGTAACATTTTTGATTTGGCGACATTTCTTAAAACAATATTAACATTTTAAAAAGTGTTTTCTTGTCATTGGCCACGATTTTGTATTCTTAAGATATTCCAATATCACACAGGGAGAAACAGCAGACATTGTTGTTTACACACATAGTATGTAGTGGTATCTGTCCTACATAAAGGAAGAACACACATCACAATACACATAAAAACTAAAAGATATAACAATCCATGCGTAATATGGTAAATCGCCAATTTTGACACTGCAAGATTTTAGACGGCGAACCTCTGCCACTCCTAGATCTGTTATCTTGACGACTTCGTTGGTGGCGATGAGCAGGTTGCCCGGCTTGATGTCCTTGTGAACAATGCTCTGACTGTGCAGATACTCCAGCCCTCGCAGTAACTGGTGGAAGTAGCTGCAAACAAATGCCAGCGGTATTCGAGATTTGTTCACCCGTATATTGCACAGGTAAAATGCACTTGGGACGGGTAGAAATTTTGATGGATGAGAAAAAAGTTAGAAGCAAAAAAAAGGTCCTCAGAAATCATATATTATATTGTTGATTATGCTTTGTAAATGGATGTCAAACATGTTTGTTATTTATTTCAGGAGTCAGGACATAATACACATCTCAACTGGCTCATATTTGTATGTCAGTTAACATGCACGTAAAATTATAAAATTATTGCGAGTCCAAATATTTTGTGTTAGACATTACCACAAAATATTTGGACTCACAATAATTTTATCCTGTACAAAAGCCTGTCAGTAGTCACTTATATACAGCTGCTCACACATATATTAACACAACTAAATGTTATACTACCATATCAAAGTACTGGCCAAAATAGGCCAATAACAGTGTACCAGCTAAGCGTGAACATATTCAAAAAGCCTTACTCATGTGCTTGCCAGATGGGAAACTTCTTGCCAGGTGCATAGTCAAGCATATCCTGAAGTCCACCGACGCAGTATTCAACTACCAAGTACCTGCAGACAGTGGTTAAGGCAAAACAAGAACAGAAACGCAATGTTTCCTCATAGACAAGATTACAAATGCATGCATCTAAAATTATAGTGCTTAATGATACCAGGATTAGCATGCGTATTGCAAACATTTTTTTTTGGAGGCCCTGAGATACCCTTACAAACAACTAACTAAATACAAATTCCTTATGTACAATGAAAATATGGTATCATCATATGCGTATGCAAAATTAAAAAAAAGATCTCCAATGGGTTCTGAGAGCGCAGAATTATTCGATAAGTTAATTGGATGGTTTGAACTTTGGTCCGAAAGAAAAAAAAACATACTGTAGAACAACACAAAAATTATTAAGGGCCTTAATTTGTGGAATCAGTTACAACCAAATCTGCAGACGTGCAGTACTGTTATCAGTTTTAAAATTGTTTTAACAGATTTCTCCTATAAACAATTTTAAAGTTTGGACTAAAGTTTGTATTAATACCTATAATCAGTCTTTTTATTATTTGTGTACTAATTATTGGGTAAATATAACTATGAATCCATTCCACTTGTACATAAATGTTGAAACAGTAATTCTAGTCAATTGTGTCCATGCAGAACAACTGTCTAATATACTAAATTACTACCCCGGTAATATGGAATTATGCATTACCTTTGGAAATGGTGTCACCAGACACGGGTCAAATACATTTGAATTTGAAAGTGTTTAAATACTTTTTTTAAGTATTTGCACTTAAATACTTTCCTAAAGTATTTGACTTTTTCAAATACTACCAAATACTTTTTTTCAAATACATTGTCAGTATCAACATTTCTATTTCAAGATCACATGTAATGCCTGCCAAACTAATGGCCTTCATTACAACTTCACCCAATAGTGCTAATTACTGATGAAGACACTTAAGAGCAGCCCCTTGACCCTGGCAGTGACCACAACTTTTGTTTGCTCAGAGCCAGAGGATGGATTAGCACCTGACAGTGACCATAGGTCAATGTCCCCTTTGTTCTTTAGTCAGTCTCCAAGCTGACACCAGGCTATTCTGGTTTCCTGGCTGACTTTGAAGTTGAGCTGTCACACTTCCTCACAAAATCCTAGCAGTCATTAGCAGTGTCTCTTCTGAGGGCAACAAGGCATTTTATTATGGACCTCCTGGCTTAACATAACAAACAACATATTTTGGCCTTTACCTCTGTGGATAGTTTTTGACTCAGTTGTCACTGTGATGTAGTTAGCAATAACAATACTCCCTAGCACTGGTCTGCATGTCATCACATGAGCAAAACACTAATTATGCGTATAAACTAGATGTCTCAATATGAGTTGCTTTTCTTTTACCTACATAGTAATATGTCCTGAAAATTAATGAAAAGTATTGAAATACATTTGTATTTTAAAGTATTTGTATCCCTCAAGAGTATTTGTATTGAAATACCTTTCAATGTATTTGACCCCATGTCTGGGTATCACAGAGCAAATCTTAATGGTATTAAAATATTATACCATTTCTTACTGTTTCAAATAAATTGGTAACCTACTATAATGTTGGCTAATCCATTTATATGGATTCATTATTACTACGATAATCACAATGTTTATTGTAAGCAATTTAAAAACTGACATATAGGTTTACCTTAGCATAGAACTGCCCAAATAAATTATACATTAGAAGCAATCAGTATATATAGTTCTGGAAGGACAATACTTTTGACTTACGCTGCTGTCAGTCTACTTGTCAATTACTGTTAGTTTCCTAAGTATCTTATCTTACTCAGGTCTACCATAAAACTTATCACGAAAGGATACATTTTCTGTTTTTCCTCATTGTGTAGAACATCATACAGGCGTATAACGTTTTGATGGTTGAGATGTCTCAGCAAGCCAATTTCCCTGTAAATATGTAACATTTGTAAATCATTAGTTCATTAGATTTTATTACCGTTGTGATTCACATAAAATTTGCACAGTTCACAATAGAGCTGTGAAGTTAGTAGACTCTGCTGAAAAAACTCACACAGTCACTCCTACTTAGACTCACGCAACACCCACTCAGTAATATTCCCATGCACCCCACCCACACCATAGCCACTATTGGTTTCAATTACGGTGTACGTAATTCAGAAGCAGAGTAATATTCAACATTTCCGGTAGCCAATATTATTGTGTTTCCCTAGAAGCAAAAGGCAAACTTCCTTCTTCCACACACTGAGTATGAAATCAATTTTAGTCTCGGGAATGAATCTGTCAGCGTCAGGGCTTTATGCAGGATAAAAGTATTGCCAGTCACACATGTTTTAGTGGACACATGGATCCATGTTAACTGTTAAGCCAGTTTACAAACTTTAAAATGTGTCTGATGACCTGAAATGGACTACAAACACACATGTGACACCATTGTCACTCACTTTCAAGGCAAAACTAACAATATCTATGGTTTTGGAAGACCTAAGTTTGTTTTGCTCCTTTTTCTTTTACCCGTCCACCCATATTTCTACCCATCCATATTCGTCTTTACCCGTCCAAACGATGGGTCTCTACATAAAGCTATGGTGGGCGTTGGACCATCAAATTTATCTTTGCCTGTTTTGTTTTTATAAAAGTTGTGAACACTCTTGTTTCATGTAATGTGGTAGCCATGACTTCTGGGTAATGTTCCACATGTCTTCATTTTGTTGAACTTTTTGAAAAAGTATAAGTAAAAATAATTTTTAAATGTAATTAAAAACAATTCGTTGTCCATGAAAAGGAGAAATATGGGTGGTCCAGAGCAGAGGTATGTGTCATTCTTCGAGTGTTGATTGTAAGCTTACAGTGGTTATATACTTGTGTGGCCAGTGTATTACATTTACAGGGGGAAGTGTGATGTTGACTCTGATGTTTTATAGTGCAATATCCCTACTGGGGCATCACGCACTAGTAAGAGTCCACTACAGGTTACACATTTACCCCTTGTGTGCGATCTTTTACTTCCTCTGGCATAGAAACCAGATAGAAGGGGCCACCGGCTTTTAGAGTCTATTCCGAAAGACACAGGCCAATGTGGGGTGAACAAAACTGTCTCAGTTTTGAAATAGCTGCTGGTGGGATTGAACCACTGTCCAATCGACTGACAGTCCGGCGCCCTACCGTGCAACCACCGCTCCCCAAGGCCATTTATAAATGAGTCACTGTGTACACCATACAGACTTTGCACTTTCCATCTACTTTCAAGATTTGGAGTTTGCCTTTGGAAGCTCAACTAACTCACCAGTCACCACTATAGTTGGTAATCTTCCAGTTAACTGGCCTAATTGATTAGGGCCTTTTTAAAACGTTTTTACCACATTTTCTCAATGTGTATATGTTCGGAATGTCATTCTACATCACTTCCGGTACAAAGTAGTCAAATCTTGTTTTTTAATTGTGTGAGAACAATTTGGTGCTGTAGAGTCGACGTAAATAAGCCGATGTCACAGGGCATGAGCGGTTAGCGCATCCCAGATGCATCCGGACCGCAAAGACAATGTCTTGCAATTTGCGGATATAATATCTCCAAACCTAAGGCTACATCATTAATTTGTATTCTGTATAATGCAGATTTATTTCTTTTAAGCTTAAAGTGATAAAATATTGCAATTGTTTTTCTATATTTCGACTTCACAATGTACACTCGCCTTTGCAGTCCTGATGATATTTACATCGAATCGACGGCATTAAATTGATATAATATAAAACACAATTAAAAAATCGGAAGTGATGTAGAATGACATTCCGAACTAACATATAGAAAAAAGATGCACAGTAAAACGCCTTGAAAGGGCCCTAGTAATTTATTCGAATAATTTAGGCCTGTTAACTGGAAGATTACCATATAGTTGTGCTATCACTATTTATATCAATGGTTGGCAAAAAAACAAACCAGTGAAAAGACCAATTGTAGTGTTAGTGTACTGTTAGCGCCATAACTAGTAACAGTAAACTCATTTAAAAATAATGTTATCAAACATTTTAGTATATTAAGTTAGACGACCCATCATGCGCACTAGCGTGATGTGTCCTTAGGATATTTTGCCAATTAACAATACAAAAACAGAATATAGCAGTAAGAATACCAGAATTCGTACCTCTTCACGTTGGCTTCTCCGTTTGGGATTTTACGAAGCTTCTTCTTTTTTAGTATTTTCACAGCTCTCCGGCAAAGAGTCTTTGAATCTAAGCATTCTTTCACTTTACCATATGATCCTTCTCCTAAGATATCACCCATGATATACTGTCCAAACAACTTAGCCTTTTTTTGCCTCGGCTGGTAGATGATTTGGTCGGAATCGACCCGGTGAAAAAATAAATTCGAATCATCGTCGTTGAAATAGTTTATGACATTAAACTCGCTTTCTGCAGTATGATCGCTCTCGTAACATACATCGGTTGGATTACTTTCCATTTTCCAGACAATAAAGTGCTTTATAACCACTGATGCATGGTCAAGTTTTAAGAAACAACAACAACCAGTCGGCACATCATCGTGAAGGCCACCGCCATGATGGCATATATCGAGATTTGTTGTGCAACTACGATACGCTAATCAAAAACTGTATGTTATAAGCTGTCAATGCGAACAATGTGTGAACGACGTGGGTTATGCGATGGCGGCACTGATACTGCGCCTACCTCTCTTCTAGTTTGTTTAAACATTACCGAAATCCCCCCCGCTGGTGTTTTGATGAGAGACTGGCGTTTTTCATGACGGGAATATTACATACTAAAAATACAGATGAGTAAAACCACAGGAAGAATACAATATTGCTTTATTCACGAACGAATAACATCAAACATTGGCAAAATTTAAATTGTTCTTCAAATAATGTGATAATATGGAATATATTATTCATGGCTCCAAGATTCGGTTGATTTGTATGTAATTTGTTTATTTTGGAATTAATTTAACCACAATAATACAACACCACTGACCATGTTTCAAACAGTTGTTTAACTGTCGTTTTCATTGACAATTTTTTGTTTACCAGTCAGCACTTATACAGTAGTAAACAACTGAAATAAAACAATACATTTTAGTGAAGGACTTTGAGATGTGTCAAAATAAGTCTTAATTAAAAATTTGCTGACCTTTCAATCAATATAGCCAAACTCAAGTTTCAAATAATATAACAATGCAAATAAGGAGTCAATTTATAAAGATCTCGACAATATAATGAAGCACTCAAGGTTTTTATTGTATTCAGTTTAAAATGTAATATAGCTTGTATTCTTTCATCATTTGTTGTCTGTCTCTCTCGGTATTCATGTCCTTTGTTTTTGACTGAACAGTTAACAAATATATATTTTGTTAAATTTATACATTCACCCATTTCTGTAATTAGGAATATTTAGTGTAAATACAATAATGCCTGTCATGTATAAAATATGTGATCTTTATTAGATGCAGATATGTGCCTGTGGTGGAATAACCTTGTAAGAATAAAACAGAACCTGAACAACATGTTGTAATAAATTTGTGTTGATCAAGACAGTGACTAACTCTTATATCCACTGGCGTACACGTACACAACACTCTTCGACTATGCAATCCTGGTCTAGCCAACCACAACCTGTTACACTGGCATTTGGTCGATTGTAATTATGCTCCGACTTTGATCAGGGGTTCCCAAATTTATTTATTTGAGCTGTACCATTGTGGCTGCAAGAACCAATGTGGAACACTGTGAAGATGTGCATTTGGTTAAGTCAAAATTATATTAAAATTATAATGATGACATTTAGGTATATGCATTTGGTCAAATCAAAATTTTATTAAAATTATAATGGCATTCATTTTTGCATAACATTGCTACCAGTTATAGTGATAAACATTTGAATGTGAAATGGGGTTTACTCAATTGAACAAATGCACAGTTTAGCACATCGAGTTTAACGTTAGTAACGTTTCTGGGGATCACTCAAAACAAGCCAGTGGCCTGCCCACGGGCAACAGTTTGGAAACCCCTGCCTTAGATGATGTCATCATGCAAGACTAGCATTACACAAAGATTTGACTATTGAGTGATGCCCTTAATTGGTGCTGCAATAGCATAGAGCTCTGCTCCGAATGTCTCATAAGGTGAGATGGTCTCATAAGTTAGACAATTTTAAAAAGAACTTTATCAATCAAAGGTTCATACAATCACCAGCAATAGATGACTTAAACACTGTGAACAATGCTCAACACCTTGGCATACATTGATTCTGTAATTTAGTGGCTGTAAGCCAAATTACCATAATTAACTTTCTACAAACACATGCCAGAATTAACCTACTCCAGGTAGGCCTACAGCCAATAGATACCAGAATCAACGGAAGTGGCATTGTTGCCAAGGCAACCACCATGTAAACTTACCATTGTTCATCCTTGGTATCCTTACCGTCATCCACCCTAGGTAACCCTGTTATCACCCACCCACCCTTGATGACCATACTATCACCCACCCACCCTTGATGACCATACTATCACCCACTCACCCTTGATGACCCTACTATCACCCACCACCCTTGATGACTCTATTATCACCCAAACATCCTTGATGACCCTACAATCACCCACCCACCCTTGTTGACCCTACTATCATCCACTCACCCTTGTTGACCATACTATCATCCAGACATCCACCCACGCTTGATGACCCTATTATCACCAATCCACACTTGATGAACCTACTATCATCCAGACATCCACCCACCCTTGATGACCCTATTATCACCCACCCACCCTTGATGATCCTACTATCACCCACTCACCCTTGATGACCCTACTATCACCCACTCACCCTTGATGATCCTACTATCACCCACCCACCCTTGATGACCTTACTATCATCCATACATCCACCCACCCTTGATGACCCTACTATCACCCACCACCCTTGATGACTCTATTATCACCCACCCACCCTTGATGACCTTACTATCATCCAGACATCCACCCACCCTTGATGGCCCTACTATCATCCACCCACCTTTGATGACCCTACTATCACCCACCCTTGGTAACCCTAGTGTGAACCATTTCTGGTAACCCTGTATGTTTTGGGAGAGAAGTATGAGACCCTCAGAGACTTTCAGAGTGACATTCCTTTTTCTAGTTACACAAACTCAACTCTTACCTACAGCATATGTACAAAGTAGGTAGGACACACATATTCTTTCTTTGGTTATTTACTTGGAGCACTCATCTCTTGAGAGATATGCATTTGAACACAAACTAAGTAACCTGTTTGGCTAACCAGAACTATATTATTCTGAAATGTCTCCAGCATTCAGAAACGAAGGACAAGTTGCCATGATGAAGTTGTCTCAAGAAATATCTGGTAGAGTAGAACGTACAACAATATTTGAAGTGACACTAAATACTGATGCGACAAATAGATAGTACATGCTTAATAGAATATCAGTTTAATTTTTGTTGCACAAAAAATTATCAGCTCATGACAAAATGACATAATCAGTCAAGAGCCAGTATTTGATGTGCCCTTAGGATTATGTACAACAGATGATGTTAACATGACAGTGTAAAGCAGAACGCCTATGTATATAGATAGAATGAAGTCGCAACATTGTTCATGAAGAAAATCTGTTCAATTCAATAAAATCTCTACCGTATTGCATAGGCAGAATTTAGAAATCCACTCACTAGCCAACACTACACTGAAGACATTGGAAATGCTAATTGCACACAATTTCTACTAATAAATTCCTGATGCAACAAATGATATCGACCGTAAATCACATCGGGCGTCACTGACCCAATAAGGGAGTGTTCATTATTAATCAGGAATGTTGGATGGCAGGGACAAACACTGAAATATAACCCACCCCAAATCATGCACACCAAAATGTAACCCACCCTATAAACACATCCACAGGAAAATACTGGCATAAATTTGAAATTTGACTGTCCCAAAATCATCAACAACAAAACTTCAATAATTTTTTTAAAGCAGTGCATAGAAGCCGAGACCATTCCATCATATGGCCCATCCTCTGATAAATAACAACTGCTCCCTAACTGCTGCCAGATCTGCACCGGTCGCAGATAACAGAATGGAATTTACAAAGGTGACGACGAAAGCGATGTAATATAAAGGTATATGGCTGTTACAGCTCATCGTGACTTTCGTCTGCGGGCGATGGCACTTGAGAACATGCGGTCGGTGTCACAAACTGGAACTCGTATTCACATTTGTTTGGCTCGGTCGCCGTCAGCAACTGGTTCTCCTTGCCACAGTTCACGTTCACCTGGCGACAGAACACACCGTCAGACACAATCGTCATGGCGATAACACAATCCAGCACTCACCGACACCTCTAAACCTACACATCACCACTCTTGTTTCAAGTATTCATCGTTATTTCTATATGCAACCACCAAAATTATTTCTCCACTCTTTCTTCAAAATGAAAACAAATTAAACAAAGCATCATGCTAACACAAGACAGCAGCATATAAAGTTACAAATGTAAAAGGTCTGTCTTCAGTAAAAAAACTGCAGTTGTCTGTTTTCAAACTAATTTCATAACAAATCACATGTATCTAATCTAAGGCAAACTACAACTTATTTGTGAACCGTGTATTGTTGCTTCAATGAAACCATTGGACAATGACACAATTATTTTAATGTGTCTTTTGGACTTTGCAAAAAAAAGTTATTCATCTGTGTGCATGTCACCCATCTAACGATCAACATGTTTTATGTCAACAAACATGTATATGTGTGCCTGTGTACCTTGACGGATCGGTCAGGGCCGTTCCAACAGTTCTGTCCCTTTTCAAACTTCATCACCGAGTACTTGTTGCCGTCAGGTCCATCCCAGTGGCTCCACTTACTGCAAACACAAAAACACACCATAAACAAACACAAACACACACCATAAACAAACACAAACACACACCATAAACAAACACAAACCATAAACAAACACACACCATAAGCAAACACACATCATAAACAAACACAAACCATAAATAAACACAAACCATAAACAAACACACACCATAAACAAACACAAACCATAAACAAACACAAACCATAAACAAACACAAACCATAAACAAACACAAACCATAAACAAACACAAACCATAAACAAACACAAACAATAAATGGTCAGTGCGGGACCCAGGGTGGTCAGACCAGTTCACACACTCATCGATGTGTGAACTGCCTTGCGGAAATGAATTCTTAATTCACATCCAAGTTTTGCACATTCCTGTTCACCACACGTGATCTTTAAAAATGGTTTATTTTGAATTATTCGGTGAGGAAATTGAACCGTGGACCATTTTACTAATGTTAGGAGCACTTAAAGTAAATTTTGCTCTTTAGAATCAGTTCTGGTCCTTAGCAGTGATCTGGAATATCGGAAAACTTCACCACGATGATGTGCGAGTGGGACCTTGTCACTGGTGTGTCACGGAAACAGTATTCCCAGTAATATGGCAAATCGGCAAAGGATGCTTGCATTTTGAGAAAAAACTCATTTAATATTCATTCCACCGATTTTGTTTAACGATAAATTTCCATAAGAGCTCTGTATCTTAGTTGAACACTGTAAGATCAGAATATAAGATGTATTCATGCCAAAATTACAAAATTGATGGAAACATGACGTAGACAGCTCTTTTCACCTCATGAGTCCAGAATACACCAGTGCGTTTTAATTCCTGCTTCACTTATTAATGTAGACATTTTACATAGATCTTACTATCTCCTTTGTACTTGTTTATAAAACAGCAGTCTCAACTGGAGAAGTGGTTAAAAATCAGCCCAAAGTCTTAATTGGACCGAGGTGGACATAAAGCAGAGTTGAGGACCCTGTGAGACGGCTGATCCTTGTAAACCACAAGCTTTCAACTACACAATAAGGATGGGACAAATCTGGAATTTCATTCGAATCGAATATCGTTGAAATTTCGAATACGAATTGAATATCGAATCGAATGAGAATATTCAGTGGCTCCAAATTCAATTAGAACACTGAATGGTGTCAAGATGTCTTGCCGGGACCATGTTGCCGGCGAGTTTTACGCAAGTTTGGTTTGTTTAAGTTTATTCGTTTAAGTAATGTTAGTGATTTTATTTTGTAACCTAGTGTGAGTATATAAATACATATAAGATATGTGAGGAGTAGTTTGTAGGTTGTAGTTTTTTCATAGTTAAGACAGAAAGTAAACGATCGCCAGGGACCGATTTTAAGGCAGAGGACATGAAAAAGAATATTCAAGCGATATTCACTTATATAGCTGCAAATTTTCAAATTTTAAATCAAATACTCGTCCCATCCTTACTACACAACCTACAACTGCCCCTGTATGTGACACCTGACACCTACCCAAGACTGGTTTCCGACCCTCCATTCTTGCTCCTCTGTGTGGCCTTGTCGAATGGACACAGCTTGTACGTGTATTCCCGGTCCGTCATCTCAAAGCACTCCCCATACAGAGGGTAGAACTCAGTTTCACCACCAAAGTCTATGTCTAGCAGTGACTCAAGTTTACTGAAAAATACATTAAAAACACATTATAAATGGCTGCATCAAAAAGTCTGTATTGTTTGTGTATGATAGTGGAATGTTTTTACATTATGTATGCTGAAGATCATAACGTTATTGGTGGGGCGGTCACATGTGGCTCGGTGACATAACTGCCCCACTTCTAGGCGTAGGCTAAATAATTATATGTAAAATAACTATCTGGTTAGTAGTGTAGATTAGAGTTGGTGTGAATGAACGGTGTGATTGATTAGTACATAATACTTATTAATGACACAGTTTTATATAACCTGTTGAAAGGTGACTTGGTTTTATAACCACAGCATGGTTTTATAACCACAGCAGTAATGCTACTATACGTTGTATGTTGAAATGTGGGCTCTGTCAACCTGAGGGACAGGTGACGTGTATGAGGCTCAGTCATAAGCCTGGCCTTGGGGAGTAGAGCCCACATTTATCTTTCTTTAAAAAAAATTATAATCAATAAACATCATTAGTTTGGCCATCTTTCATCACCACTTATCACGCGTTGTTTCCAGCATAACAATCCATATGCAGCCTTGTTGTAGCAGCATAGTTCCATTTAAACACTATCAAATCCAGATGCCCCATTCACGGATGTGTAATGTAAAAATACAACCAGTGAATTAAAACCCAACCCGAGATACATTTATGACAGAACAACGCAGCAACCCGTGTAATAAATATAATAGAATTTATTATGGCCAAAATGGGACAGTCCGGCCAGATCTCTTTGAGGCCAGCTGTGACAGCCTGAGAACAAGATGCGAGACTGGGATGTTTGACTGGTGGACTTGGTTCGGGCCAGCTACTTAACCAATCATGTGACTGCAGTTACATGACCAGAATCCCGGGTCTGCATACCTCTGGGTGTCAAGCCATGCCAAAAAGAGGTGTTGACACAGAATATCCCAACCAAGTGTTAACACTGAATGCCCCAACATTCACTCCTCATCATAACTTTGGTCACGCCTGACTTCACACAAAATACAAAAAATTCTCACATACATTCACTCATCATAACTTTGGTCACGCCTGACTTCACACAAAATACATGTAATGCTCACAGACATTCACTCCTCATCATAACCTCGGTCATGCCTGACTTCACACAAAATACATGTAATGCTCACAGACATTCACTCCTCATCATAACCTCGGTCACGCCTGACTTCACACAAAATACATGTAATGCTCACAGACATTCACTCCTCATCAAAACCTCAGTCATGCCTGACTTCACACAAAATACATGTAATGCTCACAGACATTCACTCCTCATCATAACCTCGGTCACGCCTGACTTCACACAAAATACATGTAATGCTCACAGAAATTCACTCCTCATCATAACCTCGGTCACGCCTGACTTCACAAAAGCCGTCCACTGGAGAGTGTCTTACAACGGTAACGACCAACTGATACAATAACAAAACAAGTTTTCACCTGATTTCACTTTCGATATCCCTGAATTTCCTATCAGCTTCATTGAAATCTTCACGTGCCTTGTCAGCCACTGAAAACATACACTTCATGAAATGACAGATAAATCTGATTAATGTCACTTATAACTAGAATAAAAACTTATTGGTTCTGCAAAAGTTACGAGTTAATGCATTTGATCAGCTTGATAATTAAAGTCACTTTTGAAATTGCAACATAGCTAATATTTGAAGAAACATATAGTTAGATAATAACTACAGGCACAAATTAATATAAGATATGTTAACCACTACAGTGTAAAATAATGTAAGTATTTACTTGAAATTTGTTGTTCATTGTTCATTACAGTTACACACATCTAAAATCTAAATGAAACAACAATACTGCCTTAATAACTGTTATCAGTACAGAACAGATAATGTAGACTGGACAAAAAAGTGGTCAATACAAAGTTGTAGTATATGCTAAAAAAATGAAGACAGTGTAAACAGTTACAAGCAAATATATTAGACAGAAATGGCAATATTAGAAGTAATCTAATAAATGTCATATCAATTGAGCTATTAATTTTCTATTTCTATGGAGCATAAACATCCTGTCAGATTTCCCCAGAGAAGCCACACCTCATGCTTACTGTATTTGTAGCCCAACCTGCACTGTTTGCTCTGTGATTGTGGTGTGAATGACTGGTCATGGTTCCTACCTCCAGAGTCCTGACTGCTTCTGGTTGGTTAGCTGCTAAATCCCTGTCTAGTGTGTTTAAGTGTAAACTGTAAACATGTCTCAATCCACAACTATTATGTGTTTGTCCCATCTGATATATTACATATTTTAATTTGATACCCCTTGATTTGAAATGTTATTATTGTAATGTATTTTACCATGTACATTTGACATTTAAAAAAGGGGACATAATATATGTATTTGATTCATAAACCATAAATTAAAATAATTATTGCAGTACTTCTGTAAGTTCAATATAATTTCTTTCATCTTGATTTGATACCTTTAATTCATACTATCATCATATATGGATAATATTGGATATACTGAGTATCAATCCAGCATTAAATGATTCATTCAATACCTGAGAAAGTCGCCTGATTTCTAATAATAAAACCTGGATAGTAGTAATCATTTAAAACACTAGATAGTGACACAGCAACAAAAAGAATAACACCCAGGGATTCCAAGGTCGCGATTACAGTAGAAACCGGATTAGGATACTCATTAAAATTAATCATGAAAGTAATCATGATTACATTCTAAAGTAATACTCATACTCGATTACATTTGTATTGTAATTACTCCATTTCTGGATGACACCAAAATAATATCTATAATAAGGTATCTGTTATTGCACCTAAATCCTTGGAAGGTGAGGTAAGAGGTGCATTAAAGGAACATGCAACCCAAAAAGTAACAATTGCTCAAACCATTCAACAATGTTCATTGAATCATATCCCATATTTTGTACTTTTTTTCTGAAATTATTTATTATGTTTTAAGGAGAATTAGTGAACATCCCTGGAGGCTGACATTTTGGACATTTCGCCTGTGGGTATGTGACGTCACACTTCCACAACCGCTAGCGCCTCGGGTGGACAAAATAAAACGAACTCTTCACCCACTGAGTCTATCCATAAATTTAATTACACTTAGACATAAAAACACGGCGTCCCTTACAATAAAAACATTCATAAAGAATAGGATAAAGAACAACGGTGCTCAAGTAAAGATTGCAACCAAGACAATCGCGAATTTGTACTTGGACTTGATCGGTTCGACGGAGCTTAGTAACTTTTATTATCGCCCACTTTCACATGTAAACAAATCGTTTATCCAACTAATTATTCCAGTCGACCGTCGTGCAGTGAATATACTACTAATCATTGATTTTAATTATTATAAAGGAAATACATTGAATTATAATCTAGTAGCCCATTTATAGTATTTGCATACATTATGTTTATCCCTTTTGCGAGACCGCTCTTCGCGTGCCATAGCAACACTGTTCGGCCCCGGACTTTTCTTTCTGTTTACAAATTCAGTGGGGACAATATCTTAGTTCACCTGTCGCCTTTCACCCAATCCCAGCAACCTGTGTTCCAGATCAATTTCGGTTGAAATTGAATTTTTCCACCGTATGACCCGCACCTATATTGTGGAGCCATTTCATCGCCAACTCGCGTTTCGGATGGAATGTATTGGTATTTGGAAAAATATCTTTCCTTTCACTGACCCTTCTCCTGTTCTGTTTTTCTCTTGCTTGACATTCAAACATTTTATTATCATAAGACTCATATAAAAAGAACTCAAATTATGTCGCTGTGCTAGTGTTTACATGTTGCGCGGCGCCTATATCGCTGAGAGTTGTGGACAGTCTACGTCACACTCACGCATTCTCTCGCGTTACTCTCCGTGAGTTCCTCGTGAAATGGGCAACAATGGCAGCGCCCATGGTCAGTGAAAATGTACGTTTCAAGATTAATTTTATGGTGTATAGCATTCTTACAAAATTAAACAAAAAGTACATATGTTACAATATTCTATCTTGAATGCTATGTGGGAATTTGGGGAATTTTAACGCATTTTCAACATTATGGTTGCATGTTCCTTTAAGACAAATCTTGTGCAATCTCAAAAGCGACAAGCGGATCATTCAGATGAGACAACTAAAGAGTACTAACACTCAATCAGACCCTTCGTGTTCTCATCGTATTCCGGCATCTTGTCGTCCGTGTCAGACGCACTGCTCGGTGGCTCCACCTCCGCCTTCTTGTCTTCCTCTTTCTCCTGAAACACAGTCACATTTCCCTGTATTATTTTCTGTTACGTCGGCTGAATAGCAGTGTTATTTTGTACAGTTATAAATAGTACATGATTTGAAACAGAATGTACAGCATTCTGAAAAATGATCTGGATGGGTGCTTTATTTTATCAATTTATTCTTATTATTACAAAACATCCTTTTTTACACAGAAACAGTCGAGTAAGAAACAATATTTACAAACATTCAAATTGAAGATGTTTCACGTATTTTCAAAACAAATTATTTCAGTGAACAGTAATTGTGTCATATCAAGTAACACATACAAAACACACGGCCTAACACCCAAACAGTGGATGTGTTAAGAAATAAGCACACAACACATACTCTGTTACTTAACTTAAAAAGAATGAACACACCACTGAACAGTTGGAGCACACGGTACACATGCCTTGTCATTAAAGAGTAAACATTGGCTGACTCACAACAAACCTTACTTGCAACATAACAAACCTACTTACAGTAGCATTACCAGAAACAGAGTGACAACATCCGATAGCAACAACCACGTTTAATAGCAACACATGTTGAAAGCGGGGTGGGGAGAAATGTAAGCGACTGGGTGCTACAGGCAGGTTATATGAACACTAATAGTGTACCGTATTAGTTATGTGCTTGTTAATTCCACAGGCGACAGTACAGCTGTACAATGAATTCAGTGGTGCGTGGTGTCACAGATAGCATACTTGTCACGTGACACTGTTAGTAAGTTTCACTAAGTAAGGCAATAACACCAAGTTAGTACAACACCATCGCAGAGACCTCGCTGAAGCCCCACGACCTGAGAGAAACGAGAGAAGGAAAGGTGGCAGGCAACAACAGGATTAGGCCACACAACGAGAGATGTCTCTAGCAAGCCAGCAGATAGGAGCACCTTGTCCTCTTCTTCATCATCATCGTCATCATCTTCATCTTCATTGTAACGATCTTCTTCGTCGTCGTCGTAGTTATGGTGGAGGTCTTCCTCAGGTTCTAGGAGCGGGTCAACTTCTGGGGGCTGCGCTGTGGGCGTTGGGGTAGTGACTGGCTCCTGCAATGTTGTTACGGGGGATGTGATAGTTGTGGGGCAAACTAGAAGATGCAATGATATGGGGGTATAATCCTACCAGATCATGTGGGAATACTAAATCAATTGTCTAGATGTGACTGTGCCGTTGTGTGTATATCCCATAGACCCAGGGGCCATAGTAGATATGGCGACAACATTGCAGATATGTTCCAACTGATGCAGAATGGCTTTAGTGTTGATACATTTTATGTCAGTTTTATGTCAAAATTGTACGCTAAGGCTTAAAGGAGCAAAACTGTAACAAACGTACATGGAAGTTGTCCAAGACGACTGTGTCAACAGACGTCTAGACCAGTGACCACATACCAAAGTAATCAAACACACAATAGACACAAAAACTATGTAGCCACACCAGAACCTGCTACAAAGTTAGGATAAGAATTCTACAAATTCAAACCACTGCGGCTCAGGCAAGTCCTGTTATCAGGTGCTGCAGAAAAACCCAAACTGTGACTGATTAGTTAGAGACAACCGGCAGACCAACACAGGCATCACTGACCTCTGGAGGGGGTGTCGTAGTGTCGGGGGCGACTGTCGGTTCTGGAGGTTGCTCCGTGTCCCCCTTGGCCAGTTCCTCCTCCTGAGCTTCTTGTTTCTCTTTTTCCTTTGTGTAAATCTCTTTGATGTTTGGCCACACCTTACCGTGGAATGTCTCGTAGTCGACTTGCTCACTGTCTTCAAGGTATTCCTGTCAGACCAAGGCTCTATCATTTTACATTTACTAAATGGAGGTTTGTAACACATATTGTTTTGTTATGATGTTTTTTAGTTGAAACCAAACACAACTGGTTGATTACAAATTACAATCACTGCTGTCCGTATTCCAAATCTAGTTGGAAAACTTACCATGCTATGACAATTGGCAGGAATTGAACTTGAAGATTACCCGAACAAACACAATCATAGTAATTACAGTAGACGATTGAAATCTGATTTTCCCACAAAAATTAAAACATACACATAGTTTGCAACGATAAAAAATATTTACTGACAATTTTGCAGCAGCGTTTTTGCGTTACCTTTGCCTCCTCGACAGATACGGTGCCATCTGTGTCGATGTCAAATTCAGAGTGTTCTTGCATTTCTTCCACAGAAACCCTGTCAGAGACATAAGTCAACCCGTCACGCCACTTAAACTGACCTGTTCTGACTCATACACCTGCCAGTACAGTAACGTCTCACACGACATCTCATGTTTCGAAGGGGTCAATTTTATTTCAATATTTAAAATGTAATACAACCCCAAAACATGACAGACTTATTTCTCCATTTCTCCTAGAAATGATAATGAAAGCGATCCAAACAGATAGATAGTGAAAGTGATACAGTAAAGGTAGATGAGAATAACACAGGAGAAACAGGCAGATGAAGACACCTAATCGAGAGGGTGAGACAGTGGGGCTAGACTAGCGCTGTCGATCGCCAATTACACCATAGGCAAAACGGTTTGCAATTTGGCGAAAATAAAATTTAAACTCTTCAACAAATTGGTGAAGCGTTATTTCTGTCATTATTACTGATATCGACTGCATTATTCAAGGCCTGGCTCTGTTGAAGTTGCCTAAATGATCGACCAACTGACCAATAACCAATAATAAATCAAAATAACCAATCAGCGTAACATGACCCACTGGGTAAACAATAGGTCGCTAATCCCTCCATTTAGCCATGCTCACAGTCAATAGGGGGGGGGAATTCAAACAAGAATTGTGTTTACTATACAATAGGAACCTGCTTGATGACACTAATTACAAGTTTGAGACAAGTACAACACTGTACCTGACAGGTTCCATATTAACGTTCAGTATCGGTGCAATCACATGGCATGGTCATTAATCAATGTGCCATCTGGTAACTAAGCAATAAAATGCCATATATATTTGACAAGTCTCACCACCAGAAGCAGAACAGACAGAAAGATGCATGTCAAATACAGGTTTTATCATGTATAGCCTGCGTCACCCAGGCCAGGATTACACTTGATCACAGTTAACTAATTTGGTGAATAGGGCCTGCAAGTGGGTCACGATACATGGCGTGACTACGCGCGACTGGAGCTTATTGAGGACTAAGCGAGACTAATTGGGGACTGGACACAAGAATAATATTCAAACGATGGATAGCAGTTGTAGCTTCCGACTGATGAATACTAGAAAAATCAGTTCATAAATAACTTGTGTTATACGTTTCTTATCTTAAATGTCCGATTTAATATTGAGTGTATCACACTATCATAGACACATAGCGATTTACGTAATGCAGATAATCAACACAATGCTAGGCTGTATGTGTCTTTTACGGGATTTGCATTTTACATTGCTGTATGTTGTGGTTTCGATAAGCACTTATATCTGACAAGTTGTCTAAACGCACATAATCATAACACATGTATACGTATGGCCCAAACAGGTTGTACTTCGCGAAAAATGGCACTCTTCATTATTAGTCAAGATCGCCAAACACAAGTACTTGCCGCTATTGCCATGGCAACCACCATAATAATCGATTAAAATTCATGATTTCCGTGATCATTGTCACCGGCAAAATATTCCATTGATTCTGCTTGTAATAATCCTTCGGACAATATAACTGAAATACGCTATTTCGGGACAGTTCGATTATTACGACCAAAACAAAACAAAGTCCTATATGTTAACATGGAGTATATGGACCTCCTGCCCCCAACTGCCCCCAGCCTCGTTTTCACGCGCGAGACTTGCACGCCCTATTACTCTATTCAATTAATCAATTACTGAGCAGTCAAGTGGTGTTTTTAGATAGGTAATACTTATATCAATACACTGTTTGAATCACTGCGGGGCAACAAGAGTAGAGTAGATGGTTCTTAATTATTTTGCCTTGTAAAATTGTATCTTTCAACTTATACTATACATACCTGTAATGTTAATTTTATTACATTAATAGTATGTCTTAGGTGCTATTTCTTTGTATTTGCAAGCAGAAGCAAACAACAAGATGGCGGACGTTCGTGTCGAAGAACTTTCACGATTCAAATGTTTACTTCAGATTATCTCAAGTTACCACATCTATGTTTCGACAAAACAACTGACAGTATTCGAGAATATGACTATTATACTAGTTGAAATAGTTAGAATGACTCTGGATGCTTTTTGGTCTGAAAAATCGACCATTTGTCAGCGCAAAAATTTCACCGCTCACGCCGCGGGTTTGCGACGGAGGCGAATGTAGCAGCAATCGACCAGCTTAAAATGGCCTACCTCAATGTTGAAAAAAATCACAAAAGTAAAAGTTCTCAACAGATTTGATTCATTTTTATGTTATTTGGCAACTAAAATGTATGGCTACATTTGTTTCGCAAGAAGTAGGAAATTTATCTGTTCAGTAATTATTTGGGAGCAGGATAGTTTTTTCCAGCTAATATTATCACCATGATTATCTGGCATAATAGAGATAGTATAATTTTATTATGATAAAGAGTTCATTTGGCAGTAAAATGATGCCTCATTCATATTTTTATGATAAGTATTTGCAGAGTTATGATTTTTATTGTAACAGTATGCAACAGAGGATTTTCGCTGGCCGATCACAGGATTAAACAATGTTCTGTTAAATTATACCAGATGTTTATTTGCGATAATTACTTATATATGTTTAGCTAAATATATAAATGCTTAGTTAATTAAAATTGGGCATTTTTTCTTGTGAATATTGTATAGAATTTTTTATTATATTAATTACGTCTTGTTTTGCATTTTTACCGGGTAATGTAATTGATCTAAAAAAATGGCTAAAGAAAAATTCCTATGGCTAAAAAAAATTCTGACCTTTAGCCAAATTGGCTAAACAGATTTTAGGCACAGCGCTAGCATAGTGGGGATGTGGCATCCACCCAGCAAGGGGTTGGGGGAAGAAGTAATCAGTAGTGTTCTTGTTTACATCCAAATCTTCAAAAGGTAAATGTGTCTGAAACAAGATCAAAGTTGACACTACTTACACGCCATCGTTGTTGGTATCAAGAATCTTAAACGCATTGTCACTCCTTTCATTTTCCTGGTTGGATTGTAGGCGAGCTTTCTCTTCTGCACAAAGAGACAATTACAAAGATGATGGTTGGTAAACTAATATGTCTTATCACTCTCATGCTGTGTGTGAAATTAACAAAGAATGTCATGCTGGAATAATTTTTTTTAATCGAGCTTGCACGCTAACTAATTTGTCCCACAATAAGAAAATGTGATAAGGCTTTCAAATGTGGACTATAGATGTGTCTAGTTTACTGCCAACATTGTATTCAATAAGAAAAAATAATGCATACAACGTAAAACTGATATTCACTTGGAAGCAATAAAAAACAGACAAAAGTCAATCACAACAAATGGATATTTACTTTTAAATATGGAGATGATAAAGACACAGCTTACCGGGTATTTTACCTAGGATGAAGCAGTAATATAAACCATCGAACTTATGTTTTCACAGCTCTGGTACAAACCTTCCCAGGCTTTCTTGTGTTGTTCTTTAGCCTCAGTCTCTGGCACCTCTGCCTCCTTCTTCACCCCTGGACAGAACACACCACCGTCATAATACAATAATAATAAATAAAACTTTATTGTTCCGGACTGGGAAATTCATTTTGCAGCGTTCGTCATAACAAATATAAAATACAGGAGTAAAGAAATAAAAATACAGATAAATTCATTATTAAAACAGTATGTAAACATTAATGATAATAAAATACAAGACTAATCTATAATATAATTAAAAATTATAGTTATAATTGTAATTGTGGTCGTCCTTTCACACACACAAAAATACAACATACACATAACGTCAGAGGTGCTTGTCATTGAGAAGTTGTACAGACCTTGGAATGAATGAGTCACGCTTCCTATTTGTTTTGGATATGATAGTTCTGAACCGTCTGGACGAGGGCAGAAGGACGTACTGGTTATATAGAATATGTCATTAATTATTTTGTTGGCTTTATGCAGTGCCTGCTTTTCATACAAAGCAGTGAGAGAGGATTGTTTGAAGCCGGTTATTTTGCTACTTATGTTTTTTCAGTCTTTCTGACCGACGTTCACAAACCAACATAAAAAATAAACACATCTCTGTGTCAAATCACTGCCCTCTCATATGAACTAGTTGGTAGAAATATTATTTGTTGACGCGTTTACTCATTAACTAAATGTGTAATTACACAAAATATCACATGTTTACCTATACTTTGAGTATGAGCTGCTATGTCCTCATTGCACGGCACAAATATATGTTACTTTGTAAAAAAAAGGTTAACGTTTTGAATTTCCCAACCAAGTGCCCAGAATTTTTTTTTTCATTTAACATAAACAGCTTCAATGTAACAGACTTGTTTACCCGAACTGAAGTGTGCCCCACACAGCAACTACACAACGTCATGTGTGAAACATTCTGTCTCAGTTATAAGACACGATGGGCTGGGCTCTTTCAGTAACATCCTTACTTCTTTTGTCCAATTTGAGTTTAAACATTTATTTTCTCCCTGAGGTGTTCATGTGTCCTGAAATGTAACAACTCCAGGACATGGCATCAGGACACTGCCACTAGTCTGCCACGGAAATGGTGTCTCCTGTGATACAATAGCAGAGCTCCGTAGATTTACATTTAACAACAGATGGTTAATAATTGATTTTCCTCGTGAACTCATTATCTCAGTGAAATGGTCATTAATAATTCAACAACTACGCCACTGTAGCCTGTGGTATTGCATTGCTTGATGCTAATGCGTTATGTCTGACCTTCCAACTCGTTCTTCCTCCTTTCTGCTTCATCCTTCTCGGCCCTCAACTGCTCCAGTCTCTCCTACAACAACAGAACATGTCACTAGTGTATCCAAGAGAACATGTCACTAGTGGATCCAAGAGAACATTTCACTAGTGTATCAAAGAGAACATGTCACTAGTGGATCCAAGAGAACATTTCACTAGTGGATCAAAGAGAACATGTCACTAGTGGATCAAAGAGAACATGTCACTAGTGTATCAAAGAGAACATGTCACTAGTGGATCAAAGAGAACATGTCACTAACGGAACATATCATTAGTGGATCCAAGAGAACATGTCACTAACGGAACATATCATTAGTGGATCCAAGAGAACACATCACTAGTGGGACACACCATTACTTTCTCCAACTGAACATGTCACTAATGGAACAATTGGCTACAACTGAACTTGTCAGTAGTGGAACATATCACTAGTAGCGCCAACTGAATACATCACTAGTGGAACATGTTAATAATTGCTCCAAATGAACAAGTCACCAGTGGAACACATCACTAGAGGCTCCAACAGAACACGTTATTAGTGACTGCAACTGAATGTGTAACATGTCACTAGCCATCATTGACTTCCTCCTGATTGTGAAGTCAGAACAGAGTCGTAACTGTCTAGTGTCTACATTACAATACATTAACCCACATGTTAATAGTTATCATCGAGATATCTATTAGTGGGTTATTCGTTTGCTAATCCTGGTTTATTTTATAGAGCATACAGGGTTACAATAACAGAAACAACCAACAATATGGCTATTGTCAATTGCAATGTAAAAACTGTTACAATGTGCTATCAATATACAGACTGTATATTTCCCACTGTCGAATAGTATCTTCTTAAGTTATAATCACAAATCCACACAATCGCACACCCACACACACTCCTTTCTCCAACACAATAATAACTTTTCTATTACAGCACAGTAGCATGTCTGCTACATGCACGTACATGCAAAGAAATATATGTAACATGCCAAAGCCATATCACTATCCCCTGTGGGTGGGAATGGACAGAAATTACAACAAACTGCCTAAACACCAGCTGGGACATAGTGAACTTGCTGTGCCACCTGATCCCTTTCACACCTGTAGACGAGGCCATAAAGCAGTGGGCACACATTAAGTACAGGTGTGACAGCCTTGAGGTGACATATCAGCCCACCTGTTTCTCCTTGACAGACTCTTTGCCTCGCACTGCGTAGTCCAGGTACACCTTGCGACCTTCTTCCAACAACTGACGTTGTCTCTCCGCTTCCTCCCGGGCCTTCTTCCCTAGCTCCCTGGGAAAACCACATGATGCCATGTCATGTGACTGACACACAGGTGTATAAAGCATGCATTACACGGTAAACGGACAAAACCCCACTGCAGACAAAACCCCATCGGACAAAACCCCACTGGACAAAACCCCACTTAAAAAATATATATATATATACAATTATATATATATATATATATATATATATATATATATATATATATATATATATATATATATATATATATATATATATATACCACATTGATACGTTATGATTTTTGTACTTTAGATCAGAGACCTGAATTTACCGAATAAACTCATTATAATTATCACCTAATATAATACTTATATACAAAAAACAATCACATAGTCTAATGTATATTTTACTATTGCTACTGTCAGGGATAATGTGGATGTGATACCATTAGCAATTACATGAAGCCTTCTACTACTGATGTCAGGGATGATCCTTTCATGATCAATTCACAATTACAGTGGCTTCTTGATCTAAGGGATAATCACAACTATTACAGTAAACCAGGTCAAATAGTTACTGAAGTTCAAACACAGACACACAGACACAGACACACACACACACACACACACACACAAAACATATACACACGCACAGGCACGCACGCACGCACGCACGCACGCACGCACACATATATTCTTCAACAGTTTATATATATATATATATATATATATATATATATATATATATATATTTAAATATTAATATTATCTATTTTATAAACCTTTAAATGTTCAATTTAGAGTCTTATTTTGTATGTAAAATTTCTTAATTAAATCAATATCAACAGACCAAGGCCAAATAAAAACTTTATGTAATATTATTTTAAGATGGGTTATTAAATTAATTATGAGTGGGCTTTTGTCCAGGGTCCATTAAAACATGGTTTTGTCCGATGGGGTTTTGTCTGAGTGGGGTTTTGTCCGATGGGGTTTTGTCCGATGGGGTTTTGTCCGAGTGGGGTTTTGTCCGAGTGGGGTTTTGTCCGAGTGGGGTTTTGTCCTGGATTCGCATCACACACATGTACACCATGCACACATCGATCTACAATCCTTCCTTTTTAGATAAACAAGGAGAACGATAAATCACTGTCCTGAAATCTCTGTGTTTCACTCTCCTGCTCAATGCTATCAAAGCATTTTATTAACATCTTCAAGAACTGCATAACATTTATTGACTATAGCAGGAAACCATGAAGAAAGGTTTACTAAAAGTGACATGTGCTGTGATTGTGACTGTCCAGAGGAACAAATTAAGTCATCGTGGTCATCCACAAACTGCTACATCAGCTGCAGTGTCCATCATAAAGACATTCCGACAGACTGCAGCATTTGACATACCGACAACACGCTACAGCAGCTAATACTGTGCAGATGGATAAACAAACTACTTACTAATTTGCTTACAAAGATTCAAACAAACGGGACACATGGTAATAATTGCAAAGCCAATGCCCAATCACTCTCCTGAGATCGTTTTTGGCAGCGCAGTCAATCACACTCCTAAGACAAAGAAAGAGCTAGCACACATTCAACTGTGCTCAGGTCTGTGGATATGGTACACACCGATGACACCATACACTTGTACACAATAGCCCATCACACACAGACCTGTGCACACATGGCAGATACATTTGCACACATGCATGGAACTTGATGGGAGTTCATTCAGCTACCCCTGACAGTACATGGCATCGTGTGTCCTGTTCAACTGGTTTTTCAGCAACAACAAACAGAAGGGAGCATGTTAATGAGGCTGAACAAAACTCTCTTATGTATGTATACCTACTTGCAGTAATTTGTACACTGAGCATCGCTGTCATATTCATCTGTGCCATCACAACAATCTGCAACAATCACCACATCTATGAACACACCATACACACACACACACACACCCACACACTTACACATATATTTTCTCACACATTTACTATCATATTGTAGGATGCCAGAGTATATATATGTTCAGTCATTGTTACTGTTAGTTTTTTTTACAATTCATGTACATAATTGTCTTCTCTTGCTATACGTTGTCACCTAAAATGGCAAATCACAGTGCACTGCTGGTTGATATTAACAAATAAACTTATATAACAAATATATACAAAACATATTTACATTTTAGAATAAAACGTAACTACTGTAATTTTAAGTTACCAAATTAAACAAGTGAAATTATAAATACTTCACTTAGTTGATAAAAAAATGATGTCTGTTAGTTAGAGGTAATTACCAAGAACTTACCACATATTCCATCATTAACCCGTGATGAAGGAATGTATTGGGGCTTATGACCTGCATTTGTACAGTGGAACGAACCATTGGGGCAGGCTGATGTTCCTGGAAGACAAAAAATAGCATTGTAATTACTATCATGTTGCACTCTGAGTAAGCAGATGTTTCCTTATCCATCTACCATCTGGGGGCCTAGGCTGAAGATGGTAGCCTCGTTCGACATCAATTCAAAATGTTACACGTATACTGAAGTGAAGAGCTCTTCACTTCAGTATACACCTAAAGGATCATCTCAGAAAAATTACTTTCGTCTTACCTTAGCCCCCCACCCACCTCTCAGACGAAAGTTTATAAACGTTGATATGATGATATCAATATATTAACCCGACCCCCTCGCTCCGCAAAAAAGTGAATGTAATTGTGTCTGTTATTTTGCATCAACATTCTGAGACGATCCCTATGTATTAATTCTGACAGACATAGGAACATACCTGGTTCATCGGAAGCATCTGTGCAATCACAGTAGTCATCGTTGACTTTTTCAAAAGAGATAGTCGCTGATCCATCAAAGCAAACAAATGGTCTGTCTGGTAGGTAAAACGATGCTTCTGTAGAACAGAAAAAAATTGCACAAGTTTAGGTTGATTTGTGTTTCTCTGGTAGGACATGTTGTAGATTCAACAGAAACCTTACAATTAGTTTATTCCAATTTCCTAGTTAGGTCAATTTTTTAACAGATTATCTCATAATTTCCAATTAAAAGTACTTGGAACACCATCTATTAGATTTTGCTAGTCACACAGAAAACTTATTTAGCACAATTTAAAACCACTATGACATGTTGGAACATTTACACTCTTTAAATAGTTCTGTTGAATTCATCACACAACCTGTTCAAATAGTATAATTTATTATAAAGAGAATTCAGTCAAAGAATTCCTGGACGCAAAATCTGCTTCACATCATATACTGCACATTACAACTTAAATGAGCCATGAAGAAGATTTCTCACCAAGCAACAAAGCATTGCCCTTAGCACCTTACAAGGACTGACTGGTTAAAAATAATTGCAATAAGATTATGTTGTTTACACCTTTCACAGTGATAGGGTCAATATTGTACATTTAGTGGTGTTTAATGACCATGACAAGTTGACAGTGAGTGAAGTTGTATACAAAAACATTTTCAGTGCGTTGTTCTGGAACTGCAAATCTGAAATAGTGAGAGGAATGCTATCACATGAGAAGCATTTACTTTCACTGTGGAAAGTTATTTCGGTTTAGCAGGCTACTCAATAGCTGACAGATTCAACAAGAACAGTCAAGAATAGATGGTTAAGTTGGGTCATTTGATGCAGACTCATGCCGTTTATGGTATAACAAGAAAAATTTTGGTGTCATTTGCAATTGAATCTACTGCTCAGAGTTTAAATAATCTATGCATGTTCACATAGGTTCTAGTTCAGTTTTGTTGCTTAAAAATTACATGTCAAGTGACGGGGTAAGCACACTACCTCTTGCTGAAGTAAGAAGCTGGATATTTTAGTGGAATAGCTATTTGTTACTCCAGAACATATCTGATTTATCACTGTGAAAATGGATTAAGACAGCCAAGACCTATCTTACTGGCTGGTGTGAAAAGGAATGTTGGCTGGGAATGCTTCAAAGAATCACTGAAATCCTTTGTGTCATTGTCACATGCTATCCAAACACCAGGGCTAGCACAAAAGAAGCTCCAAAGAATACCCAGTCAAGGATGAGAGAGCCTTCATAGGTAGAGTTGTAACATAAAAGTATCTATAGATATAGAAGTAAAACACAGACAAATGTAATTCGTCACAAGTTTAAAATCTAAAGAAAAAAAAGAAAATAAATTATCTATTATTTTAAACTGCACATGGGCAAACTGTGGAATGTTCCTCTACACAGAGGAAACCACAGGAATCTGAAGAAGAATGTACTTAATCACAAGTATGTTTCACAAAATATACTTAAGTACTGTATTAAGTAAATATAGTTTGTTACATGTACTGGCACTGAAATACAGAATGCACTATTTTATTAGAAATATTGTGAACATAACTTAAACTATTCATACACTACATATCTGAACATAAAAGGAGCAGATCTAAAATTGGCAAATGAGCTGTGTAAGTATTTGTAACCGAGTTTTAAAATATATGACTGTCAATTATCATAAAATTATGACGTATATTTTAATTATCAAATTCTACAAAAAACTACATTATTATTTTGCTGTGCATCAGATAGTGACACAATGACTTATTATAATATGGCATGATAATGAGTTACTGACATTACCCTTAAAGCTTAACTTTATTAACAATATCACTAGTAACTGTGTGGAACTTTCTAGAAGCTTCATCAGTTAAAGCAAAGTATGCCCCACAATTCAAGGCTATGCACGATACTCATAGAGCAACTAACATCATTGGTGTGATATTCTGCTAGGCGTAGCGGATTATTTAAAAGTAAAACTGCCATTGCCTAAACAGTAAACTAATCACTGTGACACCGAGTCTGAGTGAGTGTTGTTGGTGATCCGTGTTGCAAAATGTTAAGCGTTGGATCTATGCAATGTCAATTAAAGCAGCTGCTTGGCTTAGCGTGTTTTTGTTTTATTTTCGCTATGTAAATTATATGTTATTTAAGCAATCATTTCTATTATGATATTGATTTCTATATCTGAATCAATCGCATTCACTACGTAAATGGAAGTACACTCACTGCAACGTGTCAGATCCTCAACTCAACTTTCAATAGACAATTTCGACTGTTTTATATTTATAGACTGACCTCCATTTTAAACATATTTAATGACAGTGAAAAGAAGTTACGTATCCAAACAGCAATTAACTAAATGAAGAGACAGAACTTCAAAATGATCAACAAAACACAGCATTAAATAGACGATAATTGGGTATTTTTGACGCACACGCAAACATTTGCAACGCGAGTGCCTCTAGTAGTGCCGAGCGATCACTATACTTACTCGATATTGCTACGCCCCTAGGCCTTTCAATTCTCCCCGTCACACCAAATATAAGTATACTACATATCACGAAAGTAAACGCTTTCTTTATTGCCATATTATTATGAAACAGTGATGTAAACCAGCAAAAAACAAAGATCTCCATTTCGGACTTGCCCTCAAAACTGGCAACGTGTGATTGGCTAATAGGAACGAGGCAGGGAATGCCGCTTAAAAAGGATTTCCCAAATACGTCTAATAATACCATGATAATATACACTGCCAATATAAGCTTGCGATCTAGTTACTCGAACGGTCACTACACATTTAATTGCATGTTCTAATCACACAATGAGCTTTGAATTAATCACTGTACTGTTCAAACACAAAAACGTATACTTTAAACAGAAGGATTTCGAGCTACACCTCCACGTGCACATATCGTGGCATTTTATGTTCTCGAACGGGGGGGTGTAACATAAGGTGACTCGTACTCGGGATGGCAGTGTGGTAACTCGATAGGTTTATTGGCTAGTCGTTTACACATGCGGGTGGTATACACGCTGAATAGGATGCTGAATACTACATCTCCCTTTCTTTCAAAGAAATATTCTGCATGTTTACTATTAAACCAAATAAACATGCATAGGTCAACTAATTCACAAATTGTTAATAAAAAAGTGAACTAATTATACTTATTCATAAAAGTAAATGTTCAATGTCTGCATGTCAATGTCTCCGTTTTCTCTTTCCATTATTCACATTTCTAAAGTTATACTAACTGTAGGGTGGACTATCTACAGTCGGAGAGTAAATAAATATAGTCAGGGATTATTCTGCCCAGCAGCGCGTGTCGTGATATTTGCCCTTCGGCTGACCTGTATAATTGTAGTTGTAGGTTGTATAATAATAGTAAGATTTATATAATTCCTATATCATCATGTGTGTGCGTGCGTGCGTGCGTGGTGGTGTGTGTGTGTGTGCGTGGTGTGTGTGTGTGTGTGTGTGTGTGTGTGTGTGTGTGTGTGTGTGTGTGTGGGTGTGTGTGGGTGTGTGTGGGTGTGTGTGGTGTGTGTGGTGTGTGTGTGTGTGTGTGTGTGGTGGTGGTGGTGGTGTGTGTGTGGTTGTGGTTGTGTTGTTGTGTGTGTTGTGTGTGTGTTGTTGTGTGGTGCGTGGTGGTGTGTGCGTGCGTGTGTGTGTGTGTGGTGGTGGTGGTGTGTGTGTGTGTGTGTGTGTGGTGGTGTGGTGTGTGTGTGTAGTGGTGTTGTGTGGTTTTGTGTGTCCCAAAGACTCAGTTGTATTCGGGTTATTCCAAATTTGTGATTCGATAATTAAAATCCCGGCCAACTATCAATATCTGTAATATTTCAATAAACATATACGCCAAAACAATTATGTCAGTGCTGCATGTTACGGGACAAAATATAGTTTACTTTTCCAATAATGCTACATCCATTAAGATTATAAACTAAATAAAACTTGAACATTAAATTATTACTTCCTCCCTCTCTCCCTTAGCCCTCCCTCTCTTCCTACCTCCATAGCTTCCTACCTCCCTTCCTTCCTCCCTCCCTCCCTCTCTCCCTCTCACTCCCTCTTCCTCCGATCCTCCCTCCTGTGTCTCTGCGTCACACTATATCTATCCCGTTTTCCTTATTCCTTCCCACTCTTCTCTGCTCATCTACACCCCTCTTCCTCCAAGTTTTCGCCCGCCACTCGTTTTTTTGTACCCATTCTCTCATTCTCATTAAGGCGCACATGGATTCGGTCATGGCTATTTGCACATATCTACACGAACGTAGAAGCTATTTATGCGCTATTGTGTAATACCTGCCATGCTTCATTGACATTATCACAGTTTAACACAGACAATGTAATCCGTCAAATGGTGTTGGACATTCTTGTCATAGCTTGCGGCCTAATGGTTTTATTGCTACGCCAGACGGCAGGGGTTGACAACATGTAACTTCGCCATATCGTTGACTTGCACGTGACTGTTATTTCTATTAACAAATGACTGAAGGGTGCAACGACCAATAGCATGGAATCGTTGGGGTCAAAATGTAGTTCTTCCCGTTAACAGTGCAAGGCCAACTTCATCTGTTTCTTGGTTTGTTCGATTGGGGTCGAGTGCAGCAGACGATGCGCGTTTGACGCTCAATGTAGTGTGACAGTTGGACGAGTTGGTCTCAACTAAGCTGCACACAAGGTGCAGCTTAAGATGTCAGCAGACATTAGGATATCAACAGATGCCGAAACACAACGAGGACTGGCACCGATTGGACGATGCAGTTACTCGAAGGTATGAACGTTTATGGTTTGTGGTGGAAAGACAACTAATGCTCGTACGTTCCATTATTGTTATATAATCATATTCGTGATTCAATGCATGTTTCTGTTGTAATCCCCTCTACCATAATGTTACCTTTAATAGCATCACAAAATTACAATGTGTTCAGAATTGCTTAGCAAGGATTTAGACTAGGTCTCCATGTTTTATTCGTTATATGCGGCTTCTTGCATTGTCTTCCTGTCCGATATCGTATTTTCTTTAAGATCTTTAAATTCATTGCTTACTGCGATGAGAAAGGTTGCCTAGCTTCGATCATTTCTAGTTTTTTCCCTAAAGTCAATACCATTGTTGGGACAAGTGCTTTTGCCTGTTTAAGCTAACACGTATGTAGAAAACAAAATTATGATCACTATGCTGATCGGTGTTGATAATATCTTAAATAAAATTAATTGGCTTAGTTAACAACTGTTATATGTTTATTATTTTATGTTATGTATTCTTGTTTACCAATTTGAGTTATATGGAATTATGCGAATGATGTATCAACATTTAAAGTAATTCCTTGTTACATTTTATGAAGGACAAAATGGCGACGATGTGTGCGCCATCTTGGTTTCATGTCGCCTGGTGTAAAACATACCTATCCATAACTGTGCATGGATGAATAATTATAGTTTCACATGTTAACATGTTTAATGTATCATATGATATAATATAACATATAAACGATGTCTTTGCCTGCTTAAGCCAACACGCATGTGGAAAACAAAGTTACGATCACTATGCTGATTGGTGTCGATAATATCTTTAATAAAATAACTAAAGTTGTCTTAGCCTACATCTGTTAATTATATGTTTATTATTTTATGTTATGTATTCTTGTTTACAAATGTGAGTTATATGGAATTATGCGAATTATGTATCAACATTTTAAAGTAATTCCTTGTTACATTTTATGAAGGACAAAATGGCGACGATGTGTGCGCCATCTTGGTTTCACGTCGCCTGGTGTAAAACATACCTATCCATAACTGTGCATGGATGAATAATTATAGTTTAACATGTTTAATGTATCATATGATATAATATAGCATATAAACGATGTTTTAACGCTATTCTACAATACAAATTACTTCACTGGAAATAGTTATATCAGTTTAAGTTAAGACAAGTTGACACCACAATCTCGCCAGTCAAACACTATATGGTATATAAAGAAAGGAAATTGCTACTATAATTGTAACTGATGTGTATTCGATGCCTCGTGGCAAAGGGTGTATCACGTGATGCTCGCAATATGGAGGGATGGAACGCCGGGCTTAGGGGCAGATACTCCCTCCCTTTCTCGTAGCACAGTGGTCAGTTGTGAGGGTTGAAGGTTGTGACATTTCTCGCCAGGGGAACGTTGTAAGGAGCAACCAAAGCGGAGTCCCGAGCCCAAGTAGATACATTAGATTGTACTATAGGCAGAATGTTCCCAGTGTCTCCCACTTCCGGATACCCTCTTTTTCATTATCTCTTTTTAAATTATATAAATATTATAAATTACATAATTTCATGGATTTTATCTTTAAAATGTTCTGTTTTCACGATAAACTTTAATTAATTCTTTCTACGTTTTGTTTGTGGAAAATATATTATTGAAAGATATAAAAAATAAATACGTTGCCTTGTAGTTACTGCTTAACTATATCTTGGAGGACTTTCATGTAGTCTTTAAAATACATCTATTGTATATGTATTGATGGATTTTTATTATTATTTTGCTTTTGTTCATTATATTTTAATAACTATACATTTTTCTCACGTAGCGCTTTACATCTGTTAACATTGCTTTATTATAGAAACACCAGATAAGAGGTGAAGAGAAGGCCACCTGACACAGAGTCACTGAACAAGAAAAAAAGGATACGGGATAGACCAGGAGAATATGGCCACAAACAGACACCTTGAACAGGAGAAATGAGCAGAGTAAATAAGCCAACCCTTCAGGGTCATAGCATGCAGTTCGTTCAGTTCATCTGCTGGGCATTCCTGGAATTGCTTGTATCGTGTAGGTGTTACGGCGATGAAGTTTATCATATTGACCACGACCCCTTACAAAAAGAGCCAATGGTATACCACTGATTACCATTGAATACCATTCAGTATAATTCAGTACCATTGAACCATTCAATGATATTTCAGCAGGACTCAGTGGTACTCTCAGCGGTAATTTAAAATACCATTCAATACCACTGAACGGTACAAAGAATCCAAAATATCATTCAAAAACCATTCAGATACCATTCAAGTACCCTTGGCCATAACGCCCCCTAGGACCATTCAATGGTATTTTGTAAGGGTATACTACCGTCTGTAAAACCGCCTACGGGGAATCGCATCAACATTTGCATGTTTCTCATCCATGAGACGTCTCCAGGCCTGGAGTTTACAGGGTACGATCGAATCCACGCACGCACGCACGCACACACACACGCACACGCTCAAGCACGCACGCACGCACGCCTGAAGGGGAATAGAGAGCAGTAATTATGCGTAATGAACACTCAGTACATCGGCGATACTTCCATTTCCGGCACCATGACTTCCGGTTTAACCACACTTCCTGTTTCTTGGCATGGACTTTGGTTTTTCTTTTGCAACGGTATTACTATGTGTATATTAATCATAATTATAAGTCTAGACTTAGCCTATACTTTGGCGTTGCAACTTCATACAGGCCCAATTCGAAAGTAATACATTGTATACGGACGTATAAATTGTGAACATCGCAGCAAAGTTGAGTTATACAATGTTTTATTCATGAAGGCTACGTGTAAATGACAATGAACTTTCACGCTGTACCGGAAGTGTATAACGCGTCTCCAACACGAGAACTGGTAATGTACAACGCGGATCCCGTATGACTTCGCACGTGTCGATGACATAAAACACAAGTCCCTAGTCGTTACGCTGACACGTCCGTGAAATGAATTGTCTTATAATTGTAGCACACTTCCAAATCCAATGAGTCTGTTTTATTCGTTCACCAAGAATGCATCGTCATTAGAAGTCGTCCTTTCCTCATTCGAAGGCAGTACGTGTCCCGTGCGCCACCAAAGACGCCGTTGTGGAATTGTTGCGCTTGGGTGGGCTGTCGCATGCACCACCTCTGCACGGCTGTGTGTGTGTCTTCTAGCGGTCTGGTGAGCTTCTCTTTATCCTCTTGACGCATCGTAGGTTGTTCTCCTGAAACACGACAGTGCGTAAGGTTTTGGAACAAGCTAAGATGAATTTTATGTAAGAGATCAAAAAGTGTGCTACGGATTAATGAGTAAAGACACGAAAAACAGAGATCAAGGTCACTCCATGGTACGTGGTCCCCCGGCCTCAAGCCAATGCACACGAGGATTGTATTAGTTTATATTTTATGTATTAACCCTGTCACTAAAGATCTATTTCTCAGTTTCCTAGCTATTGCTAATATTGCCCTACATCTCTTCTTTATTGTCAATCACTATCTAGACAGGAACGTCGGTCGCCCTCACGAATAATGCTGTATTCTTCTATGCATCGCAGTCATCCTACATTGTATCATCCAGGGGGTGCCGTCTGGTCACGTGTATCACTTATGGTCATTCTGTAGTGGGCAGTGCTGCAGTGGGTGTCCACTGGTCATTGGGCTGTTTTCGCAGGGGCACATCCCGGACTGGCTGATCTTTCTATTTAAATACAACGCTTCGTTGGTCTTCATTACATTTTAAATAATCTTCCTCATCTACGCTGTTGCCTTGAACCTAGTTACCACATTTCATAGCTTCTCTTTGCTATACTCATAACATTACATACAAATGGGATGTAACATTACCCCCATACAAACCTATATACATAAAAGGCACGGGTCCAGTAACAACTATCATATAAAACCTAAACAGTTACACATTACATTAATATGAAATGATTAACTGTTATTTGTAAAATACCTACTCTAAGGTTTAGGTAGAAGCTCGTGTGAAATGGCGAGAAACCGTATTACCTGCTCAGACTAGGCACTTGCCAAACATAGACTCGCTTCCGATTTATCTTTAAGCTGACACTACCGTTAGTTTCACATACGAAGTTAAAGAGATTCTAAGCTAAGAGCCCGGAAGCGAGTCTATGCGAGGTAGTTACGGCAGGGGTTTCTCCTGCACCACCAGAATCTCTGTGGCCACTTCTGAAGTGACCCCAGTTGATCCCCAATTAGCCCATTCATCAGGACATTTTGATTATAACCACCCAAAATCCCAGAGTGAATTATTAACCCCATAAGTTTGATGTATTTGTCTTATCATTGCATTATAATGTTTTCAAGTATTTATTTGTTGTGCTGTACACTTTGGGAATTATCAACTTGATGAGATCACCACGCGTGGCACTTGGAAGATGAAGAAGCAGTCCCCGTTATTACCAAACTACTTTCGTTTGTTACCTTCAATTATTACACATTCCCTGATTGACGAATGGATGGATGGGAGGACAAACGGACGAACGGGTGGTGAATGGTTGGCTGGGTGATCGATGGATGGATGCGTGGGTGAATGGATGGATGCTTGGGTGACTGGATAGATGCATGGGTGAATGGATGGATGCATGGGTGAGTGGACCGGATGGATGGATGGACGGATGGATGGATGGATGGGTGGGGAGACCATTGGATGGACGGGCGGATGGCCCGACGGACGGGTGAATGGGGCGGGAAGGCGGCGATGGGTGAGTGGACCGGATAGATGGATGGATGGATGGATGGATGGATGGATGGATGGATGGATGGATGGATGGATGGATGGATGGGGAGACCATTGGATGTACGGGCGGATGGCTCGACGGAAGGGTGAATGGGGCGGGAAGGCGGGGGTGGATGAATGGACCGGATGGATGGATGGGGAGACCATTGGATGGACGGGCGGATGGCCCGACGGACGGGTGAATGGGGCGGGAAGGCGGGGGTGGGTGAGATGGACCGGATGGATGGTGGAGACCATTGGATGGACGGGCGGATGGCCCGACGGAAGGGTGAATGGGGCGGGAAGGCGGGGGTGGGTGAGTGGACCGGATGGATGGATGGGGAGACCATTGGATGGACGGGCGGATGGCCCGACGGAAGGGTGAATGGGGCGGGAAGGCGGGGGTGGGTGAGTGGACCGGATGGATGGATGGGGAGACCATTGGATGGACGGGCGGATGGCCCGACGGAAGGGTGAATGGGGCGGGAAGGCGGAGGTGGGTGAGTGGAACGGGATGGATGGATGGGGAGACCATTGGATGGACGGGCGGATGGCCCGACGGACGGGTGAATGGGGCGGGAAGGCGGAGGTGGGTGAGTGGAACTGGATGGATGGATGGATGGGGAGACCATTGGATGGACGGGCGGATGGCCCGACGGACGGGTGAATGGGGCGGGAAGGCGGAGTGGGTGAGTGGACCGGATGGGATGGGGAGACCATTGGATGGACGGGCGGATGGCCCGACGGACGGGTGAATGGGGCGGGAAGGCGGAGGTGGGTGAGTGGAACGGGATAGATGGATGGGGAGACCATTGGATGGACGGGCGGATGGCCCGACGGACGAGTGAATGGGGCGGGAAGGCGGAGGTGGGTGAATGGACCGGATGGATGGATGGATGGATGGAAGGAGGAAAGGAAGGAAGGAAGGAAGGAAGGAGAGAGAGGAGGAGGATGGGGGTGGATGGATGGGAGGAGGGATGGATGGGAGGGAGAGGTGTGGATGATGGATGGTGATGTGGATATGGGTGGATGGATGGATGGATGGATGGATGGATGGATGGATGGATGGATGGATGGATGGATGGATGGATGGATGGATGGATGGATGGATGGATGGATGGATGGATGGATGGATGGATGGATGGATGGATGGATGGATGGATGGATGGATGGATGGATGGATGGATGGATGGATGGATGGATGGATGGATGGATGGATGGATGGATGGATGGATGGATGGATGGATGGATGGATGGATGGATGGATGATGGATGGATGGATGGATGGATGGATGGATGGATGGATGGATGGATGGATGGATGGATGGATGGATGGATGGGGAGACCATTGAATTGACGGACGGTCCGACGGACGGGTGGGTGGGTCGGTCATTTGATGGATCGATTGTAAATGGAGCGTTGTGTGAATGTGGATGCATGATGCACGAATACGTTGTGGATGGGTGATGTATTAGCAAGTGAGTCACTACTGACACCGATGCCTGGGAGGTGGGTTCTGTACCACAAGCATGGAAGTATGCCAGCATTGTAACCATCTACAAAAAAGGTGATCGAACAGACTGTGGGAACTATAGAGGACTCTCTCTTCTTTCCTTAGCAGGCAAGATCTTCGCCAATCCTCCTCAACAGACTATCTACCCACATAATACCAAAGGTAGTTCCGGAGACACAATGTGGCTTCAGAATCAGAGGCAACCGGAGCACCGTGGATGTGATATTTGGTCTCCAACAGCTACAAGAAAAGTGCATTGAGCTGGATAGATCACTGTACATTGTATTTGTCGACTTCAGTAAGGCGTTCGACACATTTGGGAGGACCGGGCTATGGCAGCTACTGAGGAAGTATGGATGCCCAGAGAAGTTCACAACTATGATCGAGGCTCTACATACCGAAATGATGGCGAATGTTAGTGTTGGGGGGAAGTCTCGGAATCATTCGGTGTCACAAATGGGGTCATGCAAGGTTGTGTACTGGCCCCCAAGCTCTTCTTCATCTTCCTGTCAGCAATGCTCGACGAGGCTTTCCGAGACATGGGAGATGGCGTCTACATACAGTCCAGACAGAGCGCTGACCTATTCAACGTCGCACACTTCAGAGCGAAAACCAAGACTACTCGGATACTGATGAGAGAGCTGCTATTCGCAGATGACAGTGCACTGGTTGCACTCTGCTGAAGAGATGCAAAAAATGTAGATTGCTTTCTCCGATGCGTCAAAGAAGTTCGGCCTGAAGATTAACACCAAGAAGACCGAGGTGCGCTGTACCAACCCAACTCAACAAGAACCCGAGAGGAGGATATCATGGTTGATGGAAACAAGCTGAACTCTGTTCTGGAATTCACCTACCTCGGAAGCACTATATCAAGTAATGTATGCATATATAGACGATGAAATACAGAGGAGGATGGCCAAGGCTAGTGCATCTTTCGGCCGACTACGCCAGAGATTCTGGAACAACCACCATGTGTCCATGCGGGTTAAAGGCGATATGCCGTGCAATCGTGCTGTCCACCCTCCCATTCGGAGCCGAGGCATGGACAGTGTATAGACGACAGGTGAAAAAGCTGCATGCTTCATGCCTATCATAGTGCGACACCTGCGTTCGATAACATGGATGGACAAAGTAACAAACAATGACATACTCGAACGGACAGGGCTGCCACCTATGGAAGATCTTCTGATCAGAAAGAATCTCCGGTGGACTGGACACCTCATCAGGATGTCACCAGACAGGCTACCAAAGCAGATTCTCTACTCTCTTCTGGTCACAGAAAGAGAGGGCGCCATTGTCTCCGGTTTAAGGATACCATCAAGAGAAACATGAAGCTGAGAGACATAAAGACCGACTCATGGACATCACTCACACAACAGAGAGATAAATGGAGAGCAACAGTCAGGTGATGAAAGCAGTCTTTGGCGCATCGCGACCGACAGCACGATGATGATGATGACTCGCGTATGCATTCTCTACTGTTCCGTGAGGAACGTCGAAGCTAAACTGACACAAAAACGTTAATTAAACATTATAAATATTAAGCTGTCCTCATCTGCGAAATGTTTGTGCAACTTCTTGCAACTGTTGTCCTTGAATTGTTTCATTCTCCGCGTCGATGAAGATCGATTCATTCGAATGTATGCGTTCCACGCCCTGTCGATGTTGGCGGGCTGTTTATGACGTCACATGCTCATAGTCTCGTGACTCGCAGACGAAGGCGAGTTCGGACATTACGCAACGTCAGTTAAAGCGGATCAGTTTTATTTTACTAAAATAATATCAAGGCATGTAGTCATCAGCCTGGTTTCTGTTACATCATGTTACTATGAAAATCAGATCCTAACTCGAAAACGAGGTTAGGGGCACTTGGGGGCAGGAAGTTGTCCGTGCTAACGTCTGTAGGACTTTGACTGTCCATAAATAGTGTGTTACAGTTATATTGTCCGAAGGATAATTACAAGCAGAAGCAATGGAACACTTTGCCGGAAACAATGATCACGGAAATCATGTATTTTAATCGATTATTATGATATTGGCGGCTAGTATGCCTACTTGTTTGGCGATCTTGACTTGTAATAAAGAATGCTATCTTTCGCGCAGTAGAACTTCTCGTCTCGTCACATCCGCACCTCTCACATTCTTCTCTACTTTGGGCTTCTCGTCTCGTCGCATCCGCTCCTCTCACCTTCTTCTCTACCTTGGGCTTCTCGTCTCGTCGCATCCGCTCTTCTCGCCTTCTTCTCTACCTTGGGCTTCTCGTCTCGTCGCATCCGCTCTTCTCGCCTTCTTCTCAACCTTGGGCTTCTCGTCTCGTCGCATCCGCTCTTCTCACCTTCTTCTCTAATTTGGGCTTCTCGTCTCGTCGCATCCGCTCTTCTCACCTTCTTCTCTACTTTGGGCTTCTCGTCTCGTCGCATCCGCTCTTCTCACCTTCTTCTCTAATTTGGGCTTCTCGTTTCGTTGCATCCGCTCTTCTCACCTTCTTTTCTAATTTGGGCTTCTCGTCTCGTCGCATCCGCTCTTCTCACCTTCTTATCTACCTTGGGCTTCTCGTCTCGTCGCATCCGCTCTTCTCGCCTTCTTCTCAACCTTGGGCTTCTCGTCTCGTCGCATCCGCTCTTCTCACCTTCTTCTCTAATTTGGGCTTCTCGTCTCGTCGCATCCGCTCTTCTCACCTTCTTCTCTACCTTGGGCTTCTCGTTCGTCGCATCCGCTCTTCTCCCTTCTTCTCACCTTGGGTTCTCGTTCGTCGCATCCGCTCTTCTCACCTTCTTCTCTACTTGGGTTCTCGTCTCGTCGCATCCGCTCTTCTCACCTTCTTCTCTACCTTGGGCTTCTCGTCTCGTCGCATCCACTCTTCTCACCTTCTTCTCTACCTTGGGATTCTCGTTTCGTCGCATCCGCTCCTCTCACCTTCTTCTCTACCTTGGGATTCTCGTTTCGTCGCATCCGCTCCTCTCACCTTCTTCTCTACCTTGGGATTCTCGTTTCGTCGCATCCGCTCTTCTCACCTTCTTCTCTACCTTGGGATTCTCGTTTCGTCGCATCCCTCTTCTCACCTTCTTCTCTACCTTGGGATTCTCGTTTCGTCGCATCCCTCTTCTCACCTTCTTCTCTACCTTGGGATTCTCGTTTCGTCGCATCCGCTCTTCTCACCTTCTTCTCTACCTTGGGATTCTCGTTTCGTCGCATCCGCTCTTCTCACCTTCTTCTCTACCTTGGGATTCTCGTTTCGTCGCATCCGCTCTTCTCACCTTCTTCTCTACCTTGGGATTCTCGTTTCGTCGCATCCGCTCTTCTCACCTTCTTCTCTACCTTGGGATTCTCGTTTCGTCGCATCCGCTCTTCTCACCTTCTTCTCTACCTTGGGATTCTCGTTTCGTCGCATCCGCTCTTCTCACCTTCTTCTCTACCTTGGGATTCTCGTTTCGTCGCATCCGCTCTTCTCACCTTCTTCTCTACCTTGGGATTCTCGTTTCGTCGCATCCGCTCTTCTCACCTTCTTCTCTACCTTGGGATTCTCGTTTCGTCGCATCCGCTCTTCTCACCTTCTTCTCTACCTTGGGATTCTCGTTTCGTCGCATCCGCTCTTCTCACCTTCTTCTCTCCTTGGGATTCTCGTTTCGTCGCATCCGCTCTTCTCACCTTCTTCTCTACCTTGGGATTCTCGTTTCGTCGCATCCGCTCTTCTCACCTTCTTCTCTACCTTGGGATTCTCGTTTCGTCGCATCCGCTCTTCTCACCTTCTTCTCTACCTTGGGATTCTCGTTTCGTCGCATCCGCTCTTCTCACCTTCTTCTCTACCTTGGGATTCTCGTTTCGTCGCATCCGCTCTTCTCACCTTCTTCTCTACCTTGGGATTCTCGTTTCGTCGCATCCGCTCTTCTCACCTTCTTCTCTACCTTGGGATTCTCGTTTCGTCGCATCCGCTCTTCTCACCTTCTTCTCTACTTTGGGATTCTCGTTTCGTCGCATCCGCTCTTCTCACCTTCTTCTCTACCTTGGGATTCTCGTTTCGTCGCATCCGCTCTTCTCACCTTCTTCTCTACCTTGGGATTCTCGTTTCGTCGCATCCGCTCTTCTCACCTTCTTCTCTACCTTGGGATTCTCGTTTCGTCGCATCCGCTCTTCTCACCTTCTTCTCTACCTTGGGATTCTCGTTTCGTCGCATCCGCTCTTCTCACCTTCTTCTCTACCTTGGGATTCTCGTTTCGTCGCATCCGCTCTTCTCACCTTCTTCTCTACCTTGGGATTCTCGTTTCGTCGCATCCGCTCTTCTCACCTTCTTCTCTACCTTGGGATTCTCGTTTCGTCGCATCCGCTCTTCTCACCTTCTTCTCTACCTTGGGATTCTCGTTTCGTCGCATCCACTCTTCTCACCTTCTTCTCTACCTTGGGATTCTCGTTTCGTCGCATCCGCTCTTCTCACCTTCTTCTCTACCTTGGGATTCTCGTTTCGTCGCATCCGCTCTTCTCACCTTCTTCTCTACCTTGGGATTCTCGTTTCGTCGCATCCGCTCTTCTCACCTTCTTCTCTACCTTGGGATTCTCGTTTCGTCGCATCCACTCTTCTCACCTTCTTCTCTACCTTGGGATTCTCGTTTCGTCGCATCCGCTCTTCTCACCTTCTTCTCTACCTTGGGATTCTCGTTTCGTCGCATCCGCTCTTCTCACCTTCTTCTCTACCTTGGGATTCTCGTTTCGTCGCATCCGCTCTTCTCACCTTCTTCTCTACCTTGGGATTCTCGTTTAGTCGCATCCACTCTTCTCACCTTCTTCTCTACCTTGGGATTCTCGTTTCGTCGCATCCGCTCCTCTCTCCTTCTTCTCTACCTTGGGATTCTCGTTTCGTCGCATCCGCTCCTCCCACCTTCTTCTCTACCTTTGGATTCTCGTCTCGTCGCATCCACTCTTCTCACATTCTTCTCTACCTTGGGATTCTCGTCTCGTCGCATCCACTCTTCTAACATTCTTCTCTACCTTGGGCTTCTCGTCTCGTCGCATACCCTCTTCTAACTTTCTTCTCTACCTTGGGCTTCTCGTCTCGTCGCATCCGCTCTTCTCACCTTCATCTCTACTTTGGGCTTCTCGTCTCGTCGCATCCACTCTTCTCACCTTCTTCTCTACCTTGGGATTCTCGTCTCGTCGCATCCACTCTTCTCACATTCTTCTCTACCTTGGGATTCTCGTCTCGTCGCATCCGCTCTTCTCACCTTCTTCTCTACTTTGGTCTTCTCGTCTCGGCGCATCCACTCTTCTCACCTTCTTCTCTACTTTGGGCTTCTCGTCTCGTCGCATCCACTCTTCTCACATTCTTCTCTACCTTGGGCTTCTCGTCTCGTCGCATCCACTCTTCTCACATTCTTCTCTACCTTAGGTTTCTCGTCTCGTCGCATCCGGTCCTCTCACCTTCTTCTCTACCTTGGGTTTCTCGTCTCGTCGCATCCACTCTTCTCACATTCTTCTCTACCTTGGGCTTCTCGTCTCGTCGCATCCACTCTTCTCACATTCTTCTCTACCTTGGGCTTCTCGTCTCGTCGCATCCACTCTTCTCACCTTCTTCTTACCCAATCACTGAGAGGAGACATCGACGGGGTGCTGTTGGAACATGTTCGTGCCTGTGCACATGCGCTGAATTAATTAATTGCCTGCTACCATTGTGAATCCACTGCCTCGCACTGACGCACGCACGCATATACGCACATACGCACATACGCACATACGCACATACGCACATACGCACATACGCACATACGCACATACGCACAAACACACGCACACAACACACGCACGAGCTCCAGGGGAACTCTGGAATTAAGCCTAAATCTAATCGTTATATCCAGAGCAGCTTTGGAATTAAGCAAACATCTGAGCGTTATTTTCAAAGCAAATCTGGACGAACCTCGACGTGCATGTACGACAGCTTAGTGATATTGTCAGTGAATATACGTCGACATACTAATGATTTCGGATAAATGCGACACTCTGAAATCATTTACTGCGTGTTTTGGACGATCTTGGCGGGGAAATTGAGAAGAACTGCACCGGAAGTAGGGGCTAAATCTAGCGCGCTTCTCAATGCCCCGCAGAAACAGAACACATCGTCCAAATCACGCAGAAAATTATTTCAGAGGTCGACTAAAATCATTAGTATGTCGACGTATATTCACACAAAATAACACTAAGCTTACGTTTATTCAAATCTATTCTAGAAATAACGGCAACATCCGCGCTTATTTCCAGAGCTGCTCTGGAAGAAAATATGTTCGGTATTTCCCCGCCAAGACCGTCCAAATAACGCAGAAAATGGTTCAACAGCGGCGAATTTATTTAACAAGATTTAACAAGATTGCCACCTAGAGATTCAACTCTAGATGGCAGGTGGACTAGGAAGCCATTTGGCTTATCGAGAGTCCAACCTGCCTATCTAAGTATACACCGCCCGTCTTAGGTATATATCGGTTTTGTTTAAATATATTAACACTACTAGCACCTACACAATCAGCTGATAATCTGTTCCATTCGTTTTGCAGTTCTTTGTGAAAATGAAAATTTTCTAATATCTAGTCTACACTGCTTCTTTGCTAATGTAACTCCATGTCCTCTAGTCCTTCTCTATTCCTTGACAATGAAAAAAATATTTCTATCACTATTTTCATACCCATTCAATATTTTAAACACCTCAATCTGATCTCCTCTCAATCTTCTGATTTCTATTGTTGTTAAACCACATTCTTTTAGACGCATTTCGTAACTAATATTCCTGAGTTTTTGTATCATTTTGGAAGCTCTCCTTTGTACTCTTTCTAGCATATCAATATCCTTCTTGCGGTATGGCCTCCATGCTTGTATACAATAGTCTAAATGAGGCCTAACTATTGTTTTATACAGCAGTATTATTAGTTCTTTTTCTTTGTACACTATATTTTGCCTAATTAATCCAAGAATTTGCTTTCCCTTCGTTGCTGCAATTCCACACTGCTCTGACACCTTCATGTCAGCACTAATTGTTAACCCGAAGTCCTTTTCCTTTAAGGTAGTATTTAGTACAGTACCACCCATTGTATATTGTGCATCTTCATTCCCATGTCCTGTGTGGAGGCACTTACACTTTCCAGAATAATACTTATCAATCAATATTTCCGCATGTTTTTCACCTTTTATACATCCGCCAAATCATAAATTTGATATCATTATTCTGTCCACGTATTTTCAATAAAAGACTATCACTACGCAGACGTTCCCGCACGTCCAGAAGCGTTCGGGTCTACTCTGGAAATAATGGCAACATCCGCACTTAATTCTAGAGCTGCTCTAGAAATAACGCATAGATTTCCGCTTAGTTCAGAGCTGCTCCGGAAATAACGATGAGATTTTCACTTATTTCTAGAGCTGCCCTGGAAACTATCTAAGCAATTACCCCTAAAACATTGGTTATGTTTCAAGGCCTACTTATTGATTGTATTTGCGAGAAACAATTCTTACGCAAATAGAAATGTTGCTTTGTGTTTTTTCTGGTACTTCTTGTCAGTTCTACTGAGTACTGTGTTTGAATGTAGCGTGCACCTACCAATGTACATTATCATAAATATATACTCGCACACAGATATGCATTTTGCAATTTACTCTGGGAAGCTATGCTGCATAACCACACGATGTGCGGTTAAGCCCTTATGGGAGACGTGGCCTCTACACAAACACAAACAAATTGATATAATTGCGAATGCCACATATCACCATCCTGCCACGTGCGGTTCACTAGCTAGAGCACGTGTCACCGTGAGTGTGCGGACATGCCCGTATTTCCCCAACTATACAATATTGTAATATATTGTATTATTCTCTACGATGCCGTGCCGTGCCGTGCCGTGCCGTGCCGTGCCGTGCCGTGCCGTGCCGTGCCGTGCCGTGCCGTGCCGTGCCGTGCCGTGCCGTGCCGTGCCGTGCCGTGCCGTGCCGTGCCGTGCCGTGCCGTGCCGTGCCGTGCCGTGCCGTGCCGTGCTTCAGATCGGTTCACTGCGCGTGTTCTTTGTACGCAGGTTTTAGCGTCGACCAACATCGCCCGGTTAGTCTGACGCAAAGCCATAATACGCCTCCAGTTGTGAAGAGTGCCACAATGAGAATGACAAATACTAGCACAGCGATGTCGTAGTTGAACAGCTGCCATGTGTTCAGAGTTTGTAGTACGCCTGCTTGTAAATGGGTGGCACCATTGTGACGAATCGCGTAGTCTACATAATACAGAAATTTCTCGCGAGGTGGCACCAGCGTGTCATTCAGCAGCGCCGCCACGCGGGACGCGTTGCGCTTGTAGCGCGGGTCTTTGAGTACCTCCCAGATAGCGTTCTCGAGCGAGTCTTCAGTGAGCGTTTTAAAGTCGAGCATGAACGCCATACCGACACGGCGCAACTTGCGTGCGTTCTGGAATCCGTCGGTGCATATCGGCATGGCAACGACAGGAACTGCGTTGAGCGCAGCCTCCATGATGCTCGACAGACCGCAGTGGCTGACGAACAGCCGGGTACTCGCGTGACGCAGAAGATCATTCTGAGGCAGCCAATCGACTCTGAGCGTATTGGTGCCTAGCGACGCTGGGCGCGCGCCTGTCAAACGCCACACGACTCGCTGCGGGAATCTCGCCAAGACTCGCGCGAACAATTCAGTCCGCCTCTCGTCCAGATGACTGATCATCGTTCCGAAGCACACGACAATGATGCCGTCACTTCCGGCACCGTCGACGAATGTCGCTATATTGGGCGGCAGTGGTTTAGGGTCATCATTAAAAATGCCTTCAATAGTTACAACGTTTGGCATAAGAGGGCGCGGATATTCGAGCACGAAATTGCTACGGACTAAAACCAGCGCGCGTAAGTAAGAATTTTCGATATCAAGCGATGCATTCATATGGTATTTCTCCCGCAGCAACTGAAATTTATGAAACCACGCATGACTCCAAACCACCTTAGAAACGACATATTCAAATACATTTTGCAATCGTTCGCCAAATGTCATCTCACCAGGGTCGTAGAGTGACATGTAGGTTGGAATAAATGAAGGCATATCCGGGAAGAAGGCGGGGTCCACCTGGACACCGCTCGCCGAGTATACCATTGTTGGAATGTCAAGATACTCAGACACAATTCGTCCACAATTGTCGACAAAATCCGAAATTACCAGATCATAGTTTTCGCGCTGAATGTCGGCCAGTATGTTCGGATGACGTAATAGCGTCTCGCACTGACGCCACATCTCGTCTGCTAGCGACACCGTCATCTCGTAAGCCGTCATTGACGACCATTCCAGCGCCACTTTGCGATAATCGATGGCTGGCGTTTCCGATTTGCCAGCACTCGGGAATCGGTGCACGACGTCGAACGTTTTGTCCAGTTCGTCCCAGTGTCCACCGTCAGTTCCGACTAACAGGTGCACGCGATAGCCGTCAGTGCGCAGAATCTTCGCCAGCCGCACGAAATTGACGAGGTGGGAGTTCTTTCCCAACGTCACGGAGTGTATAAGGATCTTTCCACGAGACTGCGACACTGTCTGCGTTGACGCCTGACCGGCCGCCGTCGTCGCGACAAAAGCCGCCGCGAACAGCGACACCCCTGTCACGCACAGCACAGTTGAACAATAACCAGTACACGAGATCGCGCGGAGTGTCATTGTCAAAGCTAAATCACTCTACTGAAGTTATTTATACCTTCGTTGAACTTGTAGGTTTCACTCGATAGGGTCCTGGCTTTACGTTGATGTCACCCCACTGTAAGACCGAATCGACGATTGTCTTTTTACTATGTCTGTGCCCCTGATTCACGCCTCTCTAGGCGACAGCAAACTGTACACGGAATCACAGTTTGACCTAGATCTGTGACATTTGGGTCGGGTCGGAAATGGGTCAAATCGTCTACCATACAAAATAAACCGCTTCTGCATCGCAATGGCGCACTTAATTGTCTCTTGTCCTATGTTTCTTTAAACGGATTTTTATCCGATAAGTTTACATTTACATGTTGAATAATTTATTACTTTTGCACTATGGAACTATGCACATAGGCCTACACCCAGACTTTGGGAGACGGCTCGGGTAACCAGCCCCGTGTACCTAAATAATTGACACCTCCGACGAAGAGCCAGCCAGATCGTCGAGCGCAAATGTTTACATTCAAATTTACACGCCTGCGTCGTAGCCCACCAGCTCGTGAGTGGCGATTTGTTTACTGTTTTGTGACTCATTCAACATGCGGGCATTTGACCTGTACTGGTCCAGTTGTAAGAACACCCCAACTGAGGTTGTATATTCAAAGAGCCAAATGTGATTTGTAGTGTACAGTGTACACGCTATTGAATTTTTTGTCGCAATTGGAGAGTCCCCGCTCCATAAATTGTAATGCCACAGAAGTGCATGACCCCATGCCGATGTCTGCGCGACACACAGGGAGCGGCGGGAATGTATTTCTATTCAATTCTACCCTCCTACAGGCTACATGTAGCGCTGTCTAATTCGGAATTTATCGCTATCTTGTCTCTTGTAGCGCCCCAACCTTGCAACTGTCTTCAGACCCCACTGAAATATAACGCTCTTTCTTAAATATAACGCTGATTCTCAAATCTATCTAAAATCTGAACGGGTGGTTTCTTACACTAGCAGCATATCACTCATTGTTTTAAAATGATTCGGTTTATAATAATTATTTTGCGAAAAAGATAAACAAAAAGGTGTCAACAAATATCAGTGGTTTCGCGACAGGTTTGAGCAGGTGTATGCCTACTTCCGATTGTAAAAGCGAACACACCTAACGTATGCGTATGTCAATTGAGCTTCGCGACAACCGGGATTCCGCTACCGAGTTTAACAAGATTTAACAAGATTGCCACCCAGAGAATCAACTCTAGATGGCAGGTGGACTAGGAAGCCCTTTGGTTTATCGAGAGTCCACCTACCTATCTAAGTCGGTCTCTCCCATAACAGCCACCGAAACATAACAAACGCCAACATCAACAACAACATCGACACGTGTCAAACGCAACGAACCACGACCGATAGCCGAACGCAAGCGTGGCACCTGACGGTAAGTGGACAGTGGTCAAACGTCGTACTCGTCAGTCGATGGGCAAGTGTGCCAAATGCGGTGAAACGAACCACGACACTGCCACCTGCAGACACCCTGACAAAGTGTTGTGTCGTCAGTGTGGGAACGAGGACATAAAGAAAAGCATCACTCATGTGATTAGGAAATGAGAGAAAAGATAGGGGTCATGGACGAGCCGGTGGTGTAGCCTGCTACATTAGAAATTATTTAATGTATCAGAGATTGAATGATATGGAGGTTCAGGATTTATAAGTAATGTGGATTAAGGTTATGCCAAAGAAAACGCCTCGAAAATTCTCATGTATACTGGTAGCATATTTATATTATACTCCAAAGACGGAGTATTTGAAAATACGTGATCATTTAATCACCAACATTGACACTGTAATGCGAAAACACCCAGAATATGGTGTGATCATAACTGGCAATTTCAACCAGTTGCGGGATAACTTTATGAAAACCCACTATAGATTTGTCCAAGTAGTTAATGTTGTAACACGTGGACAGGCGATATTAGACAAAATATGGACGAATGTGGAGGAGGTGTACTATTTCCGAACTGGGGTCATTGGACCATAACATGGTTTTACTTAAACTTAGAGCGAAAAACTCAGTTGATACTGTGTGCGTGATACGGTTAACCGTAAGATGTATGGGGACAACAGAAAAAGCCATATTCAATATGGCTTTATCAGCCATTAAATGGGAAAGCCTGTTTAGGTTTGATTCATGTGCAGATAAGTAATCATATTATCTAACGGTTATTTGCAACCTGATGGAAATATGCTTTCCTACTAAAATTGTTACGAGGCATACGGCTGATAAACAGACTGGTTCAGAGACTTAGTTCGTAAAAGACAGCGAGCTCACATGAGTGGTGATTTGAATCAAGCAAAAATATTGCGTAATAAGGTCAACCGAGCCGCTTCGAAACTTAAGTAAAAATTTTACCAAACACAAATTGCAGCAATGCATGAATCGGGATCCCACGATTGGTGGAAGCATATGAAAACAATAATGGGACTTAAAACAAATGGCAAATCATGCATGCAAGGTCTAGCTAACAAAACAACGGATGGTGATTGTGGCTTACTGGCCAATACAATGAATGATTTCTTTGTGTCTGTGAGTGACCATTTGCCTCGGTTAAATAAGAGTCACAAGGTGTTCGACGTTAACGAGGAACTGCCGGATCAGTATGTGATAAGCGTATGTACTACTTTTAAAGCCATGGAGAGTGTTAAAGTTAACAAGGCTACTGGGCCTAACAACATCCCTGCATGGGTGTTAAGAAATTATGCAAATGTTTTCGCCCCTCCATTAACTGCTATTTTTAACAATTCACTACGAGAAGGTGTACTCCCTATGGAATGGAGAATGGCCAATGTAATACCGTTGCCAAAAACAAGCCCCCCTGTGTCGATTGAAAAAGACATTAGACCAATTTCACTAACTCCAATAGCTGCCAAGGTGTTTGAATTAATATAAATGAAATGGGTGGATGAAACAATTGAAGGTGAAATTTATGTTAAGCAATTTGGAGGAAGTAGTGGAACGTCCACAATAGACGTTCTTGTCGAACTGGTTCATATGTGGTGTGGTATAAGGCGACAGATAAATTGAATTCTTATGTCAGAGTTGTAATGCTAGACTTTAGCAAAGCGTTTGATCTTATTAATCATCATTTGTTGCTAGATAAGCTACAGTCGTATGGGTTGCCCGCACATATTTTAAGATGGGTGGCAACATTTCTATCAGACAGAGTTCAATGAGTAAAAATAGGAAATGAATATTCCCATTCTGGTCATCCCAATGGGGGAGTACCGCAAGGGACATTGTCTGGACCTAAATGTTTCCTTGTTTACATAAATGATTTAAGAACGACTGTTCCATTATATAAGTATGTAGATGACAGTACGTTATTTGAAATGATGTATCTGTTATATAAGAGTCGGTTGATATTGCTGCTAGATGGACAGAACAGAATGTCATGAAAATTAATTCGGAAAAATCAAAAGAAATAATCATTAATTTTGCACAAGATGGCAATTTCAGAAGCACTATCCCGAATATAAAGATTGATGGGAGGGATATAGCACAAGTTTGCCATGCCAAGCTATAGGTATGACCATTTATCAGGATCTGACTTGGAACAAACACGTGGATAATGTTGTGAAAAAAGCTGGTAACCGCTTGTACATGTTATATCAGTTAAAGCGTGCAGGGATTACACAGAAAGATCTTGTCAGTGTATATGTTAGTGTGGTGAGACCAGTTCTAGAATATGCATGTCCTGTATGGCACAGTAACTTGCCTCAATATTTGTCTGACAATATTGAAGTTTTACAAAAAAGGGCATTAAAATGTATTTTTCCTGGATTGGGTTACGCGGAGATACTTAGACGTGTTAACCTGGATACGTTGAAAGTAAGACGGGACAGCATTTGTAAAACATATTTTGATAAAATTAAAGCCGGCACACACATATTAAATTATCTGCTGCCTGACAAAAGAGATACCGAATGTAATATTAGACAAGAAAATGTGTACTCGTTACCAGTTACTAGAACGAATAGATTCCTCTCCTTTATACCGTGGGCTTTATACAACTGTCAGTAAAAAGGCTATTAATACAGTACGATTTGCGGTATCAAATGTATTTCTATTGTATTTATATGATGTTTTGATGAGTTAATTGTAAGCTATTGTAATGTCAATCCAACTCAGTTTAGTTGCTAATAAAACTTGTGTTATTATTAAGTGTACCCCGCCTTTCTTAGGTATATATCGGTTTTATTTTAAAATATATTAACCTACACAATCAGCTGATAATCTCTTCTATTCATTTACAGTTCTTTGTGACAATGAGAATGTTTTAATATCTAGTCTACAATGCTTCTTGCTAATGTAACTCCATGTCCTCTAGTCCTTCTCTCTTCCTTAAACGAGAAAAAAATATTTCTGTCTATATTTTCATACCCATTCAGTATTTTAAAGGGATACTCCAATCAGTGAGAGATTCACAGCATTTACTTACATCTGTATAATATATTGGTTGTGGATAGTCTTTGTGCACAAAGATCGTTAATAAACAATTAATTATAGTATAATTATATCAGAAACACTCCATGTTGGATTCATCTTGAGACTTATGCGCCAGTGACGTAAACCGCTTACGTCACTGGCGCATGCACGTTCGAACATCCTATGTCTGTCCAATGGTATTTGATGTATCCAGTACGTCGCGGATTGCTTACGTCACTATCACAATTATTAGCGAAGATTCCGCCAATTCTTGCCTTTTCAACAATGCGCCAGTGACGCAAACGATTTGGCTTACGTCACTGGCGCATAAGTTTCTAGATAGCAGCGCCCTGAATCTAAGATAGCATGTTTTTGATACTGTGGTAGTCACCAGTCGGCAGCACTGCACTTCACATACCAACTACCCCTTTCCACAAACCACTGCACACATTTAACCCAGCGGCCCAGCCCACTATATAAACCACCAACACACCACTGCCAAGCGCGCCACATAAGATCTATCAAGAGTATACCTCGGACTCCGGATCTACGGCGACGCCCAACCACTGTAGAGGCAAGCCAGACCCTCTGCCGTCTACACAGTCTACACAGTATTACTAGGACAATCGTGAAGAGCGAACAACGTAAGTGGGTTACTATTACGTATACGCTCTTTGCCACAATACTATTAAACTATAACTAATTGTTTATTAACTATCTTTGTGCACAAATACTAGGCTCAACCAATATAGTATACATATGTAAGTTATTACTGTGAACTTCTCACCGACTGGAGTATCCTTTAAACATTTCTATCTGATCTCCTCTCAGTCTCCTGGTTTCTAGTGTTGTTAAACCACATTCTTTTAGACGCATTTCATAACTAATATTCCTGGGTTTTTGTATCATTTTGGTTGCTTTCCTTTGTACTCTTTCTAGCGTCACAATATCCTTCTTGCGATATGGCCTCCATGCTTGTATACAATATTCTAAATGAGGCCTAACTGTTGTTTTGTACAGTGGTAGTATAAGTTCTTTTTCCTTATACACTATATTTCGCCTAATTAATCCATGAATTTGGTTTCCCTTCGCTGCTGCACACTGCTCTGATACCTTCATATCAGCACTAATAGTTAATTCCAAGTCTTTTTTATTTACGGTGGTATTTAGTACAGTATCACCCATTGTATATTGTGCACCTTCATTCCCATGTCCTGTATGGAGGCATTTACACTTCCCAAAATTAAACAGCATTTGCCACTTCTCAGACCATTCGGTCAACTTATTAAGATCATCTTGTAAATGCTGTCTATCTGCATCACTTTTAATTTTCTAAACACTTTTGTGTCGTCCGCAAACTTCAACACCTTGCTTGATACGCGTCGCGACACAGAGGTCACGATACGATACGTATCATGATACATGCTACATTGACGATTCGTACAAAGTTACTCACTGTAGATATAGAAAACGAATTTTAGGTAATGCCTTGTTTTTACTTCCTTTGATTTCCTAAACCACAAAGATATTCCAGAGAGAGAACACCAGCAAAGCAGTATGTTGTACAAATGACATGCTATTTGGTTACGTTCTTGTTAGTATAAAATAGATGCTATTAATAAACCGGTTTGCATGGGTTATATCAGTTGTAATATTTAGACAACTATACTCACCATTAAAAGAGCTATACGTGGGCCCCTCGCTACAGACAAGTACGCCGTCAAAACAAGACTGATGGACTCGCGGACTCCAAAGTCTAGCCTCCGAATTTTCAGGGATTGGGGTGAGCCATGTCCCCTATTCAAATATATGTAGCCAACATAACTATTTTAAATAGCATAACATAAAAACCTTTGTTTATTTTAGAATTACAAAAGAGTACAGGTAAATATTTGCTATGCTTGTCTATAAGACACAATACCAAGCTATGCTACGCTATAAATCCACCGGCGTCTGGCCATCTCACTGCGCATGCTCTTTGTATGCAGATTTTAGCGCTGAGCAACAGCGTCTCGTCACTTTGATGCAAAGCCACAAAACGCCTCCAGCTGTGAAGAGTGCTACTACGAGAACGCTCAACACGATCGCCGTGACGTCGTAGTTGAACAGCTGCCATTGGTTCAGGTTTTGTAGTACGCCTGCCTGCAAATGGGTGGCGCCATCGTGACGAATCGCATAGCCGACGTAGTACAGGAATTTCTCGCAAGGTGGCACCAGCGTGTCATTCAGCAGCGCCGCCACGCGGGACGCGTTGCGCTTGTAGCGCGGGTCATTGAGTACCTCCCAGATAGCGTTCTCGAGCGAGTCTTCAGTGAGCGTTTTAAAGTCGAGCATGAACGCCATACCGACACGGCGCAACTTGCGTGCGTTCTGGAATCCGTCGGTGCATATCGACATGGCAACGACAGGAACTGCGTTGAGCGCAGCCTCCATGATGCTCGACAGACCGCAATGGCTGACGAACAGCCGGGTACTCGCGTGACGCAGAAGATCATTCTGAGGCAGCCAATCGACTATGAGCGTATTGGTGCCTAGCGACGCCGGGCGCGCGCCTGTCAAACGCCACACGACTCGCTGCGGGAATCTCGCCAAGACTCGCGCGAACAGTTCAGTCCGCCTCTCGTCCAGATGACCAAGCATCGTTCCGAAGCAGACGACAATGATGCCGTCACTTCCGGCACCGTCGACGAATGTCGCTATATTGCGCGGTAGAGGTTTAGGGTCATCATTAAAAATTCCTTCAATAGTTACAACGTTTGGCATAAGAGGGCGCGGATAATCGAGAACGAAATCGCTACGAACGAATATCAGCGCGCGTAAGTAGGAATTTTCGATATCAAGCGATGCATTCATGTGATATTTCTCCCGCAGTAATTGAAATCTACGAAACCATCCATGACGCCAAACTACCTTACTAACGACATATTCAAATACATTTTGCAATCGTTCGCCAAATGTCATCTCACCAGGGTCGTAGGGGGACATGTAGGTTGGAATAAATGAAGGCATATCTGGAAAAAAGGCAATGTCGAACATCATCCCGCTCGCCGAGTAAGCGATCGTAGGAATGTCAAGATACTCAGACACAATTCGTCCACAATTGTCGAAAAAATCCGAAATTACCAGATCGTACTTTTCGCGCTGAATGTCGGCCAGTGTGTTCGGATGACGTAATAGCGTGTCGCATTGACGCAATAACTCGTCTGCTAGCGACATCGTCATCTCGTAGGCTGTCATGGACGACCATTCCAGTGCCATTTTGAGGTAATCGATTTCTGGTGTTCCCGATTTGCCAGCACTCGGGAATCGGTGCACGACGTCGAACGTTTTGTCCAGTTCGTCCCAGTGTCCACCGTCAGTTCCGACTAACAGGTGCACGCGATAGCCGTCAGTGCGCAGTATCTTCGCCAGCCGCACGTCACTGACGAGGTGGGAGTTCTTTCCCAACGTCACGGAGTGTATAAGGATCTTTCCACGAGACTGCGACACTGTCTGCGTTGACACCTGATCGGCCGCCGTCATTGTGACCAAGGCCGCTGCGAGCAGCACCGTCGCTGCTATGCGCTTCACGGCTGTTGAACCAGAACGAGTAGTCCTACTCATAACCTTGCGGAATTCCATTGTTAAATCTAAATGTCATACACCGCTCTACCGAAATGATACCTTTGTTGAACTTGAAACGATCATTTGGTATCGTACCGACCGAAGTCACCCCTGTGTAAGTCCGATTCGACAACTGCCTGTTATTCTAACTGTTCCCGAGTGTGGCGGCGACTGACCTATATAATGACATAGACAAGTAGTAGAAGTCAGACACCGGCTTACTTGGCCTCATTAATATTCATGAGGGACTGACGCGTACGCCGTCGAAGTGGTCATAGTTTCTTAGGGAGATATACCGGAGGGCATTTTTGTAACAAAGTAATAATTTATTTGTAAATATAAAAAACAGCTTCCCCGTCCTCCGTCCGTCCGTCCGTCCGTCCGTCCGTCCGTCCGTCCGTCCGTCCGTCCGTCCGTCCGTCCGTCCGTCCGTCCGTCCGTCCGTCCGTCCGTCCGTCCGTCCGTCCGTCCGTCCGTCCGTCCGTCCGTCCGTCCGTCCGTCCGTCCGTCCGTCCGTCCGTCCGTCCGTCCGTCCGTCCGTCCGTCCGTCCGTCGTCGTCCGTCCGTCCGTCCGTCCGTCCGTCCGTCCGTCCGTCGTCGTCTGTCCGTCCGTCCGTCCGTCCGTCCGTCCGTCCGTCCGTCCGTCCGTCCGTCCGTCCGTCCGTCCGTCCGTCCGTCCGTCCGTCCGTCCGTCCGTCCGTCCGTCCGTCCGTCCGTCCGTCCGTCCGTCCGTCCGTCCGTGCGTCCGTCCGTCCGTCCGTCCGTCCGTCCGTCCGTCCGTCCGTCCGTCCGTCCGTCCGTCCGTCCGTCCGTCCGTCCGTCCGTCCGTCCGTCCGTCCGTCCGTCCGTCCGTCCGTCCGTCCGTCCGTCCGTCCGTCCGTCCGTCGTCCGTCCGTCCGTCCGTCCGTCCGTCCGTCCGTCCGTCCGTCCGTCCGTCCGTCCGTCGTCGTCCGTCCGTCCGTCCGTCCGTCCGTCCGTCCGTCCGTCCGTCCGTCCGTCCGTCCGTCCGTCCGTCCGTCCGTCCGTCCGTCCGTCCGTCCGTCCGTCCGTCCGTCCGTCCGTCCGTCCGTCCGTCCGTCCGTCCGTCCGTCCGTCCGTCCGCCCGCCCGCCCGCCCGCCCGCCCGCCCGCCCGCCCGCCCGCCCGCCCGCCCGCCCGCCCGCCCGCCCGCCCGCCCGCCCGCCCGCCCGCCCGCCCGCCCGCCCGCCCGCCCGCCCGCCCGCCCGCCCGCCCGCCCGCCCGCCCGCCCGCCCGCCCGCCCGCCCGCCCGCCCGCCGCCGCCCGCCCGCCCGCCCGCCCGCCCGCCCGCCCGCCCGCCCGCCCGCCCGCCCGCCCGCCCGCCCGCCGCCCGCCCGCCCGCCCGCCCGCCCCGCCCGCCCGCCCGCCCGCCCGCCCGCCCGCCCGCCCGCCCGCCCGCCCGCCTGGTATCTGCTGAATGTTGGTGTTAGTGAATCTAGTACGTTAGTGAAGTGTACTTTGAGCATAATATTATAATCAAATAATAGTTCATCTGCATTGGCTGTCTCGCGAGATGCGGGAGTCTGACGTGTGTCACTGGACCCTTGGGCAGATGCTTCCTGCTGTGATGTACCGAGTTACCTCTTGCAACTGTAGGCAACGGGCACTCATTGGTAATTAGGTGGACCAATAATGTCTTCCTTTTGTCTCGTATGATTGGAAGTTGGGAAATAGTCTATTTAAGCAGCTTCCAATTACCAGAACACCACGTACTACACCGTATGACCCTTCTATAGTATGTAGGGGGTAATGATACTGCATTCCACGTCTTTGAAAGCTTTAACATTAATTCTGCGGACTCATTCCAAGAAATCAAACTGACGCAGTTGCTGGGTGCACGGAGTGTGCATGTTGGTGACAGTCTTCATCAAACAGTGACTGTGGAGTTCTGCAAGGACTAAAGAAGCCTATAAAATTATTCCCAAATAGCATTAGGATTAGGGGGAAATGAGAAAGACAATTAACTAAAAGAGAGATGCGTCCTTGAAGAAAGACCGTAGGGAGAAAAAGAAAATTCAGACTGAAATCAAAAGACAGCTATGTAAGGCAAAGGCAGCATACAAGGACAAAATTGAACTTCAGTTAAATGGGGAGATAACACGAGGGATGCCGGGTACAACAACTGTTTCCGGACAAACACAAGCCACAATCAATGGTTCTGTACTTAGTCTTTCTGAATAAACCGCCCGTGGTGAAAACTGTAATGTTTCTGGGGTTTTGGACAGATTTTGTTTTGCGGAATTGAGCCATGTTTGAGAAGAGACTCCAGGGCAAAAAGTGTACACAGACATTACTGACACCGACGTAGAATAAATCACGCCGCGTGGAAACTCTATTATGTCCAGTGCCTTATAACAAATCCCGTGGAACTAGACGACTTTCGCCCAATTGCTCTTATCCGTATTATCATGAAATGTTTTGAAAGAATATTGTTGCAAGGATAATTTAAGCAGATAGATGGCAAACTAAACCCTCTGCAGTTTGCGTACAAAAGTAACGTAGGCGTACAATATCCCAGTCTATCATTTCTTCTTGATACATCTAGATAAACCGGGTGTTTTGTGAAAATCCTATTTGTATATTAATCGTCGGCTATCAGCATTATAAAGTCTCATTTGCTAGCAGAACAGGTGATTAACTTGAATGCTGTTGGAAGTTAGTGTGTGGTTGACTGACTTCCGTGTCAATAGACCTCAGGTTGTCAGATACCAGAATGGTTTGTCGCAGGTGAAAACAACATCCACCGGTGCCCCAAGGGACGGTTTTGTCGCCATGTGTTTTACTACTTATACTGTCTATTTTACAAGCAGTAGCTCCACGTGTCGTCTGTACGAGTGCTTTGATGATACTGCGGTAGAAGATTTCTCAAACTGAGACAGTCGTGTTAAGCAGCGGTCACTGAAGTGATAAGATAGTGTAAGGATAACTACTTATCAGACCTGAATGTGGACAGGACCAGGAGATGGGAGAAGTTTTCAGAAAGCGGGATGTATGTGACTCAGCTTATTATTGAGAGTGTGACTGTGGATATAGAGTTAATGAGCACAAATATCTGCGCATTGTTTTGAATAACAAACTTACTTTTTAATGCAACACCAACTGCAATGTTAACAAATGTCATCAGAGAATGTTCTGCAAGTTCAGATTGAGATATTTTTGAGTGAGTCCCAAGACTCTGCAGATGTTCTATTGTAGCTTTATTTATTTATTTTATTATAACTGACAGTAATTTGTTTAACATCCTTGTCACCCCCACCGTAACCAGTATGGTCGGTGTCGGACTAAGCAGCGGCGAGCCCGTAGCAAAAGAGGAGCGCATTACACGGGGTCTCCATGCGTCCATAGACTTATATAGTGGAACAAATAAACGAAACCTATTGGTTGAGAATCGGTCGCATGTAGTAACAACAGTATCCAACAATAATTAAATGTACACGCCTTTAATCTAAAATGTCACCAGGGCGTGAAGTAATGAAAAAAGTGACAAATTGTCAGCAGCGTATACTTTTTTTTCACTTTGCTTTACAGCGCGGAAAACCGTTTAGCATTTAATTGCAGTAAATAGGCCTGCTATGCGTGAAGTGCACTTGTAAAAAACAAAACCGCGGGGCGCGTATTACTTGTTACATCTGGTACGTAGTCATCTCCGTAATGTAGTGCTGTTTATACCTCCCTAGGTATGCGTATGGTTTATTTTTCTGACCACACCAATGCTTGTCTCATTATAAGCCACAAGTGTTTCATATTGTTGTTTAAAATGGTACGTACTAATGCATAATTGTAATAGCTTCCCAAAAAATTTCATTGCGAAAACGTTTCGTTTTGTCAAATACTACCCTCATCCTATAGCACCGATTGCCTAGTTTGTACAGGTACACTTTTTATTGTTATCCTATGGCCATATACCGAACTGTCAGGTACAAATTGTTATTGTTATCTTATGGCCATATACCGAACTGTCAGGTACAATTTGTTACTGTTATCTTATGGCCATATACCGAACTGTCATGTACAATTTGTTACTGTTATCTTATGGCCATATACCGAACCGTCAGGTACAATTTGTTACTGTTATCTTATGGCCATATACCGAACTGTCAGGTACAATTTGTTACTGTTATCTTATGGCCATATACAGAACTGTCGTGTTGAACTGTTGCATCCACTGTTAGATCAAACAACTGCTACATCTCGTAAAGTCGTAATTCTTTTGTCATGTTGTCAAAACAAAACGATTGAATAACCGTACTCCTCATGGGCTGAAGAACACAGGGGCAACGCAGGTGTCAGATTAAACTCGAGAATAATGATTACGGTCAAGTCAGTGGCAAAGACGGCTCGGACATCAATGCGGATGATGTATAATGTATACAACGTCATTTATATATGAAACTCAGAAACTGCGCCGGTTTTTTGTTTTTGCCCATTATTGTCCTCATATATAAAGTAACAATACCAGATCAAATGTAATACTGCTGATTGCTGGGTGGTGAATCATAACGATAGGATATTCTTATGTCGATATAACAAGACATCTTTTCTGATGTACTTGTTAACGGCAGATTACATATCTAATCTTGTGTGGATTTTAGTTGTCAACGATACTCCTACAATCTTCCTGCCTACAGATGACCACTGTGTTCTAATATATATAGTATATATATATATATATATATATATATATATATATATATATATATATATATTATGTCTACCCATGACCAGAGTGTTCTAAACGTATATCAGATATACAGATGACCACGGTGTTATAAATGTATATTTGTCTGCATATGATCGCGATGTTCTAAATGTATATCTGTCTACAGATGGCCACGATGTTCTAAATGCATATCTGTCTACAGATGGCCACGATGTTCTAAATGTATATCTGTCTACAGATGACCGCGATGCTCTAAACGTACATTCATCTACAGATGACCACGATATTCTAAATGTATATCTGTCTACAGATGACCACGGTGTTGTAAACGTATATCTGGCTACAGATGACCATGATGTTCTAAACGAATATCTGTCTACAGATCACCACGATAGTATAAACATATATCTGTCTACAGGTGACCACGATATTATAAACGTATATCTTTCTACAGTTCACCACGACGGCGACCTAAACGTATATCTGTCTTCTTCAACTATTTATTTTCCGGTGCCATAATAATCAAGACAAGAAAGCTAGCAGCCACGGAATAATATTTCCCTGTTCGTCAACTTCCCGATCATCCTGACGTTAAGTTCAAGGACGCGCGTGCAAACCAACGCAGCAGTGAAGCTGTTCGATGAACGCCGACTCTGTGCGCCGACAACGAAGACACCGACCGCCGCCTCATTAGCCGCGGCAGCAGTCGCCGGAGCATCTTCACTCGATCCCGCGCTCAGTGACGCATGGATCTCAGTGCTGAGACGAGTTGACGCACCAGGCAGACACGCCCCGCGTCACCGACTCTTACGGAACTGCGTGCTTCATTTGTGCCAGACACAATCGTATACCAGGAGTGTTTTGTTCAGCGCTCGCGAAACAAGCGCCACTCGTGCGCGCCGTGTCACTGTTTTAGCCACTCGCTGCCGGCCGCAGTTGTTGCGTTCTCGTCGACGCTTTTTTCCGCCGATAATTGCCGAAGTTCAAAAGCTCGAGACGGCAACAGTCGGAGTCAAACGTTGCTGTGCGTCGACGAAATCACCATCGATACCAACGCGTTTTAATGCCGCCGATGTTTTCCTGCGGGAACATGTGTTCACCTTCTGAAGAACTACGAAGTTGCATTGCGCTTGAAAGCTACTGATAGAGAAGTAGACGTACTGTGACGATTTGGAGGCGACTTTTGATTGAAAAATACTGCTGAAGACGCCGAGAGAACAAGCGGTAGCAAGAGGTAAAGAAAACGCAAGAAGCAACTGTTTCGTGCTGATGCTGTAATATATACAGTTGCATGACTTTTATATAGACGCTCTTATTGGTGAAGATAGTCGATAGTGGAGCGATGACTGCGCCGCCCTCCCCGCCACGCTTGCTGGCCCCGCCGTCGTTGCCCGGGGCTCGGCCGACGTCTCTTGGCCCGTCGTCGTCCGTCGCCAGTGGACATCCTCTCTTCCTGTGGTCGACCGAGCGGTACCCGCGCACGCCCAAATGCGCCCGATGCCGCAACCACGGCGTCGTCTCGGCACTGAAGGGCCACAAGCGTTACTGTCGCTAGCGGGACTGTATGTGCGCCAAATGCACGCTGACCGCCGAGCGACAGCGTGTGGTGGCGGCCCTAGTGGCCCTGCGACGACAACAGGCACAGGAAGAGACGGAGGCCCGCCAGATGGGTCTCCTGTACGGACCGAACGGACTCCTTCAGGTGAACGCCAACGTGCCGCTGACGCCCGAGTCTCCTCCCCGGCGGCGGTCGTCCGACCCTGCGACCTCCTCCTCCTCCGCCATCGACATGTCCATGAAGTCCGGCGCGAGCTACATTTGACAGTGGGTGTAATTTGTGTAAGGTGTTGTAAAAGTAAATCGGATAAACTTATGTTTAACCGGAGCATGAAAGGGCATGAAAGTAAACCCGTACCGTAAGTCTATAGGCGCCCACCAGGACCGTGCCAAACGTTTATAAGATACCCTCAGGACCATGCCATGAATGTATAGGCGCCCACCAGGAATTAGCCAGAGGGAGATGTTGTTTCAGAGAAGACCTGTGTTAGTAATACATCTAAATTTAATATTTAATTTGTTTGAATGCGTAGAAGGCATATAGGCATAACTAAATAGTAACTTGTGCAATCGTTTGCAGAAACGTACTAAAATTAGTAAATTTCATTTGTATGGCGTGTCATGACGTTAACCTGTGCAGAATCGCTTAAAATAAAAACATTGATCAACAATTTATCACTGAAATACAATTAAACACGCCCGCCCACCTGCCCATCCGTGGCTGTGCCAATGTTGCGCATGTCCGGAAGCGGAGACGAGTGGAGTATTACGTTCCACATAAACATAACGAGAGCTATGTGGTGCACAACATGTTTCTTTGCGCTGTGACTGGACTGCCGATTTATGTAATGTAATGGTGTCTTATTGCCTGTACCTCGTCAAACTTTAATAATCCGTTCATGTCCCAAATAACTCCTACGTGGAGTATCTAGTTTGGGCCTGACCCGTTTATGTTATCCGAATATGGCATGTTTATTAGTGATAAATAATTCATTATCATAATGAAATAAAGGAATAGAAATACACGAATTAATTATAATAACAGGAATGTATACATTACAATGAATTTAACGTTCTCAAAGAATCATTTTTCATTATAATTTTGGCCACGAAAGAGCCTATTTCGGGTTCCATGGAAACCATTTAAACTATTCAGTCATTCAACAATAATGTTAATTAAACAAACTAATTATTATATAGTCTAACAATATGTGTTCTTATTATTTTATCATATGGCCAAAGCTATCATATTTACACATTCGGTTAATAATAATAATAATAATAAGTACTATGATCTAGTATATATATATCCAAGTTAGCAAATCTACGTAGTTGTCACATAGCAGCCATGTTTCGCTGTCGTACGTACGCTGTGACGACGTTGAATTTTACGTAGAAACTACGTATTTCTTTCTCTGTTTCTACGTAGAAACTACATCATTTTTAATGGTCGCAATTACGTGCATGGTCACCACGAAACGGCCATGTTATTAGACTCGGCCTATCACGCTTATAACACGTTATATTCTAACAAAAGGCTAGCTAGTAACACTGTTGTATCGCATATATATATATATATATATATATATATATTACATTTTATATATATATATATATATATATATATATATATATATATATATATATATATATATATATATATATATATATATATATATATATATATATATATATATATATATATATATATATATATATATATACATATCTGCACCGATTCAACACTTGATCAACATTCGGTGTAAGAATGTATGTCCAGAGTGATCACTGTGAAAATGTGATAATGATACTTTAAATTGATATATCACATTATGTGTCAACCCTTGACATATTGAAATGTCGCGATACTCATTATTACTATGCTAAATATAAAATAAATCATTACACATTGAAAATCTATACACCGTAACAGTGGTATGGTTTTTCTTGTTTTCATTTCTTTTCTTTCCTAATGTAGCTGATGGCACCTAAAATGTATTTGACATAAGAAATATTTTAATTATTATATGTTTAGCCCTTTAGACAATAAATGGTACATCGATTACTGTAAGAGATGGGGCCTATGTGTTCATCATTATGTGTTTTACATGTTTCGAGAGGTCACCGAAAAACTGTGTTTGGAGCTTGGGCAGACAACAGTGTTGGCTTGGTATATGTTAGTTGCTACCCTTAGCATCCTCTTGTGTTTACCTCCTATTGTATTCAGTATTTGCAACCCACAATCAAAACAATGCATAAGGATTCAGTCTAGTGTGCTCTAATTCTACCTTGCTGTGTATTTACTATATGATTGGCATTCACTGAAGCATTTATTAAATGCACCCACCTAGGTAACTGGTATTTAAAGGTGTCAACTTAGGTTGGCCTTCATATGTAGACGGGCGACTTGGTGAGGTCAGCTAGTGGTATCGATCTTGTAAATGTGTATGATTGTGATTGTAAATAATATGCTAGGAAGCACTGACAATAATTTATCTCAGCCACACAGCTAACCTTGCCATACAAGTGAGAAACTTTCTCACATTAACTTAATTTGTAATATCCTAAGAAAATGCCTTATATATGTTATGTTATTGATCCCAAGCGGTTTTGGGGCACATTAACACTTTCCCCTTCTACAAATGGATTTCTTCTTTAAATTGAAACCTGTCTTTTGTCATTTTATAGGTGGGTCCAGCCACCTGTGTGTGGTTGGTTCCCTTATAGTTTGCTGTTAAATTATTACGTACACATTGTATATTATATGGATTTAATTGAAAATGCCTTATCTGTGCTATTGATCCCATGCTATATATAGTTATGAAGGGGTTTTGGGGCGCATTGACGCTTTTTATGGGTGGGTCAGCCACCTGCGTGTGGTTGGTTCCCTTCGACTTTGCTCTTAATTGTCACGTAGATATTGTATATTATATGGATTTAATTGTTGACTTAATACAAAGCTCTACTCTAGCTGCTACAACTGTACAACAGCCTTGTTATTTACAGCAAATTAGTCTATAATATTATATATATATAGGCATGTGCACGTTAAAAAATGTGGTGCCTATACAATAATTAACTAACTTTCTGGAAGACATATGTTAGGATAGGTTTAAAGCTGGCTGCTGGGGATCAAGCTGTTTTGCCTGTCAGCTCATATATTTTGCAATTAGCAGTTGAAACCATTGAACCTATTATATGATTATAAACATTTATTTTATGTTACTTATAAGGCAGTCTAAACATTCCACCCACATTTTGATGGTGTTATAATTATAAACTAACTGCATCAGCATACTGAACGGGGAGATATTGGCACTCAATTCTCACACTTCGGGAGGATCGAGGGGGGCTATAGTGGGACAGGGGGTAGAAACATTTGTTTACCAGTCATGGTTTGGTGCCAGTTTATTCTATATATATATATATATATATATATATATATATATATATATATATATATATATATATATATATATGTTTACCTCAATAATGTTGGTGCCAGTTTATTTTATATATATATATATATATATATATATATATATATATATATATATATATATATATATATATATATATAGCTTGCATTTTCATCATGCAGATTTAATTATTTCAGATGCAAATACATATATTGATACACAATATATAGTAGAGCACATGTATAAACAACACGTACAGTCCCTTTCGATCAGTAGCACTGCACTTACACCGTATTATTATGTAAGTATAGTCTCTTTATCCTGATATCACTACCTACGACTGCAACTACAAGGGACTTTTCAAATCTATTTCAACGTATCGTAAATTTATAAACAAGATTTCTTACAACTAGTTTACAGTCATGAAATTAACTGATTACGATTCATACTAGCGAGACAGAGTGCTAGGTTAGTTTTCTGCGTTTTTTTAAGCAGCTTAGATATCAACAGCTGCAAAATTATACCGTTTGCAAGCTTGTTACAACTTGCATTTACAGTTACTTGTCACAGTAGACTGAATAAAAGTGCACATAACTTCATAAGACAAAATAAATAACACGTAGAAAAGTTCGTAAACATGAAGGACATTTTCGGCCAGTTGGAAAAACGCGCCAAATGAAATCACCGCAGCCGGAAGGAAGTGACCTAGATTCCTATATCATGCGCGCGCAGGGGAGGTACCAACTCGGAAACTTGTTTTGCCACACGGATAGCTTACAAATTAAATAAGGACAACTTTTTATCAAATATAAAAAAGTATTCAAAATTAAACTTATACTAATATAAAATAAACAGAAATAAAAATGTGCAGTTGTTTATAAAAATAGAAATTACGACAGGATTAACCAGTATCCGTGAGGTGGCAGCGTTGTTTAGATCACGCGGATAATATTCAAAAGCCGGCAAAATCACCGGACTGTCAGTAACCAGTAGTTACGCAGCCGACCGACAGTCGAGAGTATCCGTAAATGTTATTGTGGAAAATAAATTCAATTTTTAACAAGATTTAACAAGATTGCCACCTAGAGATTCAACTCTAGATGGCAGGCGGACTAGGAAGCCATTTGGCTTATCGAGAGTCCAACCTACCTATCTAAGTATACCCCGCACGGTCTTAGGTATATGTCGATTTTATTTTTAAATATATTAACACTACTAGCACTTACACAGTCAGCTGATAATCTGTTCCATTCGTTTACTGTTCTTTGTGAAAATGAAAATGTTCTAATATCCAGTCTACACTGCTTCTTTGTTAATGTAACTCCATGTCCTCTAGTCCTTCTCTCTTCCTTGACCGTGAAAAAATATTTCTGTCAATATTTTCATACCCATTCAATATTTTAAACACCTCAATCTGATCTCCTCTCAATCTTCTGGTTTCTAGTGTTATTAAACCACATTCTTTTAGACGCATTTTGTAACTAATATTCCTGAGTTTTTGTATCATTTTGGTTGCTCTCCTTTGTACTCTTTCTAGCATATCAATATCCTTCTTGCGATATGGCCTACATGCTTGTATACAATATTCTAAATGAGGCCTAACTATTGTTTTATATAGCGGTATTATTAGTTTGCTATCTAATAGCTCTGCCTGGGGTCATGCTAGTCGCCGCGCATATACGTTCTATACCTTTACACCGGCTCGGCGAAGTTACGGTATCACGCTTACATTTTTCCGAGCTTCATAAACTATCCGGGTGACGTTTCTGCGCACGCGCAATAAATGCAAGATCATCGGCCGAATTCGATTGGCCTACTTGAGTTACTCGCGTAACCCTAACGTGGTATCCTGTTTATGCTGCGCACGCAGTACCACGAGAGTAATCCAACTGAACAGCGATGATCGTGATCACGGAGACAAACCCCTCAATGTAAATAAATATAATAAAGTAATCAGTTGTTCAGTTTGTAAATTGTGATGTTCATCTTCTTGGTCTTTAATTATAATTCATAGAATATGGTGACTTTAATCTATATTTAAATGATTGTGTCGTGTAATGTTTAATTAATTTCTAGCATAGTAGGGGGCCTACGTTGCCTATTGGCAATCACTGCTAATGACGTCAGTTACTCGAATGAATTTTCTCCAAAACGCCATTGCCTCGGGTAGCGGCTTTGAAGATTGGCCTTATTTATCTAGGTCAAGAAGGGTCACGTGATCAAGTGATCTTGGATGTTCGACTGATACACGGGTTACTCGAGTTACTCGCGTAGCTCAATCGAAGTCGGCCCTCAATGCGCAGAGAAACGCAAAGTATTTATTATATGAATACCACGGGTTCTTCGTT